>CM062092.1:5589087-6056544 GCA_031163375.1 Conogethes punctiferalis | reverse complement strand
ACGTAGGTATAGAAAAAGATTTTTAACCGACTTCAAAAAACGAGGAGATGAGAGAACCCTCACTCTCATTTCGACTAAATACTTTATTTTTTCCTTATTTCTGTTGTATGTTTATTATCACATAATTTTAGAGAATTTTATTATGAACCGATTGGGAAAAATCTTTTTTGGTCCGAAAAGGTCCCATTATCACCATATTATAGGTTTTTTTTTTATTATTTTTATATTGGCTCAGCATGGTGGCTTCCCTCCGCCTGATGGAAAGCAGGAAAGGAAGCCCAAGCCGCTCTGACAACGGGCGGGAAACCATGGTTTCCAGTCAGTCACCACAGCCATGCTGGTCTGCAAGATGCTTCTTCACGCTTCGTTCGGTTCTGTTTTTTTGCTAAAAAAGCTGTTAGGTATCTAATAAGATGTAGCTACCTACTAATCGCACTAGTCGTAGCGGCTAAGTGAATAATCTTTAATGCCAATTATAATAACGGTTAATTATGATAATGAATGATCGGGACCTAAGCAACTAGCTAGATATCTGTTCTTGATAACGTATACGAGCAATCTATCGGACCAATTAGTTTTGATCTTGTCAAGTTCACACGTTCTTAAACCATGTGTTCAATATAAGTGTGTCGATATTTTACCTATTCACGTTCATAGGTAATGTAGCTACTCTAAAGACTCTAAAGTAGGTACTAATTGTACAAACTATACAAAACTCTCGGCTTAGTTTGAGCACAGCTGCGAATCTCGATCGAAATCTCTATTTTTGTTTGTAATAACTTTCTATTTTTTTACGCAAATCCATAATCCAAATATTAATAAAATGATTTTTCAACGCAATGTACAAGTCATAGAGTCTGTTATCCTGCTGCAACCCGACAAGGATGTTTTGGCACGTGGCAGCAAGGACTTTTTTTTACCTATGTAAAAAATCCTTGCATGGCAGTTAACGGAACCTGAGTGGCAGCCCTCACACCAAATGTCACTTTTGACATTACTGTTTCACACTAACGCCCTCATGTCAATGTCACGTGAACTATCACGAGCACGTATGCACATGCGTGCAAGGCACTATTTATAGCCTTGTCGGTCTGCCTATCTACTGACGTACGCAACCGACATGGTGTCTAAAACTTGAAAACACGAAAGCATAGTAGTTAGGTAGGTACCTTAAATAGAGGACCACGTTTAAAAACACCGCATGCTACGTTCTACACTCGCCCTAGTGACGTCTTTGAAACAAGATGTTTTTATTGCACGCCCGTGTGAATACGAGTGTTATCTTGACTCCATTATCAGTTCGACCCGAACGTCACAACCGCGCCCACTTACGTTTACGTACACGCATGCGGTCGCGAAAGAGGCGTGATTCTTTATCAACAGGCGTGGGACACAATCACTATCTATGTAAACTTGGTCTTTTGTTTATCTGTTATTGTAATTTTTATGGCTGCCTCCTAAGAAATTCACAGATGATCAACACACCCACCACAGTAGGTACCATTATCGGGGGGCACGGCCCCCGCGAAGGCGAGCGCGAAGCAAACACTGCCGTACCATCCTTTACCGGAACCATTTCGCCGCATTTTGCGAAATTTTTGAACATTCTTTATAGGTACTAAGCTACACAACACAAAGGTACAGGGTACAAGTCAATATTGTTTACACATATTGTTATTTCAAGTGGCAATTTTCCATCGTCAATGGGTACCACAACCCAATTCTGGCGACCGATTAGTGCAACGGTGTCATGAAGCACCTGGTTACAATGGCACAATCCTTGTGTACCCTTCAACGGCCAAGTCACACAACATTAACTATAATAATAAAGAAATCGTAGTAAGGAACCTTAGACTTGGCACGGCTTTGTCTAGATTTCATTACTTTTTAGAGATTAACAAACAGCTCCATCGAGACTTGGCTAGTTTTTTACAGAATGTTTTTCATGGTATTAAATTAATAGAAATAGACTAGTCATATTTTTGGAGAGAAATGTCTTTTTTAACATTGTTTTACTGGACATACATAAGTTTTAAGTTTTTACAGAATAGTCCAATCTAATTGTATTGACACGAGCCATATTTTTAACCATTCTATCAAAGACCATTAAAAGGTCCTTAATAAGTATGTATTTTACAAGCAGTTAATATATTTACAGGCAGAAACAATAATATTTTGTTTTTTTTTATGATTTTAAACAAAGAATGTTTTAGAAGAAATTTCGGACGATTACGCAAACGTCATTTCAAATCCTTTCTGTCAATGTCAAAATCTACCAAACAAAAGTTTTCTTCACACTTGCTGTGTGTGGCAGTTTCTCAAACCTCGTTTGTAATATTTTTTTGTGGTTTATTAATAAAAAAAAATAACCATTATTTTCAACAAGTACCTTAAAAGTACTTTCATAAATTGTTTTTCACATTTATCGTGCGTGCAACCATTCAATAAATTCAAGTAAGTTCGTCTATTTAACCTAACCTCTCACAAAGACCATGAGATTAAATTTATACGCATTTTATTACATTGATCTATTGTAATACTATTGAAATTGTAATAGTTAGAAACATGTCTGTAAATACGTTTCAGTTGAGACGTAAGGTCGAAGTAATAACTCAATATTTGATAACAACAAATCTCGGAACAAACGCGGGGAATATTTCGATATCTCGCAATTTTTTTATTAGTAAAAATGATGCAACAGAATCGCTATTCTTGAATATTACGTCGTGTAAATTATCGGAGATTTCTGGAAACTGTTGTTGTGTGGAAACAGGATATTGGTTTCTATTGTTAGAATTGTTTTGTCAACTGTCTCTTGTGGGCTGCACACACTGATAGTCTTTTATTATACGGAACATTCTTTTCCATTACTATGAGTTGTAATAATATTGAACCGGAGTGTAACTAAATGGACACCTAGGTACGATCTTAAGCATATCTGAGCATTTTTGCTATTGATAATCCTGTTGACATAGACTGTAGGAAAACATTCACTAAGGGGATTTAAACACAACAATAGGGTCTGAGTGTAGTCATTCAATGCAAAAAGTATGATCATCTTAACTAATATTATAAAGCTGAAGAGTTTGTTTGTTTGAATGCGCTAATCTCAGGAAATACTGGTCCGAATTGAAAAATTCTTTTTGTGTTGAATAGACCATTTATCGAGGAAGGCTTTAGGCTATATAACATCACGCTGCAACTATTAGGAGTGAAGAGATAATGGAAAATGTAAAAAAAAGGGGAAAAAATAACTGATTCTGCCGTCCTATCACTAAAAAGGTGTTAAGCCATATGAAGTCAATTGGCCTAATGGCTTTTTAGTGTGTTTTTAATGATTATTTACACAATGACACCCTATAGAATTGTTATATTTCTTAAGAGGTTTTTAGTGGGTATGTTCTGCCTCACCAACGCCTTGAAGTAGGAGAGTCCCACATACCCTGCCACTCCCCCAAGTGGCAGAGATGCATAATCGCATTTGCACCAGAAAAAAAAATTACTTGCTAAACCCATTACTGATTTGATTATTGTGCACAGGTCTTAATGTAACCGAAGGTAGTAAACGACATGTACGGTGTCATTGCAGTGTTTCAGTAATTGTGCCAAAGTCGTAATTGCTGTTTCCGCTATAGTCATTGTTACGTTACACAGAGAATCCACTTGGAAGCTAAGTTCAGTTATTTCTATTAAAGTTGGTTAATTTAAATTACTATTTCGAGAAGATTTGCATTACTTATGAAGGTTTATTTTAAAAATTTCATGCTAATAGTTAATTTCATCTTTGTTATGATTTGTAATTTAATCATCAATCTGGAGGAAATGTTTTAAATAGAAATATGATTATAATAATTTATTAATGTGTTAATTTAATGAGGGTGTCAGGGGATGCCCATAGCTGGAACCTAATAGGAATTAATATTATAGATTGCCTAATGACAATTTATATTAATTCAAGAAGAAAAATGTGTTAATTAAATGTAGATAGAGTAGAATAAAAAATTTCATCCATTAAAGAAAGAATTGCGGGTGAATAGCCAGATAAGGAAATAATTTAATTTCTTTAGTAATAAAGGAATGATATGTTTATTGCACAACAACAAAGACTTCGTAAACTGGAAATCACCGGTAGCATACATATTCCATATCACATTTTAAAGCGGTTTGAGGTGGATTTACTTCAACTAAAAGCGGTATTGATATGAAATGAACTAAGTAACCCTTGATTTTATGTCAATTAAAAACCGACATAAAGCGAATATTACTGGTCAGGTTGTCACCAATATTCGTACCATGTTTCTTATCTGTATTGACAAAAATAAGTTGTTTGTCTTGCTTGACCTAATGACCTATGTACGTCAACAGTAGGCGATGAGGCAAATCATATGCCACTATGTATTCAGTTCAGTACTGAAATCCACGATGAGAAGTCACGCGTTCATTGATTCCTTGGGCTCGGCCAGGTAAATTAATTTAAAAAAGAAAGTAATCGATTGTTTGCTTGTGTATTGTGGCTTGGTTTCTATTTTTAGCAAAAATAATTAGGTGTATTCTTTTATTAAATTAACTTTGCGTTTTGTGACTTATTTTGGTAGTTTGCTCAATTTTAAAAATTATAAAGACTTAAACATATCAATGGGTCATACAGTCATAATCTGTTTAGTTACACTAAATCAAAGCACCTTTTTAGCTTTAATTTAATTTCTGCACTAGTTTGGATCTAATAAAATCTAATAATGTTTTAATTTTAAATGTGAGTATCTAATAAATATCCTTATAAATTTTCCCGATTTAAAATACAATCTTGGTGACAGGTTGGGAAAGATTTGTGTGTTAGCTTAGTTTTTTAAATGTAGTGTGTATTAGTAATCTGTAACAATTTTCTTAAGTAAAATATTTTTTCTTTTGTACAGCATGATGGCCCGAGTCTTAGATGGGAAAGCATTAGCCCAAGATGTAAAAGACGAGTTGAAGACAAAGATACAAAATTGGGTGAACCTCGGTCACCGTGCACCGTCGCTGCGATGCATCATAGTTGGCAACGATCCTGCTAGCCACACTTATGTCAGAAACAAAATTGCCGCTGCGAAGTATGTTGGTATCGATGCTGAAACGATCAAGTATGAAGACACACTGACCGAGGAAGAGCTTATTGCTGCGATCAATGCACTGAATAACGATGACAACATTGATGGCATTCTGGTACAACTGCCAGTGCCTCAGTCAATGGATGAGAGAAAAGTTTGCAACGCTTTGGCACCGCAGAAGGATGTTGATGGTTTCCATATCATCAATGTAGGACAGTTGAGTTTGGATATGCCAACTATTGTGCCGGCTACTGCACTTGCTGTCATCGAGATGCTGAAAAGGTATGTTTATGTTCAGATTCTTTAATAATTCGATAATGTAATACTAACCCCTAATATCAGTTCCTTGAAACCCACTTTCATCAGCTGTGTTTGTCAATACATATGCCTTAGAGACACTCAAGCAGAGATATGTACTAGGAAATTCTCAAATTTTATCAATGCAATTGCAATGTCTATAGGCTGATCAAAGTGATGAACTGACTGACCTCCTACCCATGAACAAAACATTTTAAAACTGCACTGACTGACTGAATGACTTCACTTATTTGTGTACTAACTCGTTTTTACTGCTTCAATAGTTCATTGACCTTCTTCTTTATTATATAACTGCAAGGCCCACCAGAAGATAGCTTGCAATCTCAAACGCCACCGTCTCCTAGCGTTGTGGTGTGTATAGGATAATGCCTTAGAAAAATTTTAACCATCTTTCTACATCATTTAACTTTGAGGCCTTTGAAAACAGAGCTTGCAAACTCAAATGCCATGCTATAACTGCCCTAGCGTTGCGGTGACTACAGGATAGAACGATAAGTGCAACAAATAACTTTACCTTTGCCTTTTAGGTTCAAGATCGAAACTTTAGGTCGTAACGCGGTGGTGGTAGGTCGTTCCAAGAACGTCGGAATGCCGATCGCTATGATGCTTCACTCTGACAGAAACCACGACAGCGGGTTGGGCATGGACGCGACAGTCACCATCTGCCATCGGTACACGCCCAAAGAGAAGCTAGAGTTTTACTGTCGCAATGCTGACATCATTGTTAGTGCTACAGGTAATTACAGTCTATATCCTTCTCACACTGTTATTGTATACAGTTGTCTGACAGATATTAACTACCTACTTCAAATTTTCTCTTCGTCCATTTTTCTTTTCAAGTCTTCTCCTGCTCATAAACATGGATTCAACAGGATTATTTCCAGGGTTAAAATACTTACGTTAAATTTAGTCCGTATTTTAGATTATAAAAAAATATTGGATACATATTTTTTCATTTTCCAATTAAACAAAAAGATGTGCATATAAGCCACTTTAGCTCTGGTTTACTGTAAGTCCTGTTGAGTAAAGTCCACTTTTAAGATATGAGACATAAGGATTCATCATCATCTTCATCATCAGTCTTTTGCAGTCCACTGCTGGATATAGGCCTCTTCAATTCTCCGCTACTTTGCTGGATCTTGGGCTTCTCGCATTTCGAATATGGACTAAATTATGTTAATTTTATTTCTTATTCCTTAGGTATTCCCAGTCTTATCAAGGCGGACATGGTGAAGCCAGGCGCGACTGTCATTGACGTCGGCATCACTAGAATAGAAGACAAAGAAGGGAAGACTAAATTAGTTGGTGATGTCGATTATGATGGTAAGTGAAATTATGCTTTAATAACAATAATAAGTTTAACCAAACTGTCACTTCCCTCGTTCGACATCGTCGACCGATGTCATCGATCGGCGATCGAAAAATTAATACTCGTAGTTTGACGTCGATCTATAATTTCTTCATACTGATCATTATCGATCCATCGATAGGTTTGTTCAATAAATACTAAAACCGGCCAAGTGCGAGTCGGACTCGCGCACGTAGGGTTCCGTACCACTGATTGAATGAAAAAAAATTAGGTAATTTGATTTATGATGTTTAAAAAAAACTACTGTCTAGATTTCATTAAAACTAATTTCGTTAGTAGTTTACATAGTAATACACATCATATATTTTTTTCAGTTTTATAGTGCCCATATTTTAGAAGTTACGGGGGGGGGGGGGACACATTTTACCACTTTGGAAGAGTCTCTCGCGCAAACTATTCATCTGAGAAAAAAATGATGTTAGAAACCTGAACTTCATTTTCAAATACCTATCGATAGTCGTATGGGTTTGATGAAAAAAAAAATTTTGAGTTTCATTTCCATGTATGGGGAACCCCAAAAATTTTGGATTTTTTTCTGATTTTTTTTTAAATCTTAATGCGGTTAACAGAATACATCTACGTACCAAATTTTAATAATGTGGCTCTTATAGTTTCGGAACAAACTGGCTGTGACATACGGACGGACAGACAGACAGACATGACGAATCTATAAGGGTCCCGTTTTTGCCATTTTGGCTACGGAACCCTAAAAAGCTATTGGGAAACTATTGGGATTATGGGCAAAGCTTCCAGATGTTTGACCAAAGTAGCGAACAACTGAATTGGCCTATGTATGTTCAGCAGGTAACTGCTAAAGGCTGTTGATGATTATGAAACAAGAAAGTAAAGGCTGCCTAAATAGATGCGTAACAAAATTACGATCGATCGTTCACATTGTTCGATCGAAGAATCTATTAATCGAAGTCGATCGATTTATGATCAGTATAGAAGAAACCTTATGCAATTTTCTTAACATCTTAGTGCATTATACATCTTTTTTGTCCAATTTTATTGACCAATATTGATGGTGTTTTTTTCTAACAGAGGTAAGCAAAATAGCGGGTGCTCTGACGCCGGTCCCCGGAGGCGTGGGCCCGATGACAGTAGCAATGCTGATGCACAACACCTTCCAAGCCGCCCAGAGCCTCCGTAACAAGACAAACCTCCAGTAAGTGAGAAACTCTTTAGAGATGCCGTATATTGGTCCCCAGATAATGTTTGTTTAAAATTAGAATGTTTTATATCATCATATTATATGATAATATATTTTTTAATGAATTCGGTGACTAGACGACCTCAATATATCTTATCGAATCTCCTATTAACACCACATGTATGATGTTATACATTAATGAGACTACTGCTGGCAGTACAGAATCAAATAGAATCAACTTTCTACACTTGTAGTTTCTATCGAGAAGAAACTTCTAAGCCCGGCCGTACACGGTCTGCTTCAAGCAGTTGAGACCGACTGCTTAACATTTAACACGCCAGCGCTTTTTTCACTCGGTGAGGCATTTTTACGGGAGCGAGTGACGTCAAAGACTCCCACTTAACTTTTGATGCCTTGTATCTTTGCTATTGTTTATTTGAATGAAAAAAGGAAAAATACGTGTCTTTTATTTTTGAGTAAGCTAAAAGACGGACTAATTACAATTTTTAGCCATAATAGCCTATTTTCGAAATATACATTCAAGTAGATTACTTATATTATACGGAAACGATGAAACATATGGCATCTCTACATTTCTTTCACCTACACGCCGTGTCTACGATAGTCATTGGTTATTCTTAAAATTCATAGTATTAATCTTTATGTTAAGTGTAATAGATGTTATTTTACCTCGATTTGTTAGCAATTTGCAAGAGCATTTCTTGGTTTGTTGCGGTTGGAATGACATAGATTTTATTTTGTTCAGATTGCCATCAACTAGAATATGTTCGATCATAATGTTATTGCAATAAGGTCGACAATTGTGCTATCATTGTAATGTTTATTATATTTTATAATTTCAATTGATTCGACATAATCATTTTTGGACTGATGAAAACTACTTATCTACTTACATAAAATTCTTTTTTAATTTTGAATCTCGTAACAAATGTTTGGCAAAATTTTATCTATGTAAAATGTTCATACAATTAAATGTAATTCTTCAATAGAATGTGTTGGTGAGATGTTATAACAATTAGTGCCTTATATGATAAGCTAATAATGATTTAAGATATAAGATTCAAGTATTATAATGTTATTATCTACTGTAGTTATTTAAGTGCTTTTGACATTAGTTGAGTAATAGTAAATAATGTGCTAGTAATCCGTGGAATATTTGCTAAAAGAGCGAAATTGTCAAAATACAATTTAGACGCCCAGTTTTCAAAGTATATTAATGTATTTTTATTGAACTTATGAAACTATTTCAATCCAGTGACTGTTTAAAACAACAAATTTAAACTTCATAGTCAACAATAAATACATAATATAAATTAGTTTACTCTGGAGTAAAATAGCGAACTATACAGCGATATTTTACTCTGGAGTAAAAAATCGAACTATATCGAGTCTTGTCTTATGCAGTTTACTAATATACCCCATTAAGCAAATCAATTTGAGCTCTAACGTAAAACAATTAGATACATTATCGTTTTACACTTTTCATAAAATTACCCAAAGATGTGAAATGGTAATAAAATATCACAAACATCCTCAATGATTGCTAGTACATTGTTACATCCATTAAGCATTTAAATTCTTACATTCCTTAATTAATTGGAATGGCTGTGAATAAATTTGTTTTTGTTGTTATTTATTTAACTTGTTGTAATCTACTTATGTATAATGATTAGTGACTGGAGTTATATTTTAAAGGACAATGAATTCACCTTTCAAGTTATTCTTAATATTGTACTTACCTAATAAAAAGATGATAGATTTTATTTAATTTGGAACAGAAATTAATTTTAATGGTATAATCACCTAAAAAATACGGCAAAAAGTGCTCCGTACCTTTAACAAACACATTTTGTATTACGTGGTACATATATAAATAAAAAATATTCTACTCCAAGTCACTTTTCATGACATCAGATGTCTTTAGTAGGGTCAACAGCAAAAATTTGTGTACTAAATTATAACTTACGTACATTGACTGAGAAGCTTTTGCTGTTGACTTTACCTGCTACTTAAAAGATCTTTAGTTATTGTCAATAAATGTTTTAGTAATAGGAAATAAATTAGTAATGATTTCGTACCTGTAAAAGGGTACTGAAACTTTTAGCCAATTAAATTACTAAACTCTGGTTCTTTATTCATAAAATTATCGTGGTATCTGGGCCCTTACCACCAAAAACGAAAACGATCGTTCGTTGAACGGATCGCGTATTTATGCACCATAAATCGCTCCCATTTGTCCCTCCCGTGTTCGAATATAAACTAAAATTCGTCAAAGTCGACTTTCAATAATTTAATTGATATATTCGAACACGGGAGAGACAAATGAGAGGGATTTATGGGGCGAAATTCGCGATCCGTTCAACGAACGCTCGTTTTCTTTTTTGGCGGTAGGGGCCCTTGTACATTCTGGCATATCGTGGTATATTCTGATATCTGATAGGCAACGACATGGCTGTGCCCCTGGCATTGCTGATGCCCATGGGCGGCGGTTACTGTTTAATGCTAGGTTTACACGCGTGCCCGGGAAGCAGCCTGGCAAGCAGCTCGGCGAGCAGCCCTGCCCTACACACTGCGCACGCACGTGCATATTCAAACAGACGAACAGCCCGTTCTCATGCTTGTGCTTGTGTTTGTGCCCGTTGAATGTCGTATTCAAAGCGAGAAGTATATATATTTAGAAGTAATCATGTAGGTGCTAAGATTTATCTTTGTACTATTTACATAGTTATTTTATTTTAAGACGGTTAATAAAACCTATCTATAATGAAACTGTGTTTTTATTCATTTGATTTAGGTAGGTATACCTATGTTTGAAAAGGTAGAGTCACATTCTGCTTAAGAATTATAGGTACAATATATTGTTATCCTGTGTTCCTATTGAAAGGTACCCATCAAATTTAGGGTATCAATGAGACCTAGGCAAGGAATCTATTAGTGAGAATTATTTTTCAATATTAATTGTCTACATATTTTTTGTTTTAATTTTTAATACAAACTAATTACTTACCTACTCATATCTTGTGTGAAAAAGTAAGACAAAAAATATCGTTCATATTGTATTTTTTTTATAACTAGATGGGTAGTGCTTATTGGGATTATTTTTATTACCATGGTAAAATTAATAGGTACTAGAGATGCGCCGAATATTCGGTTGGTATTCGGTATTCGGCGTATTCGGCATCTTTTCCACTATTTGTATTCGGCCGAATTATTCGGTTTTAGTGCCGAATATATTCGGTTTGAGTAGGTATTTCTATATTCTTGGCTACATGACATGGAATAAAACTGAAGACAAGCTTTTTTCTTATGTAAAATTGTTTTTAATTTAACCTACTTATAATAAATCCATAGAGTGGTCAATTCTGTACATGAAATATATTTTCAAAATAACTATCAGGGAGTGATTAGTGATCGATACTGATGCCAAAAACGCAATCAGTAAAACTTTTGTCTGTCTGTCTGTATGTTCGTTATAGAAAAAAAAGTACTGGACGGATTTTAACGAAACTTGGTACGATTATTCTTCATACTCCTGGACAGGTTATATTATACTATTCATTACGCTACAATCAATACAGTGACATGAAGTGTTGGGAAAACGGGAGAAATTTTTATCTGCATGTTTGATCGCGCATCACACGGAAACTACTGCATGGAATTAAATGTGGTTTTCACCAAAATTTATGGAAGTTTTATGGAAGTCCGTTGTTTTCGAAACCCGATATTCACGCGTGGGACGGCCCCGGCACAGCTAGTAAGTTAATAAAACTTGCGAAGAACGTGTTAAAAAGCTAATAAATTAAAGCTGTCCCCACCACCAGTCGATTGCCTCGCCCCTTTACATCTTTATCATCTTCTCGCTGCAAGCCGTCCTTACCTGCCCGTGGTGTATCCTGCTGAATAACGAATGAGGCAACCGACTGGTGGCGATATAACCATCGAGCTTGACGGCGTAGCTAAATACCACAGGCCGACGTTGGGCAGCAGCGTCACCGGAGCGAGAAGCTACGCCCTGCGATCGTGAACCCGCCTGCCCAGTTTGGTGATTATGGGTGCTACCTCCAGGTGTTTGCCCAAAGTGGCGAACACTTGGAGAGGCTTATTATGTCCATTGTGTGCACTGCGATAGGCTGATGATGATGAAATGAAAGCAATTAAACGGCTCTCTCGCAACTTGCCACCAACGACAGACGGCGTGCATGTTTGAACCTGTTTACGTGGCAAAGCAGCATTTTAGGTGAACCGAATAATTCGGCCGAATATCCGGTTCGGTAAAGATTGAACCGAATAGTATTCGGTATTCGGTTATTCGGTGAAACCACTATTCGGCGCATCTCTAATAGGTACCCTAAATTGATTGTATACCAAAAGGAACACGTAGCTTATAGGTACAGACCAACAAAGATTTTTCGACTTGTAGCCCAAATAAGACCTAAGGCGGTTCACCCACTGCACGCGTTACTACCTCGGTACGCGTTTAAGCGAGCGAAACCTGTTGGATAGAATCTGAGCGCGGGAGCAGCCAAGCCAATTTGAGTGGATAGAAACTGCGCGCGGGAGCAGAATCTGCCAAACCTCGCGTTGCAGTGGGTGAGCCGCCTAACGCCCTCTAGTGAATGACACCCATACGTCAAAACATCCTTGTACTGTACAAGGCTTACTTTGGGTAAGGTTCGAACCTACAGTTTTTATAGTAGCCCGACATAATGGCTTCCCTTTGCCGATGGAAAGCGACAGAGAAGCCAAGTCGCTGTGACAACAGGCAAGTTACTGGTCAGTTGCCACCGCCATGCCGGCCCAATCCTAACACCCCCATGAGCTCCGGATACCTTATTCACATCGGCAGAAATACGACCCGGAGGTCATTTGGCTGCGGTATTCTATAGGGTGGAGGTCTTTCCCCGGACGGGCGGCTCAATTCGAGCGAAGATTCGCTATGCCCTACCTCTCTTACCTACCTCTGCCTCCAGTACCTACAATTCAATGCCGTCCCGAAACTGGGTTTGAGCCAAAACAAAAGTGAGAGCAAAATGGGTAATGTTCCCGAGCTGCCTCGTTATTTTTCAAGGTAATATTTAATTAAAACACGCTAATGCGGAGTTTATTAATTAACATACCTAATTTAGAACGCTCTACTAGCTTTAAGAGCTTTAATTAATGGCGCCAGAGGTCTCTGTTTAATATTTCTCAGCGCTTCTCAAACTGGGAGATGCTTTCGTCGTGTACGTTGAAAACATTTGTCTATAGGTAGGTATATATAGGTACACAGAAATATATCAAACAAGGAGATTAGGAGTCTTATTTCAATCACAGCTCGTGAACTGTTCCAAGCGAAGTCCTCAAGTTTGACAAAGACTCCGTGACCTTTTCTGTTTAACTGTCTTCAACTCTAAGGTTGTCTGGAATAGATCGCTTATAGCGATGCGATAAGACCGCCAAAATTGTACCTTGGAGTGTGTTTGCCCCGCAGAAAATTTTTTTTTGTCGCCTTTCAAGAATTTAATGTTGCTGATTTAAAGTCATCAAGAAAAACGGATTTTATATCCCATTCAACGACTATGCTAAATGACGTTCAGTCGGGACGTTGAACGTTACATTAAACAACTTGCCGATTTGTCGCTTAGGCATTCAATTAAACGTCGTCATTCAATGAACGCGCTAGCCATTTAATTAAATAGGAGATTCAACCAGATGACTACGATATAGGTAGGTACACATCCCTAAAGGAAGACTGTCACTGTTAAATAAGTACCTAATTGGTTACTATTGCAAATTACGAAGTCTACCTAAGTATTTGCATCCCACAAAACAATATTTCACCTGAAGGTTTCTCGGTAGCTTTTACAAAGCAAATAGGTACCTACTCTTATACAGTGGCAGCCATTGCTGTTTTATTGTGCCAACAGTTGTAGCACAACTCTCGTTTGTTTCACACCGCGCCGTAATTAATTATTAGCATTAATTCATTATTACCATTCTCTTTTGCTGTCTCCTTCCCCCTTTCATGTTGTTATCTTCGTAGGTGTTGGATTAATACCACGAAGCAAATACAATTAATACCTACGCGCTATAGACATTCGCAGCTTTAATTAATTAAGATAATTCATTTTAGACTGATGGAAGTAACTTTAATTTTTTTATGGTACCTAGCACAGCAAAAAATAAGTAAAATACGAAAAACTTTACATGACAAGCTGAGTCACACAGCGTCATTAGGCCCCAAACTAATAATAGTACAAATGAGTAATTGGCAACTGATAAACTTACTTAAACTTGTCTGTAAATCTAAATATACTTGTATATACCTAACTCATGATTAAGGGATGTAAGGGAGCACCTATTCGCTCCAATCCATCCTCACCTGCCCGTGGTGCATCCTGCCGAACAACAAACGAGATCTAGCAAACCGACTGGTGGCGGTAAAACCATCACGATAGAAGGTGTAGCTAATACCACAGGCCGATGACGGGCAGCAGCGTCACCGGAGCAAGAAGCTATGCCCTGCGATCGCCAACCCGCCTGCCCAGCGTGGCGATTATGGGTATATCCTCTAGAAGTTTGCCCTAGGTGGCGAACAATTGGAGAGGCCTGTGTCCAGCAGTGGACTTTAATAGGCTGATGATGATACCTAACTCAAAGGTGAGGTGACTGACTGCCATAGTGATCTATCAACGCCCAGCCAAAATCACTGGACGGATCGAACCGAAAGTCATACCTACAGGTAGATGTTAAAACGTAGGTAGGTATCCGCTAAGAAAGGGTTTCGATCATTCCTTCCCCAAGAGAATAAATTAGGGCATGAAACTCTATTCCACGCGCACGAAGTCGCGGGCACAGCAAATATATATGTCGCAGTCATCTGGTTGAATCTGCTATTCAATTGAATGACTAGCGCGTTCATTGAATGACGACATTTAATTGAATGCCTAAAGGACAACTCGTCAAGTTATTGAATGAAACGTTCAACGTCTTGACTGAACGTCATTTTAGCATAGTCGTTGAATGGGTAAAAGCCGACTGTTTAATGTTTAGTTTTTAATTTTTCTTTAAATGTATCCGGAGGCGGCGTATTAATAGGTAAATCCATGCTGTCACACTATTTCATTACGTATAAGTAAGTTTAAAGTAAATCTAATCAAAAAAATATCAACACTCAGGTGATCATGTTCGACGCCATATTTGTTTTAGTGACTACTAACGCCGCGCGGGAAAAATATGAACTAAATTACAATCACTTGACTGCTTTTACGTCCGCTCTTTTCAAAGGGCTATGTTTCAATCCGCTACCTAGTTGGACGTTAAGTGACGCGTGTTTAGTCAACGTTCGGTCTAGTCATTCAATTGAATGTCGTCATTCAATGAACGCGCTAGCGATTCAATTGAATAAGAGATTCAACCAGATGACTGCGACATATATGTCACCGGAAAATAGCAAAAATCGTAAGTTGATCAATTTCCTAGGTAGTTGATTAACTTCCGGAAAATAATAAACGGCAGTTGAAATGTATTATTTAACGTATGTATCAATTTACTAAATAAATTGATCATTTTTCGGGGTCTTGCCGTAAAATCATCCGACGAAGGTGAGGTAAACGTTGATTGGTTCAATGGCTCACGTGGCGTTATCCCGGCAACCAATCAGGGAACAATGTATTAAGTTACGGGTAATAGTGCACCGTTAAATAGTAGGTACATTGAGCCACAATTGGCCCATTTGAGGACGATTTTACTTGTGTCAAAATCGTAAATTATTAAATGACTGTCCGGCTACCGTAAATTGATCAACTAACTGAAATCCAATGCGTTAAATAATACATTTCAACTACCGTTTGTTATATTCCGAAAGTTAATCAACTAACTAGGAAATTGATCAACATACGATTCTTGCAATTTTCCGGTGACATATACATAATAATTTTTGTTTTTATTACGGTCATTGTTTGGGGCATTAATTTATTTGAGCACACTTAAACACGCATTGCTTCATACGCTTAAACTAAGTAAGGAGCCAAGATTCACCCCAGCATTATGAATACATCGGCTCTTACGTTATCGTATGTGTACAGCGGTATAATTACGTTTATAGTTCCCAACAGGTTCCTAGGCAAACTTATCGACCTAGCAAACACACCCTCGTAGGTGGGAACTTGGTAGTAACAACCATCGTAGCTAGGGGCCACGGGAAGACACGTTGCAGGATTATGCTTACACTCTCGTTGGGGCAAACGTCTGCTAGAGATAGCAGAATTATGATATACGAGTATATGTAGTTACTTATTGGACTATTGGTATTCAAGATTTCTCTTATAAACCAATAAGTTTAAAGGATAAAGATTTTATTCTTTTGAGTAGGCTCCGAAACTAGGTACATGACGGATTTGAAATACTCTTTCAGCGTTAGGGAGCTACATTATTTCCGGTGAACAGTTTATTTTCTTTAAATAATATTAAATAAATAACCCAAGACATGCCACTTAGCGCGATTTTGTTTCGTGTTCGTGAACATGTCTATTTGTATTGGTCTGGGTGTTTTCTATGTATAATATGTCTATTTGTTTACAAAAGAAAATGTATTTAAGTAAATTGATCAGTTGTCTAGTACCCATAGTACCTACAAGCTTCGGCTTAGTTTGGGGCTAGGTGGCGCTGTGTCCCAGCGTGGCAAGTCTTGGGTTATTTAGTCACAAACAAAGCCGAAGCAAGTACTACGGACACTTAACTAGACAACTTTCTTTATTCTTAAATAAGATTTCATTCAAAACTATGCCATCAAAGTTACCTACTTACAAAGTATAATTTCTTTTACTGCACGCAAAGTAGCAGAAAACTGTGTAATACAAGCCCAATAGCCACCAACGCATCAATTCCACTCATTTACCTCCATAACTGAATTAAGTTGCAATTTTTCTCATTTTGCATGCACCCATAAGAGTGGCGTGTACAAGTTATTGATCAATCTCGAGCCCCATGCAATGCTAAGGGTGGTATGCTAATCACGTGGTCTTTACCGAACCGTAACGACATTGTGCCACTCGAATTTTCTGCAGTAAAGTGCCGTAACAAATGTAAGAGAATTTGGGACTAAGGTGAATGCAAAAAGTTATATCATAATCGAGATAAGGAAATAGGGTCGAAATAGTTATGTAAAACAAATCGTATCTTTTTAAATAAATATGAAGATATCAGAAAATGCTAGTTTTTGTTTAAGGTTACACAGTAACTACTTTTTTTTTTTTATAGTGGCTCGACATAATGGCTTCCCTACACCTGATGGAAAGCGAAAGAGAAGCCCAAGTCGCTGTGACTAGGCATGTCGATTCACTTTAAAAAATATCGATCTCCGATTCGATTCAAATTGAACGTACTAGAATCGATTCTTGTTTAAATCGAGCATTTAAAGATCGATTTCCGATTAATCGCGCCAATTTCGAATATGCCTAATTGCTTAATATAGATACAAGACATAATTGATGACCATTTACCGCAAATATAAGTAATTGGATAGAAATATTATTAAATTAATAAACATAATATCACGCCTATATTCCTTCAAAAGAATAGGTAGAGGTGGGGATTAAACTCAGGATCTTTTGCTCAGCATAGTGCTTGCGACCTCTAAAGTAATGACAGTTTAAATTACTACTCTCGCCTAAGTACTCGTAAGTCAGTCAATAAAGTAATAAAATGTTGAGTTTATAAAATTTTATTGAAGTTAAATACAAAATTAACAAGAAATTATATTTCCCAGTATTTTAAGTCAAGTGACTTCAGAAAAATTAACTTATCTAAACGCTCAGGATCTAAACGACTCCTTTCGTCAGTAGCAATATTTCCCGCAACAGAAAAAAGCCTTTCACATGGAACAGATGTTCCAACTATGCAAAAGTACTTGTTGGCAATCGGCGTTATTGAGCTGTACAAGGAATTTCTTTGGTGATACCAATATGTAATAGGAGCTGTCGTTGTAAAGTCGACGACAGGCTGTGTTAAATAATGTTTCAGTTCGTCTTGTAAACCTTGTCCTTCAGTTTCTGCTTGAAATGCGTTTTTGAACTGATCCGTCCGATTCGGGAGGTTTATGAATCGATTCAGTGAATCGATGTAGGGTTCAAAATCGATCTGAAAAATCGATTATAAGTATTACTCTAAACAATCGATTTTTCGATTAATCGATTTTAAATCGACATGCCTAGCTGTGACAACGGGCAAGTAACTGGTCAGTTACCTGTCAGTTGCCACCGCCATGCCGGCCCAACCCTAACCCCCCACGAGCTCCGGAAACCCTACTCACCGGCAGAAACACGACCCAGAGGTCATTTGACTGCGGTATTCTATAGGGTGGAGGTCCTTCCCCGGACGGGCGGCTCAATTCGAGCGAAGATTCGCTATGCCCTGAACCCACCGCGTAGGGGGAAAACCCGGGATGGAGAAATGTGGGGTAAATGAAGGGAGGCCTACATTCAGCAGCGGATGGACCAGGGTGATTGATTGATTGACTGACACACTACAAACTAACATTTTGCAAGAATGTAATAGCCCTTGTTACCGAAATTTGACCCTAACAGCCCATTAGTTGTTATGATCAAATATCCCAAGAAGAAGAAGAGGAGGAATCGGGCATTCCCAAGGAGACCAGACATGCACCTAAAAGATGCCCACATACCCTCTCTATTACCAAAAATTACTCAAATTTTTGGGTTCACCCGGGTTTGGATCCCGGTACCTGTCGGACCCGGTACATCAGTAGGCATTTGGTACCAATAGACCAAAGAGGCAATATGAATAATAAGTACCTACCTACCGCTAGAGCTAGAATATGCAATAGTTATAGCTTCCCACCAAGTAAGGAGAGAGCCATGAAATAAACCGACTATGCATACCTACCCTACTACCCGTACAGATGTCTGACCTTCCCAAACCTTTTGAAAATTCAACTCTTCTAAAAACTTATTAGACACCATCTAAATTTTTCTCGTCTTGAAAGTTTTATAGTGTGGCAAATACACCCGAAGTCCTCAACCTTTTCACTTCGCTGACCAAGTATAAATTGTCGCATGAATTTTTAATCCCGATCCCTTACTCGGGGTGGGGACCGCAAGATTTGCATAGCACCCTTGTATGTTTGTTTACATGCGATTGATCCTAAGACTTTTACACGATAGTAAAGCGTGGTTAGGGTGCATAAATAGCTGAAATAACAGCCCATTTTGAGGTTGTAATTTGATATTCCGAATTTAGAGAGACGGAATAAAGTTGTTGAAGCTACAATGTGGGGACTTAATTCACGAGTTCTTAAGGCCTCATTTATTATTGGCAAGTGTACTTAATAAAAGCCATTACGCCTTATTTTAATTTCATAATCGTTAGTTATGAAGTACTTTTATAATATCGTATAATAGTTAGTTAATTTAGTTATTTATGTGTGTATGTACCTATGTTTTGTTACTGTCAAACTGTTTAGGTTAAGAAAACAAGGTATACTTAGACATAGAATTCAACTATGTTTCGGTACCTAGTATTCTAAATAGGAGGTCAGCTGAGGTCTCTTTTCGCGAGTCAAATAATTTTTGAAAGTTTTGTAGCGACATCTATCTCCACATAGCTACAATATACAATCACTAGTTCTTCCTACTAACAACAGATGGCAATTTACCTCCTACGGCAAGCAATCTCCGTACACAATAATATTTGCTCCATTCAAGTTCTATGGAAGACCTACAACGCATGAACGAGATTATTTTCAGCACGACTTCGTACTTTTCGTAGGGACTAGTTTGTTCCTACAGTTTCACACCTACGAGTTGGAATAAAAGCTGTAACAAACTGTTTAAGGTATTTACAGAAGTTAAAGAAAAACATAAATACTCAAGCCACATTTTGTGACATTAAACTATTTAGGTAGAGGTACAGGCAAAAGTTAAGAGAACAAAGGCAGTTACTCTGCCGTGGCTCGTAGGATAATAAATAATACCTACCCACTGTGCGATGGGCCCAGTGCGAGGACCGAGTTATTACATATCCCACTGTGCCGCGGTTGGAAGCTTCTAGGGGTGCCGGAAATTATAATCCGTAAAGCAATGGTACCTATGAAACGGGCTTAGCGACGTCAGAGGAAAAATGTTGCGCACATTGGTTAGTAAGTACTTACATAGCTATAATTTGTTAATCTTCATGAAGTCTAAAAAGGAAATAATAAGAAGACATCGCGACGACGCTACGTGTCTTGATCAATGACGTCGTAATGTTGAAAGACAACAGCACCATAGCGTCCTCCCGAGATGTGCCGCATACTATCACGCACCAGCCTCCTACAGTGATGGGGTTATTTAGCAGCACAATGTTAAAATCATGTGAATTGTATATATCCCCTTGTAATTGTGGAGGAAATAATTGAATATCATTATTACAGGTAGTGCGCTATTTAACTGAGGAGGGGTTTAACAGGATAACTTGGCGCCGCACACCGGCGTCCACATTCCCCTTGCAGACGCTGAAAGTCTATAGGGATTTCCCATGTAAGAAAATAGTGGAGTTTCATTGAATCCTGACTGACGGTCAACCCAACCAAAAGAGGCATTAGATGACCGAATAGCTCGGATCGGACCACCGCACCATCAGGTATAATGGGTATTAACCGTTAAGAGTGAGTCCATATAATACATGTGTCGTATGCAGGCTCTGGTGTAGGTATGCAAAAATGAATTGATGTTAAAAATAAAATTAGCACTCAGACACAAAACAACACAAAGACTCATCACAGCAAATAAACATTTGATTTGATTTCATAGCGTCACGAGAACTCTAAAAACAAAATCATTTTTTATCAATCTGTTGAAAACAGGTTCCCGTCGACACGACGGAACGGACGAACGGACTATTCTTTGCTCTCAATCAACATTCAGATCGTCCGATAGCCGGTTGTTTAACAACATTGTGCCGAAATCGTCGAAGTAGACACAGAAATTCAAAATTGATTCGGCGATATCAGCTCGGCATGGAAATTGGTTGCTAATAGAACAGTCATTCATCCGTAACAAAGAGTCTATCAAGGGAGCGGTGCTTTTGAAACATCTGAGGATGAATGTTATTAGTGATCGGAGGGAACGGACCGTTCAATTTTGTTGTTACACATTTAGGAAGGGTCTCGATTTAATGTTATTTTAGGACAGTTTGGCTCGTGCGTCTAGTCTTAGCAAGTGCCGCCGAAGGACCAAGATTTAGAGCTTAAATCCCAGAGATTTCCAGAGATCCTGGGCCTAAGATTGTTAGTAGGTTTTTCTAACAAGAAAGTAGGTACTCGGTAGAAGCCCCGGCGTCAGGAAGGCGGTTATACACCCCCGTGCATCTGAACGCATGTTGAGTCGTTTGTTGTTATCTCTGAGTGGTCGTGTCCAATCGGATTATTATCAGAGCAGAGAGTGCATCTATGTTTGCATGCAGAATCGAGCACTTTAATTATCTTGCGTACTTGGCTACTCTTAGAAGTCCCTGCTGCAACGGACAATTAACCAAATCAATCACTTGTCAGTGGAAGCTGCCATACCAACATGACCTTATTTTTTTATAAAAAGAGCATTCAGGATGACCTCGCTCCACCTAATAGTAAGCGGTCGTGAATGTCGTGAGGTCTAAATGTTAGGTTGACAGGTATAATAGGACAAACCCATCGCACCCGTTCTATAAGATTACTCTGGCTATATTAAAACTGATCTGACTGAAAACTGAACTGAAGGCACAACAAATAGATGGATCAACAAATAGATTGAATGGCAGCCATCATCCTATAGGACAGGCGCGGTGGGTTTGTTCCATTTCCATTGAAATGGATTAGAACGATACGATTTTGATTAAAGATAATAAAATTCATAACAAAAAATCGTTCCGCAAATCCTCAAACAAATTTCTATGTATGACGTGACTGGATTTAGATGCTCACGAGAATCCCAGCGCAAAATCGACTATGGTATCGTCCGTATTTCATTACTGGTCGCAACCACAAACCCAATATGCCGTGGGGCACGTACGGTCACCGAAATATCAGAAGTGCTCCGTTAATATCGAAGCACGTGGCGCCTTCCCGAAGGTTTCGTCGGCCACGAGTAGATTCTCATATTAAAAGTAACATCTCAATCTCACTAGAACTTACGCCATTTTATTTATACCTATAGAGGCTCAATATCTATCAAAGTGGCAAACTCTTGGAGTGGACTGCAAAAAGCTGATGATGATGATGATATAGGCACCTACCTAGATATTTTTCTCATAGTAGACTCCGAGAAAGCACTTGTAAATTGTCATCACAAACTTGACCAGCCCGATCGATGGATGATTTTTGGTAGTGACCTCCCTCTGCCTTCTGAACCAAGGATCGTGCGTTCGATTTCCGCACAGTACAAACTTTTGTGTTCATGAACATGTCTGTTTGCATTGGTCTGGGTGTTTACTATGCATAAGTATTTGTTTACAAAAAAAGTATTTAAGTTACGGCAGTATTCACAAACGTTACTATGCGACGCGCGGACGCACAGTGCCTAAAATCCTTTAGTTAGGTATTTCGGTACCAGTACTCCCCTGGTGGGAGTCACAGGTGCGATGCCGGCCCTTGAGAAATCTGTAAGCATGCTTTTTGAAGTTCCCCAAGTCGTATACATTCGGAAAAAATGGAGAATATCTATATTATATCTAAGTTATGATACAAGTATTCGATTTTGTAAACAATGTTATGTTATTTCATCGAACAAAACCCCCACTTACTTTACTCGCATTATATTTGACAAAAAAGCTGCCATATTTCCTCGTCTCACTTCCCTGAGGGATTTCGTTTCATCTCCTAAGCCGAATCTGGAGTCTCGGAGCGGCCCGGGCAATCGAAGTTATTTAGTCCCGAAATTCCTTTAGCGCGGGATTGTCTTTCGCGACGATTCCTGGGATATTCCGGGAGTAGGGATGTATCAACGCGCACCGTACGGGATCCCTACTTGAAATCTGAGATCCAACTAGGATCATTGCTTAACTTGAGAAGAAAAAAAGTATTAAATCTGCTGGCTATTAAAACTCTTTTGCGTAACTTCAAAGAATGAAGCAATCAAATGCTGTTTAAAATTAACTAATAAATTATTTGAATAAATTATGATTGCCACGATACAGACATAGTCTAGTGTGGCAATATTGTAAGTGATTGTTCATTTTCTTTGGAGATAAACATTTTTTTTTTAAATATTCAAATCACACAGTATTATAAGAAGACCTTCGTTTTGTTCGACGTGTACAGTAAACCTTATTATACATACGATTTGCTAGGACTTAGTATGTACGAAGACTGGGAGGTCACTTACACAAACTAGAAAGAGCAAAGGTCCCAACACCGAGCCCCGGGGCACTCCAATAAATACCACACACCCAATTTACGAAGCGATTAAACCCCAAATGAACTTATACAACTTTACCATTGTATCGAACAGTATCCAGAGACATGGAAAATCCATTAGAATACGACCTTTTTCATGCAGCGATGCCAGTAATGGGACCGAGCGATATAACCGCAATTCAGTGTGCCCTACGTACCTTATAGGGTACGTAGCGATGTGTGGCGTTTGATACCACGACAAATAATTTTGTTGAGACTATTAATATGGAACCACATCAATGACACTGCTAGGCTGATGCAATTGATTTTAATAATATCTATTTGTGTTGAGTACATTAAGATTTGTGATAAGAAGTTTAAAAAAAAACTTGTTATCGTATTAGAGTAGTGTTACGGTTTTGAGCACGAACGCGTATTGTTTATAAGTAAAACTCTCCTACATTTTGATGGCTTGTATCTTTGTGATTTTTTGTTTAAATGAAAAAAGGAAAAATACGTGTCCAATATATTTTTATAATCTAAAACACGGGCTAAATATAATGTAATTATTTTGACCCTGGAAACATTCCTATTGTCATTGAGGAAGATGCCTTCCTAATATGCCTTATGCAATGAATGCAATGCAAATATAATATACAATGAATGCAAATGTACACAATATCACATAATATGTGTAGCATTAGTATGTGTAGTACATTTGCAGGCAGACGACGATGATGATTCATTCATTAAAACGCAGTCTGCAACAAATCTTCAAGCTGAAATCTAAAATTAATACGATTTTTCAATTTTCATTTCGGTTCAAATAGTTGTACCAGCATTGAGTCATTTATTTACCATTACATTTCCTAGTAGAGGAACCATTGGCTCGCTTCCTTGCGAGAATTCCAGCTATCGTAGGAGTCAACAAATGTGCGAGTAAACTGCTATACGGATTGCCGTTTAGTATTACCGTCGGTGTTAGGGATAGCCGGGACACAAGTTAAAAGCGATCAGTGTGATGGTCTTAGTTTCTCCACCATTTTGGGTGATTGTTAGTAGGTATAGGGATAGTGTACACTAACAGTGTAGTGAATTCCAGATGCATTTTAGGGTAAAGAAAATTAAAAACGAAACCGTTATAGATCACTCGTGCTTCTGTTTGTCCATAGCCAATTTTCTCCGAGTCTACTGGACCAAGGCAGATGTGGTAAATCATCATCAGCTTGTATTGTATCAGTCCGCTGCTGGACATAGGCCTCTCCCAATGTTCGCCACCTTGTTCGAACTATGAAAATGATGATAAAAAATATGTTCCTAGATACAAAAAAGCTTTTTGTATCTAGGAACATATTTGAATTGAAATTTGTGTGGCTGAAATTGAAACTTGAAACATAGAATAAAGACTGGGGAATAAGGCTGAACTAGCTCGATAGCTCATTTGGTAGGGACCTCTGCCTTCAGAGCCAAGGGTCGTGGGTTCGATTCCCGCACAGTACAAATTTTCATGAACATGTCTGTTTGTATTATGTCTACTCGTAATATGTATTTATTTACAAAAATAGTCTTTAAGTACCTAAGTTTAAGTTATCTAGTATCCATAGTAAAAGCTTCGGCTTAGTTTGGGGCTAGATGGCGATGTGTGACCCAGCGTGGCATGGCTTGGGTTATTTTTCTTGGGTTATTTATGAAAAATGGACATAAAAAAAATATTGTATCTGATCGATCCCCGCATATACATGCCGGGTCCTACATACGTGTAAGATCATACGACCTTACACGTATGTAGGACCATCCACATCATCCTAAGTCAAGCGTTCGACTTGTTCGCTTCCCACCTGGAGACTGTCCGATTATTTCATAACTACATTATTCCACACCAATTAATGTTCACTCACTTGGCATAATTCCAAATCCCGTTACGATATCGGACTTGCATCTCGGAATGGTTATTACAAACTTCCTCCCGCGAACTAGGGTGGGAACTCATGATGAAACTTGTTCACCTAAGAAAAGTCGATAAAATTAAATAACGCGCCGATGCAGGCTGCTATTGCTGCTCCGCGATGTATTAGGGGTTTAAGTCAAGAAAAGAAGCGTTTCATTGATTAAACCATTTTTTTATACAAAAGGCTGCAGACGAGCAGATGTCATGTCTGATGGTAAGCAGTCGACAACGCCCATGAACATCCCCGCAACTCATTTCAAGTTCTGGGGTCGCTGCCGGCCTTTTAAATAGGAGTACACTCGTTTCTTGAAAGCATCCAAGTCGTAGCTGTTCGGAAAGACTGTCGCAGACAGTTGGTTCCACAAAGCCGATGCGTGAGGCAAGAAGTTCCCCATAAAGCGTTCAGTGGAGGATCGCCAACCATCTGAATCTGATCTTTAATAATCATAATCAGATTAATAATCTGTTCTTTTTTTAAAGACTGATGAAGATAGTCTTTATTCTGTTTCCTTTAAATTTAAATCATCATCATCATCAACCTGCCGCAGTCCACTACTAGACAAAGGCTTCTCCAATAAGGGTGTTTCAACATGAAATATCCGATAGACGACGTTATGTAGGCCTGCGCTCGTTCTAGCTATCGTGTGATTGGTCAGATGCTGTGCTGTCAAAATGAACCAATAACGTTACAGTCGGACCTGCTGCTTATGTGGTGGCATCTGTTTGATTTCTTTTTCCAGAAAACCGTCATTGTTCGCCTCGATCCTGGGCTTCTTGCATTCAGTACTTGCCAGCCATCAGCCGCTTCCAGGATCGAAAGAAAGGACAGAAAGTTATCGACATAGCTCACCGGATTGGTAAGCTGAGGTGACAGAGGACTGGCCACATCACATCAGCCACAGAACCGACAACCGCTAGGTTAAACGAGTTCCAGAGTAGACCGCTTCTTGGCAAACGTAGTAGGTATAGGACACCATGTCTTGTGAGACGATAACTGGAGAAAGAGTATGAATACAGATTGCCCAGGATCGGGATGGTAGGTATTCACTGCGGGAAGTCTACGTTCAGCAGTGGACGGCAATAGGTTCATTTTTTTTTGCACGGCGCATGGTGGGAAGCGAAAGAAAAACCCAAGTCGCTGTGACAACAGGCAAGTAACTGGTCAGTTACCTGTCAGTGGCAACCCCGGCTGTCGATGCAGTACTCATCCCACGAGCTCCGGAGACCCTACTCACCGACAGAAACACGACCCGTAGGTCATTTGGCTGCGGTATTCTATAGGGTGGAAATCCTTCCCCGGACGAGCGGCTCAGTTCGAGCGGACTCTCTATGCCGTACCTCTCTTAAAATAATTTTAATAATAGATTGCTTGACTGATTGATGAGATAACCGAGATTTATTTCCTACATCTTCGCCTTTTTTTCCATACATCCCTTCATGAGATTTCATACATCTTCGCTAGTCACCTACACCACAGCAGGCATGAGCACTAGCTGTACAACTGATACCTAACAGGCATTACGAGTGCAATAACCAACCGAGTGCATGCAATATGCTGTTGCAAAAACGATACGCACACATGTGTGCGGCACAATTACATGAGCCTGATGATAAGGATACATTTTGTACTCATTTCTTAACAAAATACGAGCATTTACATACCTTCTTAAGTGATTTTTAGGGTTTAACAACGATACCCTTATGGGTTCGTCATGTCTGTCAGTCCGTATGCCACAGCGACTTTTTTCCGTAACTATAAGAGCTATACTGTGGAAACTTGGTAGGTGTATTCGGTCGGAAAAATAGAAAAAAAACAACAATAAATTTTTGGGGGTTGAAAGAACTGAATTTAAATATTTTTTTTTCATCAAACCCATACGTGTGGTGTATTTATGGATATACGTCTTCCAAAATTAAATTAGGGTTTCTATTTTTTTTTTGTATAAACTAAATAGTTTGCGCGAGAAACGCTTCTAAAGTGGAAAAATGTGTCTTCGCGGTTTTATTCTAAATCCGGATACCATACGGTCAATACTAATAAAGAATATCTATCTATCTTAGTATAATCATATTAAAAAAGTTTTATGGGTAGGTACACGCTTTTCGCTCTACAGAATACCTATCTGTCTCATCGCTCGATAAACCTTCTAGAATGCATGCCTAATTTTATAACTAAGCTTTACGGCGTAATTCCTGACTCGGATGACGCTTCCGAGGGCTGCGGTACGGTAATTGCGTCCGTATTACTTGCGCATAAGCCTTTACGGTCTGAGTGCGAACGGTCTCGTCAAAACGACTGTTTTAACAGTTTTACTGTCGCATGAATTTTTTACGGTGTGACGAGTATAGAACGGAGTTGGTGTAGTGCGGTGCTAAACCGCTTTGATGATGCTACTGTTTGTACCTACTCGACCAGCCCTCTATTCAGAACACAATGGAAACATTTACGAATTCAAGATAAATTTTTTGTCCGTATTGCGATAGAGGGGTTATCATTTAAAAAAATCTACGTAAGTTTATCAGTTGTCTAGTACCCATAGTACAAGCTTCGGCTTAATTTGGGGCTAGGCCCGCGATGTGTCGCCCAGCGTGGCATGTCTCGGGTTATTTATTTATCACTAGCTGCTGCTCGCGGCTCTGCCCGCGTGAATATTCGTATAAAACATAGCCTATGTGTTAATCTGATGTACAAATTATATTCCTGTAAAGTTTCATTAAAACCCGTTCAGTAGTTTTTGCGTGAAAGTGGAACAAACATCCATCCATCTATCCAAACAAACTTTCGCGTTTATAATATTAGTACTTAGGATTAGTCGAAATATCGCTTTGAAACGAAATCCTCCCATTTTGAAATCGTAAAAAAATTACCAATAAAACGTTGCAATGCCCCATTTCAGCAACAGTGTATCGAATAATTCAGCTTTATTGCGAACGTTACATCAAATTATAGCGCTCAGCTCATTCAGGAGCACTTGATCACAACTGTTTACATAATTAAACCCAAGTAAGTAATTATTGTTAACTTAATTTAGGCCTAAGCATTGCGTCAAGATTTTGTGGCCGTAGTTTATGTGCTTGAATAACTTTGAATTAATATCGTAGCTTTATAAGTTATTACACTCGAAAATGCTTATTAATTTTGTAAAGTTACTGTTTTGATCAGAAGTTTAAAACTTTACTTTTGTACTTTGGGATATGTTTCTGCATTTTGGTTTAACATTTTCTACCTATTTGGAGAACAAGTACCTAAATTAATAAGAGTTTTAAAAAGCATTGGGCACAACAAAAATAAAACATGTTTCATCACGACTCGCTATATAGGTATGATGACCAAGATGTTTCCCCAATAGTCCGGTGATGATGACAAGGCCTCCTTAGCAATCATCGTAGTCATTTAGAAACACCCCCGAGCACGATCACCTATCACGGCGAAAGTAATTCCACTTTTATTTTCGTAGGGACAAGTCAGTTCCTACAACATAATATCACTATTTTCCCAATTTCAATCTCTATAAGTACCGTATTAATCAAACATCCTCAATAATTCCAGCGACAAATACCCCGACCCGTCTATCCCAAAATGTGCGCGTAAATTTTTAAATCGCTGCCGTATACCGTTAATTTTAGCGCAGGCGGAATGCCTCTGCCACGAATGCCAAGCCCGCTAAGAATGTTATTCGGCGGATCCGGGGAACTCGGCAGCTTTGACACGCGTCTAGGCCTGACCTACTGAGCTGGCGTGGCTTACTTGTTATATTAATTTTGATAAAGCCGCCGTTTGCTTCTTTGGATTTATGTTCGACGAAAAATACGTTAGAACGCGTAGACCGAAACGAAAGTTAACATCTCTGTTTGTATTGGTCTGGATGTTTACTATGTTTAGTATGTATTTATTTACAAAAAAAATTATCTATGTAAGTTTATCAGTTGTCTAGCACCCATAGGACAAGCTTCGGCTTAGTTTGGGGTTAGATGGTTATGTGTAGCCCAGCGTGGCATGTCTTGGGTTATTTATTTATAAAAAGTAAGTATACACGCAGAAAACGTGTGTAGAAAATTCAGACAATGATGGCGTGCACCAAGAGGTTTAATTCCTCGTTCCTGGCCTGTGCCATTAAGTCATAGAGTGCCACCGACTGGTGGCGGTATAACCATCACAATTGAAGGCGTAGTTAAATACCACAGACCAATGATGGGCAGCAGCGTCACCGGAGCGAAAAACTACGCCCTGCGATCGCTAACACGCCTACCCAGTATGGAAAGAAAGAAAGAAAGAAAAATGTTTTATTGGCAACACAAGACACAGGTAATACATGATATAAATACACAATAACATGTGAGCAGAGAACATAAAAGATACAGAAGAAGGACGGGTATATCTTCTAGATGTTTGCCCTAAGTGACGAACAACTCGAGCGGCCTATGTCCAACAGTGGATTGCAATAGGCTCAGATGATATAACCCCTTATAAATTGAACAAAATAAAAGATGACAATACCGGAATAGTGGAGTTTTATTTTCTACCACAACCGAATATAACTTTCAACCAAAACACGCAAAGACAACAGACCTTTTAGAAAAGCAATAGAGTTGCCATTATTTTTAGACTACATCGCCTACTCTACATCAGGTGGAATGAGTCAGTTCGACGTGCAAATAATAAAGAAACCTTTGTTGAAATATTTACAAGAAGGATTTATTTGGCTACATACAACATTCGTTTTCTCTCAAAATCGATAATTCATAAATGAGTCCGGTTACCGACGACGAAATGACGCGGAAACAAAGGTCTTTAAATATTCAATGGATGTCCACTCGAAACAAAAGTATTGTTCGGATAAAATTACCCGTCATTACTGTAAAGAACCCTGTATATTGGAGTAAAATAGACTAATCAATTATCGAAATACTAGCTGTGCACGCGACTTTGGCAACAACAACCATGTTTTCGTATTATTTATTTAATTATTTATTATGATAACCAACAAGATTAACACCATTACATAATATAAACGATGCCAGCCTCGGTGGCTCATTTGGTAGTGACCTCTGCCCTCTGAGCCAAGGGTCGTGGGTTCGATTCCCGCACAGTACAAACATTTGTGTTTATGAACATGTCTGTTTGTATTGGTCTGGGTGTTTTCTATGTATAATATGTATTTATTTACAAAAAAAAATGTATGTCAGTTTATCAGTTGTCTAGTACCCATAGTACAAGGTTCGGCTTAGTTTGGGGCTAGGTGGCGCTGTGTGGCACGTCTTGGGTTATTTATTATTATTATTTATATTAAAAAGGAATGATTCCACTTTGAACCACCAAGGCGACCCTTGAACGCTTTAAATTCGCGGTGGGTCAGAATCAACCAAAACGATTTTAGTGGGGCAGATTCCACCGCTTTAAAATCTGGCGTATTCTGTCCCACTAGTGTTACCACTCTTAAAGTGTCGACCCTGGTGGTTTTACTCAAGGCATAAGCTAGCCTTTTCTTAGGCTCTAGACTATCTAGGTACCAATTTGGCTGCACATTGTATAGCATTGTAGCTTAGTTTTAAGTTACTTTGTAGATTTTGTACACCCTTGTATTATTTAATGTGCGCTGAATAAACTATTTTCTATTCTATTCTAAATTACATTCAAATCGGTTCAGTAGTTTTGACGTGAAATCGCGACACATAGACAGAATTATTCGCATTTATAATATTAGTAAGGATTAGATCATATAAACTATTATAGATATATTTAATATAAGAAAATAAAGCGAGTTAATAACATACAATTAAAACCTTAAATACACAATACTCATTAGTTAAGGGGAAAATTAAAACGCGGTTAAATTTTACATTGGGTAGTATTTTAAAAGCAAACTTTTCATTATATGTTTCCACTATAATTACAAAAGGAATACTGGTTATAAAAATAGATTAAAAATATAAGAATAACCATTTGAATTTCGAATCACTTATTTAGGAGACTTAATACTCGTAGTAAAGGATTCCGCTATATAACAACCTTCACCGAGACTTTTATTGGATGAAACTTATTTTATATGTACCTAATTAAATATGTCAATAAATATAATGCATATGGATTGCCGATCAAATTTTGATCCAGAGTATGATGGCTAGTACTCGATAAATGGCTATCATAAATAGCTACTAGGTACATCTTATGTTAATAAATATAACCAAATTATCCCCACTCTTACTAACTTTAATTTAGCAACGCTTAATTGGGGAAGCAATTTAATAACTAGCAAAAATATTTAAAGGGGTGAGCGAGAAACCAAGTCGACATAAAAGTAGAATATCACTTTAGTGTAAACAGGTTTGCTCTACCTAAAGGTTGTCTAGAAGAGAACGCTACAGGCGATAAGACCGCCTAAATTGTACTATGTTTTTTTTATATATATTTTCCTGTTATGTCCGTGTTTTGTACAATAAAGAGTTTCCTATCTAACGATTGTAAGTATTTTAAAAATGTTCGGGATATAACGCACACATACCTCTTTTAGCCCGTATTACAAATTGCTTAACACCTGGCAAAATATTTGAAAAGTTTTCAACTAATATCTTTTGCAGTTGTTTTAAGCAAGTAAAATTTAGCAAGTGTCTTTATTCTGGAAAGCATAGGTAACCTAACCTACCTATCAAATACAACGTAATACGAAAGCCAGATAATGTATCTATAAGTTAGGTAAACGTGATGGTTAAGTATTTAAACCCTTTGAGCGTCTTACGATCGCAAACCCGCCTGCTCAGGCGATTATGGATAAAGCCTCCCGGTGTTTGTTCAAAGTGGCGAACAACAGGCGAGGCCTTTGTCCACTTGTGGACTGCAATAGGCTGATGATGATTGCTTAAACTTTGACATGAACACATCTGAATGTAGGTACTATCTTAGAAAACAATGGGCAAGCCGGTGCCAACCAAAATATTCCATTTTCCATAGGACCCTCACGTCCTGACCTCAACATTTATGGTGTCGTATATCTCGAATGCTTTGTTAGCGCAGGGGCGACGTCATCAAATGACGTCACACGGCCTGTAAGCAACATGGCGATGTTTGGGCTGGCAGTAAAATTGACAACGCTAATAAAAATCTGATTTGGACAGTCTCAGTGTCTTTGCTGTAGGGGGAATGGATCGTAAAAGTGCTCTCTCCTAACATAAGTGTATTTTGGACACACTTTTATTACATACGCCAGCTTAAGAAACCAAAATATTCTCGTAAAACTAAAACTTGAATGAACAACATGTCTGATTTGATCATAACAATCATTAATGCTTATTACGTACGATAGTTTTGTGTTCACACTTATCGTTTACTCTAATATAGATAGATTGTGCATTTTTAAACCAAGATGGATTTAGAATAGAATAGAATAAAATTTATTTGGCACAAATATTTTCATACAATCATATTCAATCAATCATTTACGAGTATAGACGCGTGATTCTTACAGGCAAAACGAGAAAAGTGACTAAAATGTCCGTCATATCTAAAATGTTCTTCTTGGTTTGTATTATTTAATGCAGATGCACAGATTATCCCCAACCTGTGTGCAGGTCATGCAACTGACGTAAAACTAGGTTTAATATTATATTTAAACATGTAGTTTTCCATAATAGTAAACGTAGATAAAACATAATGAACTGAACTCCTATGCATTTCTTTTAGTTCAACTTTTTTCATGGTAGAGGGGGCAAACGTGCCTGAAAGTCACCTGATGGTAAGTGATCACTTCAGCCCATAGACACCGCAACACCAGGGGAGTCACAGGTGCGTTGCCGGCCTTTACTTTGAGAAATCAATGCAAACTTCTTTAGAAGTAGTAGATATGTATGGTACATGTTCCATGATAAAATGGACATTTTCTTGTTGCAGAACTCGAGTGAGCTCGCAAAAATTCTATAGTATATAATTTCATATAGTTATTAAAATAGTGTAAAAAGATAGGTTAAGTTAGAATTTATTTGTTTTATTTACTTTTTGTTTTAATATACATTATGTAATTTTTAAATTATATTAGGCCAAACTGTCGCATTAGGTTACTTACTTGTAATGATAGTTTTAAGGCTTTTTGAAATAAATAAATGTTTAAGTCTATCTTTTCTTTCAGTATCAAATAAATGACATACGAGCTGAGAAGCTATGCACTTTAAACCGATAAGTTCTTAATCGCTGTTTGAATTTTTTTTCGTGATCTATTTTTTTATACAATATGGGTTTGACCTTGAGTGCAATTTTCACCTGATGGTAAGCGATATCACAGTCTACGATGGAGCGCGCTCACCCATCAAAAACTGGTTCACTCTCGCCTCGACCATGGAAGATTGTACGTCTATCTGAATAAATTGACCATCACATACATACTTAATTCCTGTTAAAATTGACCTCCTCGTCACGAAACTTACTAAACTGGCTAATAAAGTTAACCCACAAAACACGGTTTGTTCCGACCGGGCGTATTTCAGGCCTATCCTTACTGACCCTCACTAGTCCGTAACATAAGTCTGGAACCCTATAAATAATAACTACGGCCAAATAATCGTATTTCTCGGTAGCGGAGTGATACATTTAAGGGTCGTTTGGACCCCCGCAGGACGAAAGCCGGTTTATGTTATTTATTCAACAGAAATCCGGTTATGTGAAATAATAAAGTTATTAATGTAATTGTTTTTCATGTTAATTGTTATGGAGAATAATATTTTCTTTGGCCTGTTTGCTGTTTGTGTTTCGAATTTAGCGCTGAAAATTGTTTCAGGCGTTTGTATTTTTGGTGGAAGCCGTGATTCAACAATTCATATTGTTTTAAGTACCGATTTTGTGTATGTACCTACGTAAATATATTTTCATCGGTGAAGTTGATTTAGGTTAATACGGTTTTATTTTTTTACGAACATATCAAAAGCTTTGATTTTTCGCATAAAAAGTGCCTTGTATCGGCTCTATCGTTAAGTGCGATAGACACACAGACAGAGTTACTTAACATTTATAATATAATAAGGACAAGTCAGCACCATTCAACCCACATATGGGTATGTATAAACATAAACCCAGGATAGCAGCCCTGGCGCAAAAGAGTGAGGAGACCCGACCCCAAATAATGGAAAAAGGAAGGGCAAAGAAGTAGTCAGCACCATTCAATTTGCGTCGTGTGGTATGAAAACGAAATGTGCCTTCGAGTACAGTGCACAATTGCACATGGCCACCGCCGGGTATAGTGATATTCTACGCTAAATAGGAGTGAGCCTCACATAACCAGTGTCCAGTATTTTTTCTTATAGTAGCTAGACATAATGGCTTCCCTACGCCTGATTGTAAGCCAAAGAGAAGCCCAAGTCGCTGTGACAACTGGCAAGTAACTGGTTATATATGAAATGAAATGAAATAATTTTTATTTGGAACATAAAACTTATGAATACTTAAAAAAAAACAAACTTAACTAAAACAATATTATGCATCCAAAATGGCTGTCACTCAGCATAAGCCGCGGCGCGGGCGCGCCCCGACGCTGGTTAGTTATCTGTCAGTTGCCACTGCCATGCCGGCCCAACCCTACCCCCCCCCCCCCCACGAGCTCCGGAGACCCTATTCACCAGCAGAAACACGACCCGGAGGTCATTTGGCTGCGGTATTCTATAGGGTGGAGGTCCTTCTCATGACGGGCAGCTCAATACGAGCTCTGTGCCCTACATCTCTTCATTGAAGCCTAAGATGAAGCGCGCCTACCCAACAAGAACCGATTCACTCTCGCCTTGAGTGAAATCTGAAGAATATATTCCTCGGGAAACACGGACTCCGGTAAAGAGTTCCACAGTTTAGCCGTTCGGACTATGAATGAAAAGGCAAAGCGCTTTGTGCGGATCTTGTGGCATATCCAATAATTTCTCTCCTATTCCCTGTAACAGAACACTGTCAAAGACTACAGAATTCCATATCCCAGTTGTAACACTAGAACATTGTACCTACTTCGAGTATGTGTACTATTTGGCCGGCACTGATCCAATCAGTCAGAAATGTATGCAATGGCACAGGATAGTTGATCCACATGGCCGATTGTCGCTCAGAATGGGTACAGTAAAAAGAGCGGCAGTAATGTATTAATACATTGTTGGTTGTCCTAATAAATAAATAAATAAATAAATACCTCACATGAAAATAAATGATAAGTTCTGTACTAGAGATATTTATTTATATAATTATTGCACAATAGAAACAGTGTACAAAAAGTACCTAGACTTAATACCGCATATGCATTCTGTACCAGTCAACCATTGGATTAAGCAGAAACAGGTGTAGGCAGTGTGCTGCAAAGTTGATAGGATTGGATTGTATATCAACGTTGGCAAGATATGTATTCGTCGCTCTTTTCTCTAATCAGAAGTACGAGTATAAAGGATTGTACGTAAATAATTTAGTTGTAACGCACTTGTTGAAATTATTTTAATTTTGCAAACTTTAATAAAACTAGCTGATTTTCTATACTAGTACTAAACAAACAAAGATACACAATACAAGACCATTTAACCGGACACGGCTATGTCCCCTAGATGGGGCAGAGGGCGTCAACAGTATGTCGCCATCCCGAACGGTCTTGGCCTTCACGCTTCACTTCACTGCAGATCATTACTACCTCCTTAGCTTCTGCTGTGACCGTCCGAGCCGCCAGGATTGCTTAAGGAGCCGCGCCTTCCCTTGGGAATATCTAGAACTTAAATAAATAAATATTTATTATTTATTTAAGGACAGCCAACAAAACAATCACTCAGTAACATGGTATTAATACCATGTTACTGAGTGATTGTTTTGTTAGTTCCATTATTAGTGCTAAAGTGACGCCTTAATCAGAGGCTGCCACGGCATGCATAAATGGTTGAAATGTGTTGCCGCTGTGGCTGCGGCATTAGCCCTACGACTACACGTCAGACAACATCACATACATTGCTCCGATCCCAAAGTAGGTAGCTTAAGCACTTGTGTTATGGGTATCAGAACAATGAAGGTACCACAAATAAATACTTAAATACAAATATAAACACCCAGACACGGAACAAACACAATTGTTCATCACACGAATGTTTGTCCCGGGTGGGAATCGAACCCACGACCCTTGGTTCAGAAAGCAGGGGTCACTACCAATTGAGCCACCGAGCCAGTCTTGCCTTGGTATGTGGTTAGAGAGTCCCTTCGGAGCGTATGGCCGATCCAGTTCCACTTGCGGAGCTTGATCTGCTGGTCGATTGGAGCACACCGCATCGTTCCCACATATCTTCGTTGGAGATTTTCTCGGGCCAGTAAACACCGAGACTGCGGCGAATTCTTCTTCTTCAGCCTGTAGCCACCCAATGCTGAGTGTAGGCCTCCTCAAGTGCACTCCATCCCTTCCGGTCTTGGGTCTTCCTCATCCAGTCTCTCCCGGCAATCCCGATCAAGTCATCGGTCCAACGCATCGGTTGCCTGCCCACACTTCGGCGTCCAGTACGAGGTTTCCATTCGAGCACTTTCCTACCCCATCTACCATTCTGTCTACGGCATATATGGCCCGCCCACTTCCATTTCCGCTGAGCTATGATCTCTCTGCGGCGAATACAGCTGCTTCAATCTTTCAAGATCCGTACAATTCCTTCTCACTGACGTTAGCTCTATTGTAACAATAGCTGTGTTTGAGTGTGCATACAAATGGCGTTTCTCCACATTCGTCTCATAACTCGCAGCCTCCGATAACCGACTATCCGCATAACTGATATACGGCTGTAAGATATAGCCGAGATATTCCCGCGGAAATCCAAGCTTTATGTATGCAAATGCTGGCATCTTACACTTTCTGAATTCAATCAAGGTCGAGTTTTGTTAGTAAAATGTATTTATGTATAATATGTAAATGTATGTATAATATGTATTTATTTACAAAAAAAATGTATCTAAGTATGTTTATCAGTTGTCTAGTACCCATAGTACAAGCTTCGTCTTAGTTTGGGGCTAGATGGCGCTGTGTGGTCTAGCGTGGCATGTCTTGTATTTATTTAAATAACTTCCTTAGTTCTTTATGCGTGAATATCGGTGATATCTAAATATACGTATACATACATACATAGCCCAAAGGTGACTGATAGACATACAAGGATCCCGGCAAAGAGTTTTACAGTTTGACCGTTCCTACCGTTGTAAGTACCTAATTAGTATATTTTAATATTGACTGTTCATTTAATACCGCTCAGCAAAATTTTCGCACAAAAAAATCCTTGCTAAAAATATCCCTTCTCCTAAAATTATTATCGATAAATAAATAGCTCCATTATTTGAGCTTACAATAGGTTTTCTTTTTGTTGATTCGGCACTAATTAGTACATGGATTGAGTTACAAGTACATTTCGCATATCGCCCGCTTAATAAGAGATATGACCTTGATTCTTTTGATGTCTGCGACCTGCGTAGGACTGAAGCATTCTCATTTGTGTAGGCTTAATAGAGAAATATAATGCTGAGCAAATTTGGAGCTATAAATGAGGAGATATTATTTTTTATTTTGCGCTAGTCGGGCAAATTTTTTCAAGGAAATTTATGTTTTCGGCTTAGTCGTGCCTAGTGTTCGGATTCCATTATAGATCTTAATTCTGTTCTTTTTCTTTAAATGTCTGAAACGTAATGCGGAGGAGCTCGGTGGCGCCGCGGTCTTGTACGCTTAACAATGATCGCAACGTTGTGCAACCATTGGAGCGGTCAATCCGATGATGCGTGACCAAAATTTGACACCGATTTCCTCCGTGCTTCGGAAGGCACGTTAAGCTGTTGGTCCCGGGTGCTATCTTTACTCAACCCTAAGTGTTGCGGAGGTCTGATGGCAGTCGCTCTGTGTAAAAGCTTAGCCCTCGCCAAATCTCTCAGTTTGGGAAGCCGACCCTGAGACAATAGGGAAAAAGGCTAGGATGATGATGATGTCTGAAACGTAATGCATTAGTAACATCTATGACTGCGGCTTGCGCCCCGGTTAGCAGTCCCGAGGAAGGTGCCGACACATACCTTCGGGCATAGTGGTCAGTGGCGTCGTGCATCGCAAGATGCAGGGAGGACACCACACCGTACTTCCGAGGTGTGCCGTTCACGCTGGTTGTCCCCACAACCAGCGTGAACGGCACCCTGTGTCCCCACACAGGGACTCAGTAGCGTTGTGGGGACTTGTGCCGAATCCCTCCGGGCATCCCGACCCCACTCAGACAGAGCGCTCGTAGCGGACCGTCGGGTTTAGTGGGTATTCTCCGCTAAATAGGAGTGAGCCCTACATAACCCAGGTGTCCCGTACTCAGGACCCTGGGGTAATCGTAAAGGCATTTCTGACGTTAAAAAAAGGCAAACTTTGGAACTCCTTGCTGGACTCTTTGTTCCCCGAGAGATACAATCTTTAGGTGTTCAAGGCGAGAGTGAATTTGTATAAAAAAACAGTCATCCACGTGGCCTTTAAACATTTTACTGAAATTTATATCCCAATCGGATGACGTAACGGGCTATCACCTAAAACTTTCCAAATTGAAACATCAACAGACAACGGCGGTAACGTCGTAAAAATCACGTCAGATTACCGAAATTGAGAAACAGCTTGCATTCATGGGCGCATTTAAAAGTTGTAACCGTTTTCAGTTTCATTAACGGTTATACCTCAGCGTAACTGCTGTAATTATGCCAGCAATTTGGCTCTGGTTTTACTATGGGCCCGAAGACTTGCGTAATCGTGACCGATGGCCGAGTAATGCGGTTGTTTTGGCTAATGTATGACACAGCTGGTAGTAAAAGGAAAGTTACTACAGTTCGCGATCGGCAACCCGCCTGCCCTGCGTGGTGATTATGGGATGGGTAAAACCTCTAGAATCTAGAGTCTAGATTTACTTACCCAAAGTGACGAACAACTGTAGAGGCCTATATAATATACTAGCTGCTGCTCGCGGCTCTGCCCGCGTGAATGTTCGTATAAAACATAGCCTATATGTTAATCTGATGTACAAACTATATTCCTGTGAAGTTTCATTAAAATCCGTTCAGTAGTTTTTGCGTGAAAGTGGAACAAACATCCATCCATCTATCCAAACAAACTTTCGCGTTTATAATATTATATTATATAATATAATATAATATAATATAATATAATATAATATAATATAATATAATATAATATAATATAATATAATATAATATAATATCATATCATATCATATAATATAATATAATATAATATAATATCATATCATATCATATAATATAATATCATATCATATAATATAATATAATATAATATAATATAATATAATATAATATAATATAATATAATATAATATACATATATATCTGATGTCTGATCACAGACTTATCAAAGCTGATAATTAACTTCAGTTGATATTAGGGTGTTAACTGATCAGATCAATTGTATTCATGGTGGTGGTCACCAACGATCGATCGTCGACAAATGTTATCGATCGACAATCGATCGATCGACTCGAAATCGATCGACTAATACCGAGTGTGTTTTTTTGCACTTTTATTTTTGCATTTCTCAACATATCGTTATGCAATTCTGCAATCCTACTGGCAAATATAATACGTCTAGTTAAAGAATAGAAAAAAAAATTAAAGCCTCTAAAGAACATGGGACGTTCAAATACTTCTGTAGGTCTGAATTGTAGATTGAATACGGTTGAAGTTTGTTTTTTGACGATTAAAGTTGTGTTATCTTCTTACATCGATAATTTTATCATCAATGTTTCAAGTTAACTGTTTTTATTAAGTACCTACCTAAAAATAAAAAATAAAAATATAATGAAATACGTTTACTCTGAATGACAATGCGGATCTGCGAAATAGGGATAGAAACTTTTTTTAAGCCCGTCAGTCTTATTTTAAAAAAGTAACGTTTTGAGAACATAGTGTACATTTAAAAATACTTCAAAGCTTTGACTATATCATCTGACACTTTTGTTAATTTCATTTATCCTCTTTTTCAATAACTTTACTTTAGCTGATTTATTCAACTGAGAAGCTTTCCTCCTAACATAAAATTAAGTCTGCAGAGCCTTAAAACCTCTCTATATGTTTTATCTTGGCAAAGTTTTCAATACTCTCAACTTTCTTGAGAAAATTGTGGTTCTTTTATTATTAGGAGATGCTATTAGTAAGGTCTGTTAGCTCTGGTCTGGAATAGCGGCATTAGATGCCAAATGGAATTTTAAAGGAGGGTAGTTCTTGTTAGTTCAATGAATCTTGTAAAACTTCACGAAAGGCGAAAGAATGAGCAGACGTACACATTGAAGGTTATTAATATTTTAATACCGAGCTTTTACATTCCATTTCTTTCATCATCATTCCAGATATAATTCAATTAAGTCTTAATCTTTGACTTAAAAGCTGTTAATTTACTGTAGGTAAGTACTAGTTTGAAAAAGGACCACAACCATCACCGCTGTCCGCGGACATGTCCGATGCCTAAGACTTAAAAAAACAATCTAATTGCATCAAGAAATATCTAAATTCATCATCATCATCAGCCTCTTCCAATGCTCGCTATTTCGATCGGTCCCGGGCCTCCTGCATCCGGCACTTGCCAGCACATAATATCTAAATAATGTCTTTAAAATGTTCCAACTTCTGGAATATATCAAATTCAGTATCTTTATTCGTCCGAACGATATGTTATATTAAACCAATTGGTCGATGAATTACATCCTGAATGACGGAGCTAGAATGAATTGCTAGGCAATCGATTTTTTTTTCGATTGATTGTTCAATCGTCTAAGATTTGTCGAACTTTAATGCAACGTTATCTGTTGATAAATCAAAGCTACCGCATATCGATCTATATCATCGGTCGAAGTCCATAAGGATCAACTTCGACCTATTGAACCCTAAAAGAGTGAACGAATAAAGTGTGCATTGTTTTGGACCCAAACTTGTGCACTATGATAATAATAGAGATATATGATTAAGAGAGGTAGGGCATAGCGAATCTTCGCTCGAATTGAGCCGCCCGTCCGGGGAAGGACCTCCACCCTATAGAATCATCATCATCATCATCATCAGCCTATTGCAGTCCACTGCTGGACATAGGCCTCTCCAGTTGTTCGCCACCTAGGGCAAACTTCTGGAGGATATACCCATAATCGCCACGCTGGGCAGGCGGGTTGGCGATCGCAGTGCGTAGCTTCTTGCTCCGGTGACGCTGCTGCCCGTCATCGGCCTTTGGTATTTAGCTACGCCTTCTATCGTGATGGTTTTACCGCCACCAGTCGGTTTGCCAGGGCCTCGTTTGTTGTTCGGCAAGATGCACCACGGGCAGGTGAGGATGGCTTGGAGCGAAAAGGTGATAGGTCGCTCCCTTACATCCCGCATCCACACCCTATAGAATACCGCAGTCAAATGACCTCTGGGTCGTGTTTCTGCCGGTGAGTAGGGTTTCCGGAGCTCGTGGGGGGTTAGGGTTGGGCCGGCATGGCGGTGGCTACTGACAGGTAACTGACCAGTTACTTGCCCGTTGTCACAGCGACTTGGGCTTCTCTTTCGCTTTCCATCAGGTGTAGGGAAGCCATTATGTCGAGCCACTATAAAAAAAAAAAAAAAAAAAAAATTTTTGTTGAGATTTTGAAGACTTAATCTACATGCACATCCTGTTAATGAACTTTGTTAATCCCCATTAGAGATCAGGCTTTACAACCGAAATTCAGTTAGGAGAGTATTATTATTTAACCGAAGTAAACACGAATTCGTAGCAAGCCGCCACAAATTCTGCGAACACGACGAAGTCAAAACGTTGACTGTGTCTAAACCAATTCGAGGGGCAAACTCGGACGAACGGTCAAACGGTCCGCCATTGAATTACGAACCAAGACGCCGGGCGGTTACTTGAGGTCTGTGAGACCGGCGCAGTATAGTTCAGTTAACAGTATGACGCTTCTTGAAAAGTAAACAGGATCACCAGGAAACATCATCGGCGTATCGCAGTCCACTGCTGGACATAGGCCTTTAAAGCAGCTGATGATGATGATAATGAAACGTCGTGCTTGAGGCCCGTCTAAGCCAATTCGAGGGACGAACTCGGACGAACGGTCACACGGTCCGCCATTGAGTTACGAACGTCTGTGAGGTCGGCCCAGTATAGATCAGTTAACAGTATGACGCTGCTTGAAAAAGAAACAGGATAAATACTAGGTTGAACCATAATTAACGTGGCTCAAGCAAGAAGTGCAAGAAAGAGAAAAACAGCAACGAAGGGAACAATAAGCTGTAAGTACGTAAAAAGTAAAAGTCGTGCGGGCTTCTACCGTTAATTTTTTTTTTATAGTCGCTCGACATAATGGCTTTCCTACGCCTGATGGAAAGCGAAAGAGAAGCCCAAATCGCTGTGACAACGGGCAAGTAACTCGTCAGGTACTTTTAGGTAATAAAACGCGAATGTTACGAAATCTTTTTATAAAAAAGTTTGGACTGTCGTATTTGGACTGACGAGTTAGATATTGCCGAAGTATTTGGTGGTGCATACTGCCAAACAACAAACGAGGCGCTGGCAACCGACTGATGGCGGTATAACCATCATAATTGAAGGCGTAGCTAAATATCACAGGCCGATGACGGGCAGCAGCGTCATCGGAGCGAAAAGCTACGTCCTGCGATCGCCAACGATCGAGTTGCGGGCGGTGTCGACTGCTTACCATCAGGCATCACATTTGATCGTCTGCCGCTTCTTGCTATAAAAAAAATCACTGCCCAATACCAATATCTAATAATAAGGCGCTCAATGTCTTCATTGTGTCAAAGTACCGATACACACATTCGTGCTTTGGGCGCAAAACATTACGTTGGTGCAAATATCTCCAATGTGTGGCCGCGGTTTCAGGCTAATGAGCCTGCAAACGTTCACTTTTGACCATAGGCCTCCCCTAATGTCATTTGGGGCGGGGGGGGGGGGGGGTTTGCCTGTGATTAGTCACCACGCTTGACAGGGGTTGGTGACCATAGTAGTCCGTGTGGTTTCCAGATTTAAAATAGGACGACTCTATCTCGGGATGTAAGGCAGCGGCTTGTCATTATTTCGCTCCAAGCCAACCTCACCTGCCCGTGATGCATCCTGCTGAATAGCAATCGAGGCGCTGGCAACCGACTGATGGCGGTATAACCATTCAATTGAAGGCGTAGCTAAATACCACAGACTGATGACGAACAGCAGCGTCACCGGAGTGAGAAGCTACGCCCTGCGATCGCCAACCCGCCGGCCCAATGTGGCGATTATGGGTATATCCTCCAGATGTTTGCCCTGATTGGCGAGCAACTGGAGAGGCCTATGTCCAGCAGTGGACTGCAATAGGCTGGTGATGATGATGATGAGGTATTTGGATCAATATTAAACTGTGATTGTAAATCCAAAGCACAACAAACATTACCTATAATATTAGAAACATGTTGGATACCTAAATTAAAATCCCCTACTGCATTTGACTGTGCCCCAAATTTAACTGAGATGTGTACATATCGGTCCGCTCATTGAAATCTATACTTAGAATGTGTAAAACATTGAATTTCGTTGCTAAGAATTAAATTACTGCATAATTTTATTCTCCACTGCAAATAAATACTTTACGACTTTACTTGCATACACAGTCATTATTGTACACCCTTTACATTATTATTTTTTGCCAAGAATGCATTACGCTTGTACCAGGGCCTAAGTACCTTGGTTATATTCGACTAACTCCTATTGAGAGTTCTTATTTCGAGCATTCAAAATTTCAAACGCTCGAAAAAGTAGCACGCTTTGATTGTTCGAAAATAAAAAGTAATAGCCGTTCTATCGTTGATACATTTAAGGATCGCAACAATCTATCATCATCATCATCAGCCTATTACAGTCCACTGCTGGACATAGGCCTCTCCAGTTGTTCGCCACTTAGAGCAAACATCTGGAGGATAATACCCATAATCGCCACGCTGGGCAGGCGGGTTGGCGATCACAGGGCGTAGCTTCTTGCTCCGGTGACGCTGCTGCCCATCACCGGTCTTTAGTATTTAGCTACGCCAATCTATAGTACAATCTATAGTAATATTATAATCTACTAGCTGCTGCCCGCGGCTTTGCCTGCGTGAACATCGGTTTGTCATGAAGAGCTTACTCTGTCATTATATCATGTACGTACGCGTCTTTGTCTCTTATTTTAACACACGCGCTGATGCTCAAAAGATGATGAAGATATAGGTATTCGATTTGAGTGCTGAGAAATCTGAACATAGGTTGACACAGGACAAACACAATGTAGGTACATCATGTTGGCCTCTGGTTGGCCATTGGAAGCCGCGGCCCATTGTTCAGGAATCACCTGGTCTTAAGCTATAGTTCTCTTAACTGAAAGTTCCGGTGATGACTTATCCAGAGCGACGTCTTCCTGAATTATTCGAGTTATCTAAAAAAGTTAGTTTTCTACATTGAATCCTACCGGGAACCGATATAATGCGCTACTGGGGTCAGCAGTCATCAGATTGCTAGGTCGCGTCCGCACTTTTTTTGAGTCAATTAGTCTTTTTACGGTATCAAAAATGGTGCTTACCTAAATACCTACGTACCTAGTTACTACTATGAATTCTCATTATTTCAAACAGAGCAACCGCACGTAATGCACTTGTGTATGGGCATAAACATGTACACTTCAATATCTCGTGCATACTTGCCCGGTCTGCTTGGAGAATGGTCATTGTGGCCGATTTTCGGCCAGGAGAGGGCTGGCGTCGGCGCGATACGTTTTTAAATTGATTAATATAGAAATCATCATCATCATCAGCCTATTACAGTCCACTGCTGGACACAGGCCTCTTCAGTTGCTCGCCACCTAAGGCAAACATCTGGAGGATATTATGGGTACAAGCGCCACCTGGGCAGGCGGGTTGGCGATCGCAGGGCGTAGCTTCTCGCTCCGGTCACGCTGCTGCCCGTCATAGGCCTAGAATATCTAGCTACGCCTTCCATCGTTATGGTTTTACCACCACCAGTCTGTTTGCCAGAGCCTCGTTTGTTGGTCGGCAGGATGCACCACGGGCAGGTGAGGAAGGCTTGGAGTGAAAAGGTGATACGTCACTCCCATACAATATAGAAATACGGATACTTATTTTGTACTTTTTGGAAAATAAGTGCGTTTAATAATCTTATATCTATACAACTAAAACAGAATCTGAGTATGAACATATTTTGAGAAGCTACGCTAAAAATACTAAGTACATTTTATTTCGATTTTTCTTTATGTCATACTGAGCATCCCTAAGAATATAATATGAAAAATATTTACCGATAAAATTAAGATTTTTTAATTATAGGTGGTACCTAATTATGTACAATAATTGTACATGTTAGTACACAGGTTTAAGTATCACGCCGACCAAAAAGCGACCACTTGGCCGGTGTATGAATCTTAACTTACTTCAAAGCGTTATTTTCTTCCGACATGCGTAATTAAAACGATTTTATTAGGCTGAAATGTTATAATATTAGTATATTGAGGACAGAAATTACAATTTGGATTAGAAAAATATTTATTAAGCATACACTGATCGCAGTTTCGTCGCATCCGAGCTAGACATGTGGCCCGTTGTGAGCCTTCTGAGATTGCAGTAAGGTTTTTGGTTCTTGGTCACTGCAGATGCAGGCCGCCTTGTTTACGGGTTATGCTAGATCTGTTTTGACTGTACACAATTTTATTCCTAAAGTTTGTTCCAATTTGTTGCTGAATGAGGTGCCTCTGAAGCTGAGCAATATTCTAGTAGACAACGCCGGTGGTTATCCCTTTAGGTTGGTCGTCTTTTCAGTTATAGCAGTTTGCATATAGTATTTTCCGAAGAATTTCATTCCGAAAATAAGCCGCACAATTTTAATTCACAATTATTTGTACTTATTGGTGGCGAATTTCCGTATTTGCCTACCTCGATATCAGTACCTGTCATGTCAAATTGATAATTTCGCTGACAAAGTCAAGAAATGACAGTATCTATGGTGTATTCAAAAAGTTTTTAATCATTCCGTAACACATTTTCCCGAAATTCTAAATGAAAAAATTGATGAATCGTTGTAATTTATAGCCTATATGTTAATCTGATGCATAAACAATATTCGTGTAAAGTTTCACTAAAATCTGTTCAGTAGTTTTTGCGTGAAAAGGGAACAAACATCCATCCATCTATCCATCCATCTATCCATCCATCTATCTATCCATCCAAACAAACTTTCGCGTTTATAATATTAGTGGGATACTAATATTATAAAGAGGAAAGATTTGATTGTTTGTTTGTTTGACACGAATAGGCTCCGTCACTACTGTCGGAAACCTACACTATCCCAGGTGAACATAGGCTTTAAGTATTATATATTTATAAAAACGTTACGTCATGTAAGTAAATAACTAATATGAAGTCGTACTTTTATTGTTACAGAATTATAGATTTATGTATCAATTGGCGCTTATCTAAAACACCCGAAGCGAAGCGAGGGCGGTTTGCTAGTGACAAATAAACGTATTTCCTTAGGCGTTTGATTTAATTACAAACATGGAAGTATTATTACAAATTCTCAGTGCACAATTCAGGCAAGGCACTGGCCATTCAATAACTGTACACAAAGAAATAAAACAAAAGAGAAAGTAATAAATACATCTGAAGAGTTGCGCTAAGTAATATCGATTAATGCTCTATCCGCTGGAGGTATCGCTACCCAACAGACGTATTAATAATGTAGGTAGGCAATACCTTAATAGAGTTAATGAAATAAGTACGAGGGAACTTTAATTCTTCGGTAGAGATTGCGAAGTTGTGTACGAGGGTGTACGTTTAATGGAATAGACAAATAAAATACCTACGCTAAATAACCTACGACATACTACGTACTATAGTTCATGAGCGTTAAGAAAATAGTGACTCATCACTGACTGCAGCGTTTTAATTGGCTAGGGGGTGTGGCTTGGCCGATTTCTAACGTTTTAATTGGCTAGGGGGTGTGGCTTGTCCGGCAGTCGGTGATGAGTCACTATTTTCTTAACGCGAATGAACTATAGTGTTTGCACACAGCGCCATCTAGCCCCAAACTGAGCCAAAGCTTGTACTATAGGTATTAGACAACTGATAAACTAAGACATGCCACGTTGGGCGACACAGCGTCATCTAGTCCTAATCTAAGCTGTAACATAGGTATACTATGGGTACTAGCTGACTGACAAATTTACTTTGATATTTTTTCTTGTAAATAAATATAATTATTATAATAAACATAGTAGGTACACATCCAGACCAATACAAACACATGCACAAAAATATTTGTACTGTGCGGAAATCGAACCTGCGATCGATGTTTTAAATGCAGTGTTCGCTATCACTGAGCCAAACTATTCCTCAATAATGGTTGAAAACAGCCTTCATCCAGCGTGATCTTGCAATTCAAGTGAATCCACCTCATTAATTTCCAGACGGTGAATTATTGCCGACAGGCACCAGTCTAGAACTTTTTTTACGCGTTTAATATCAGGCTAGAATACACGTTAAACTTACAACACTCCCTTCCCGCGTTCGGTAGTTAAAACGTATTGTTTCGCTATCTTAAACACCGAAGAAAGGTAATCTTAGAAACGAATGTGCTGATTTGTTAACGTTTGCAGGTTGGGCAAGATTCCAACCAGACTTAAGCTAATGCACGAATAATTTAAACTAGCTTCCCCCTCGGTTAGCCGACTTAGGTCTTTGTCATTCCAGGAATAAGATTTATCAGGAATGATACATTAAACAAGGATTTTGTGGTCGTTAAGTGTGCAATTGCATATGCATAAAAATTGTTTTGTGTAACAATAAAACAGAGGTAGGGCATAGCGAATCTTCGCTCGAATTGAGCCGCCCGTCCGGGGAAGGACCTCCACCCTATAGAATACCGCAGTCAAATGACCTCTGGGTCGTGTTTCTGCCGATGAGTAGGGTTTCTGGAGCTCGTGGGGGGTTAGGGTTGGGCCGGCATGGCGGTGGCAACTGACAAGTAACTGACCAGTTACTTGCCCGTTGTCACAGCGACTTGGGCTTCTCTTTCGCTTTCCATCAGGCGTAGGGAAGCCATTATGTCGAGCCACTATAAAAAAAAAAAAGATGAGATACAGTCGCTTAAAGCCATCTTAAAGCATTAAATACCTAGTAATAATAATATACCAAATTATTTTTTAAAAAAAATTAAACCGACTTCAAAAAAACCACAAACGACCAAAACTAAAAAGCGATAAATAACGTAAGTAATTCTATCCTTAATACATAATTATTTAAATATTACAATTATCACTTATTTTTGAAGTCGGTGCCAGCCTCTCGGTACCCCTAACATAGACTGTTGTTGTATGACGCGCGCGGCCGGCAAATCCACACGACAATATACATTTATTTGTTTGGCTGGCACCGACTTCAAAAATAAGTGATAATTGTAATATTTAAATAATTATGTATTAAGGATAGAATTACTTACGTTATTTATCGCTTTTTAGTTTTGGTCGTTTGTGGTTTTTTTGAAGTCGGTTTAATTTTTTTTAAAAAATAATTTTATTTCTCTATTTTTAGTTGCGTTAATGTGCTGTGACCTTGAATAAAAGCTAATTAATGTCCTTATGAGTTTTACTTAGGTATGAAAATTTTTGCTTTAAGTCAAGTGAAGACTTTGCGATCTAGAATCAAGCATATCACTTACCAAATCACCTGCCCTATTAGCCCTGCATAAGTACATACTACTACCTAGTTTAATATCGACCAATGTCAGTACTGTTCCCTAACTCCTAACCGTTAAGGAGTTCTGTGGCTTCATCATCAGCACCAGATGTTGACGCCCGGAAGCATATACCTGAGTAATATATGATTACGTAACAAAAACACCATGTGAGCATACAATTTTCGATTGTTGCCCTCAATTTCTCCAGGATCCCATCATCAGATCCTGACTTGGTGATAATGGGACCACCTCGGAAGTGTCCTCTGTCGAACTGTCGAAAAATTTTTGAAATCCATCCATAATTGACGGAAATATCGGTGAACATACATAAAAAAAAAAAAATATTATACATAGAGACGAATTGAGAACCTCCTCCTTTTTTCGAAGTCGGTTAAAAAATAGACTTAAAACTAGCTAAAGTACACAGTTGTTGTACAAATTTAGGCAGTCTTTTCCAAAACCTTTCAACATTGCTAATAGATTCCTATTTTTCATCCTTCTTTTATAACCTATACTATCATACTGCTGGTAGCTGGTGGCTTCTAGAGGTAGGTATTACGGGAGATTATTACGACTAACTACATATATTTTTATTATAGCTGTAGCTCGACATAATGGCTTCCCTACGCCTGATGGAAAGCGGAAGAGAAGCCCAAGTCGCTGTGACAACGGGTCAGTTACTCCCACGATCTTCGAAAGCCCTACTCACAGGCAAGAACACGGAGGTGTTGTCGGAGGTAATTTATTTTTAAATAAATTTATTGGTAATTTATTGGTAAATTAGTGACCGGCTCGGTGGCTCAATTGGTAGTGACCCCTGCCTTCTGAACCAAGGGTCGTGGGTTCGATTCCCACCCGGGACAAACATTCGTGTGATGAACACTTGTGTTTGTCCCGTGTCTGGGTGTTTATATTTGTATTTAAGTATTTATTTGTGGTACCTTCGTTGTTCTGATACCCATAACACAAGTGCTTAAGCTACTTACTTTGGGATCGGAGCAATGTATGTAATGTTGTCTGATATTTGGCTGCGGTATTCTATAGGGTGGAGGTCCTTCCCCGTACGGGCGGCTCAATTCGAGCGAAGATTCGCTATGCCCTACCTCTCCTAAATAAATAATATTGTTTACTACTTTTACTTACACTTTAAACATCAGATCTTTCTCACAAAATATAACATTAAAATATCAAGTAAATTTTTCAAGAAATGTACTATCAAAAGTACATTTTATGTCTACGTAAAACATTCAACAGAATGGAAAAGTAGCATTTTCTTAGTTGTATTACTTTTATAACATCGTTAAACCGGTAAACAAGAGATGTTATGGCTGAATAAGTAACAAACGTTTGAGTAACATTGTAACGCTGAAAGAAGGAAAATAAAACTGTCGGTAGTAATGTTGATGTAAAAACAAAATATGCTGGTTTTTTTTTACTAACGGTTATTGTTTGAAATGAATACGGAATAGGTTTCATGAATGAATTTTGTTAGTAAATGGAGTGTTTGCAGCAGAAAGGGTTTAGTGGAATGTCAGTCCATAGTCGAAGGCATTTAAGATCTTTTTTTGATTACCATTACTTGAAAAGAGAGTCTCATTATCATCAGCATAATCAGCAGCAGTGGTCACTGCTTTTCTATATCTCCAATTAATATAATCCAAGACATCACAGGCATATAACATATTGAACTACACAGCGCCATCTAGTCTTAAACTAAAGAAATGAAATGGAATGGATGGAACGGAAAGGAATGGACCGGAACGGAATGAAATCAAAAGAAATTAATATGGGATCTATTATACGAGGCGTGAAGAAGCATCTTACGGCCGGCATGGCGGTGGCAACTGACAGGTGACAGGTGACTGGCCGATTACTTGCCCGTTGTCGTTACATTACGCTACTATGTTTTTTATATGGATGACGTGAACAAAAAGTACGGAATATCTCTTCCAGACACCTATATTTCATGTACGATACCGATAGTTTCGCCGGAGTGTAGCAGAACTCAGTCCAGCGATACCTCCCTTGTACGTACCTACCTATATGTACCTACTTAAGTACCTACGTATATTTGAGGAGTCTCCACGGCGAGGTGAGGAGTATATCTTAATAACCAGCGGATCGGGAGCAACGCTAAGTGGGAGTAAAGTTCGTTCGGATGATTTCTTCAATTAAGAACAATGTTTGTACGGTTTCAACAAGGATAGCAGAAATTGATTTTTGAAATTTACAGGAATTAAGTTGCTACATTGATATACTGATCAAGTTCCTTGATATACTGATCCTCTCCCCCCCGGATCTCTGTACTGTGCAGACGTGTATACTAGTAATCCGTCGCTTAGTTTTATTTGCAAAAATAATCAAAAAATAAATCATTAAATCGCTTCGCAATAATAGGAGTGCATAAATCTGCAAGAAGTATATCAGACGCGCCCGCTATCTACGAGCGAACCTGCCCCGTCAAACGCATACTCCAGCAAGCTTATTATCGCCTGGTACTTTACGCTACGAGCAAGCATGCCGCTACGTCACTCCCCGCGCGCGTCTCCGTCCCGACAAGCCGCGAGTGCGCCAGAAACACAGCCGAAGGCGGACATCAGCCGTAGTGCAAGTTTAGCGAGTATGACGAGTGATAATGATTCATCAACGGCGGACGGAGCTATCGTGCGCAAGCGCAAACGAAGCGATGAAGGCGTCAGGGAGCTAAGAGAGGAACTTTTGCAAATGTTTACATTATGGAAAACAGAACAGGACAAAAAAATGTCTGTTATACTAAACACTATAAATGACATAAGGGAGCAAAATACGGATATACGGGCCTCAATTGAATTTATGTCTAAAAACTATGACGATTTGATAAAAAAAATGGATAAGATGGATAATGAACGAGAGAATAATTTAAGATACATAAAAAATTTGGAAAACAAAATTGAACAAATAGAGAGAGGACAAAATTGTTCGCGAATTGAGCTACGTGGAGTCCCACGAAAGCAACTTGAGTCTAAAAAGGACCTTATTACGTATGTAACTAACATGGGAAAGGCTATTAAACTACCTGTGCAATCGTGCGACATACGTGACGTATATCGCGTTAACACTAAGTCTGAAAAATCAAAACCCGTCATTGTCGAGTTCAATAGCGTCATTGTCAAAGAGGACATACTGAAATCACTAAAGTTATTCAACCGGAATAATAAAGTAAGTATTTGACGAAGTATTTTAAGTAGTATTTGACGAATTAACTGACCACGCACCTATTCTTTTATATATAAATAATTCGACTGTTAAAAAAAGTACTACTACCTCCACCAAAAAATATATAGACCTAAATACTATTGAAAAATACTTAATAGAGGAGTCCTGGCTCACACTTTATGAAATTAAAGATGTGAATCTAGCAGCAGAACTTTTAATTAATAAACTTGCAAACCTATTAAATAATAATACAAAGATAAAAACCATACCGTCTAAATTGCAGCCTCTTAAACCCTGGATATCTGTCTCAGTAGTGAAGGCGATTAGGAGGAGAAATATCTTACATAAAAAATCTAAACAACGTCCGAATGATACTCAAGCTAAGATTGATTATATATCATATAGGAACACCTGCAACAAAATAGTAAAAAGCCTAAAGGATAAATATTATAAAGAACAACTCCTCAAACACAAAGGTAACTCGAAAAAAATATGGAATGTTGTGAAGGATGTGGGGAATCTCAATGAGTATAAAAACACTGCTGAAGAGCTCCTAAGTACAGAAACCAACCCTGTTGTTGCACTAAACAAAGTCAACACCTATTTCACCTCAGTGGGCCATAACCTGGCAAGTGAAATATTAAATAGAACAAGAATGACAGATACCCTATTAGCTAATCATGCCAAGAAGTCAGACACACCCATCAACTCATTCTGTGCTGCCCCCACTGACCCTATGGAGGTACGAGAAATAATATTAGGCCTCAAACAGGATAGTGCCCCGGGATGGGATGATATTTCCTCAAAATTAATCAAACACTTTATGAAATACCTAACTCTCCCTATCGCGTACCTATGTAATTTAAGCCTAGAAAGCGGAACCTTCCCTGACGTTTTTAAAAAAGCCGTGGTTTGTCCAATACACAAAGCTGGGCCTAAAGATCAAACAACAAACTACAGACCAATCTCTATTCTTACAACGCTTAGCAAAATACTGGAAAAGATTATGAATAGAAGACTGGTTTCATTCTTAGAAAAATATTGCATTTTAGATGATAGTCAGTACGGGTTTCGCAAAAAAAGGTCAACCGAAGATGCTGTTCTCAAGTTGACATCATGGATAACGTCCCATGTAGATAGTGGTCAAAAATGCCTTGGTATATTCCTGGATCTCCAAAAAGCATTTGACACGGTTTCCATCCCGATACTGCTGTCAAAACTAGAGAGTGTTGGAATAAGAGGAATAACATTAAGGTGGTTTGAAAGTTACCTGAATGGAAGAACCCAATCAGTGCGCGTAGGAAATATTCTCAGCGACACTTCCGCTTGCTTATACGGGGTTCCACAAGGCAGTACATTAGGACCTACTTTATTTTTGATTTATATCAATGACCTCGGAAAAATTTATCTGGAGAACGGTACTATGTCCATGTTTGCTGATGATACTGTAATTGTGTTTCATGGTTCCACCTGGCAAGATGTAACTAACTCAGCTGAAAAAGGACTAAAAACGGTTACAGCATGGCTTGAGAACAGTATTCTTTCAATTAACACCTCAAAAACAAAATATATGTGCTTTAGTAAAACGGCAGCAGGTAACCCTATCAAAGACCATAAGCTTAAAATCCACGTTTATCCATGTAATAGAGACGTCAATCCCGATGCTAACTGTACTTGTCAGTACCTCACTAGAGTCAATAATATTCGTTATCTGGGAGTGGTCATCGATGACAGGCTGAGTTGGTCAGAACATATTAACGTCACACAAAAAAGAATAAGGAAACTCATATATGTATTCAAGAATTTACGTAGTATTGCAAATCTTGAGTTACTTAAACAGATATACCAGGCCCTGTGTGAAAGTATTATTAGGTATTGCATTCCTGCATGGGGAGGTGCAGCAAAAACCCTTTTAATAATTGCCGAACGTGCACAACGTGCAGTTATAAAAGTAGCCATGTGTCTAACATATAGGCACCCCACAACAGACATCTACAATAGATTTAAGGTCCTTTCAGTCAGAAAACTTTATATATATGAGTGTATTCGAAGACACCATCGTTCCATTACCCCAGAACAAGAGAATACAACCAGAAGAGATTGCTGCCATATACCTACTGTAAGAAGCCAATTTGCACGCAGGCAGTACAAATATATGGCCGCTCGTTTATATGGTAAGCTTAATAAAACTATTAGAATTAAAAAACGCAGTAACAATGAGATCAAAAAAGTAATCACTAATTGGCTCATTGCCCTGGATTATGATGCAGTTGAGAACATGATGACAGACTACAAACTGATATAAAATATAAATGCCAAGTTCGCTTTAATACTTTTACATTGCATTTATTAATACACCTACACACAAACACACACTCTCACACACACAAACACTCACATCCACACATACTCACGCACACATCTACACACACACACACACACCTGCGCACACACACACACACACACACACACACCTGCGCACACACACACACCTGCACACACACACACCTGCACACAATCACACACACGAACACATTCGCAAACACAATATACACACTTGATATACACACTCACACATATCCCTTTTATATTTTGTCCTTTAGTGTGCTTCTAATATTTAATTTAAATTAAAGGTTCTTAAGTGTAATATTTTGTTAAGTTAATGCTAAGTAATATTGTTTATGTAACTACCGGGAGAGGACACTGAATTCCATACTACAGGCAATTGCCTATCTTGGAATACAGGAGATTCTAACAGTATTGTAACAAGTTTCTCTGTCAATAAAGCATTATTATTATTATTATTATTATTATTAGTTATTAAACGAGTATTAGCTATAAAGCTGTAGTTCAATTAGTTGTTGGGTCCTTTTACTGAAGAATAGTACCTACATTCAATTGAAAAACATTTCTTTGTAAGGTTCAGATACTATTTGTTAAATACACCACTTGTCATAACTTTTAAACTTTCGCGTTCAATCATCATAAGTCATGAATTAATGTTCGAGATTTAACGCGCACATACCTTTTTTAGCCCGACGTTTCGGCCGCGGTCACGGGAAGGACTCATGTTTACTTATGACGTCATAAATGCGTTAGCTCCAAATCGGAAACAGGTACAGCCACGTGTAACTTTAATTGTCGCTAATGCCCAAATTGTTCAACAAAAAGTAATTACTCACGCCCTATAGCGTGTCGACGACAACATAAAAACGTCCGATTGCCGTAAACACCGCAATTAATGCTAAAGTTTTTGTAAAATTTGCTAAATGTAGTTGTGCTACTTGGGCAAAATGTACTAGTAAACAATGTGAACACGCAAAATCTAGTTTTGATGCAATGTACCTAATGCTTCTTGAAAATTATAATACTTAATATCATTAAACTTCGATGGAAGTATCAATGCTAGGCAGAGTTTGGATGAAATATTCGAAAACAGGTATAGTATTTTTGTAATTTTTATTATATTACCCTTTTGTCCTAACAATTCCGAATAGGTCTACATAAAACCAAGAAGCATTCAATTTGGCGCAGTCGTTCGAAAGTTATAAGCGCAAATAAATGTCGTAGATCCAATTTTATTTATGTACTAGCTGCTGCCCGCGGCTCTGCCCGCGTGAATATTCGTATTAAACATAGCCTATGTGTCAATCCAACGTATAAGCTATATGACTGTAATGTTTCATTAAAATCCGTTCAGTAATAAATTAATGTGTGAAAGAGGAACAAACATCCATCCAAGCAAACTTTCGCATTTATATTATTATAAGTAGTAGGATTATAGATATATAAATAAACTAGCTGCTGCCTGCGGCTCTGCCCGCGTGAATATCCGTATCAAATATAGCCTATGTGTTAATCCAATGTATAAGCTATATTACTGTGAAGTTTCATTAAAATCCCTTCAGTATTTTTTGCGTGAAAGAGCAACAAACATCCATCCATCTATCCATCCAAACAAACTTTCGCATTTATAATATTAGTAGGATTATTTATATGCTCAAGTAGTTAACACAATAATCATCCAAATATAACAGCCCATAGGCAACATTTTTTTTATGACAGAAGTGGCAAACGGGCCTGAAGGACACCTGATGGTAAGTGATCACTTTCAGCCCATAGACCGGTGTCTACGGAACGGTGTGCTATGGTTAACATCAGAGGAGTCACAGGTGCATTGCCAGCCCTTGAGAATGTTGTTAATAGTGACCTTACACCCCATTTCAACATTAAAAAGCCATACCATATGACTGAAGCAAGGAACGCAAAATCACTTCGTTCGGAACAGCGAAAATGCATTTATTTTACGCAAAGACTGCAATAAAGCTTCGTGTAAAATTAGGGACGTGGAGTAAATGAACAACACGTGTTAATTGGTATTTTACATTGCACACGTTTGCACTCTAACGTCGGCTAATTAAGGTTCAAAATGGGTTAGCAAAGGCGTCACAAGTGGCGTTTACATGACGCGGGTTGCATGAATTGTGAATAACCGATTGGAGCACTTATGACGGTTGGTTGGTAAAATGTAATTCGAATATTTTTAATGTAAACACTTTTTTCGTAGTTCAGTGGAAATCGCAATTTCATAAATCCGTGTGGTGTATTTTTTACTACGAGTTTTTAGTTAACTGTTCTTGGTAATGTATTTGAAGTTGTAATAAAGCACTGATCTGTGTGTAAAAATTCACCCTTATTTATTAATCAGTGCCTACGTGCTAATGTGTTTTCATATTTTACAACAGTAGATAGTTTTGCACCAAGCTACCCATCTCTTTAGTAAAACTGGTTACTTCTACCTAAAGGTTGTCTCGAAGAGATCGTTACAAGCGACAAGACCACCTAAGTTGTACTATGTTCGTTTGTAGTGAATTGCCTTACGAGCCTATGAAGAAGCGTGACATGATTGTAAAGTGAACTATATTAGACAAGTAAATAATTTCGTCGCGAATAAGGGATTTTCATGCGAGCGCCAAAAAACACACGTTGTCGCCGGGCGCTAGCGAGAAATCGTGAAGCGAAAATCGACAGTACGTGACTCGCCTACAATTGGGGCGTTAAGACCACTGCATACGAAAGTCATCACTGACAACCTCCTCTGTACCAAAGAGGCCTAAGATTTTTTTTATAGTAGCACGATATAGTAGCTTCCCTACGCCTGATGGAAAGCGAAAAAGAAGCCCATATAGTTGATCGTATTAATGGTAAGATTAATAAAGTCACAACTCTCACACTGTACACTGTACCTACTACGAGTATACTCTTTCTTTCCTGTATATGTTTGGTTTTGTGCAATAAAGAATATAGATCTATCTATCTCTCTCTCATTGGAAGCCCAAGATCGCGCAAAGTGGCAATTAGAGAAGCCTATATCCAGCAGTCGAGTTCAAGAAGCCGATAAATATCATCATCATCATCATCAGCATATTGCAGTCCACTGCTGGACACAGGCCTCTCCAGCTGTTTATCACTTAGGGCAAACATCTGGAGGATATACCCATAATCGCCACGGGCTGGTTGGCGATCGCAGGGCGTAGCTTCTCGCTCCAGTGACGCTGCTGCCCGTCAACGGTCTGTGGTATTTAGCTATGTTTTCAATTGTGATGGTTATACCGCCACCAATCGGTTTCCAGCGCCTTGTTTGTTGTTCGGCAGGATGCACCACGGGCAGGTGAGGTTGGCTTGGAGCGAAAAGATGATAGACCGCTCCCTGACAACGATAAATAATATTACGATGAATATAATGATGATTAAATACTAACAATAAGCTCTATACACATAACAATAAACGTCGGTCGTATTAATATAAACAATCATAAATTTACAGCCGTTGCCGAGATTTCAAAGTCGTAAAAACGTAAGTGTATACCAGGCTTTAGATAAGCCACTTGAATCTAAAGGAATACAGGGAAAATTTTACTGTTTGCCGCGATCGCACTGAATTTTGATGTCAGTGCGTATAGGACGATGAGCGATGGTGCGGCGAAAAACATTACCACCCTACGTTTTGAAATGGGGACCGACAAAAATTCGCCATATCAGCAGTTATATATACCTAAGTCGGAGCGGCACTATCGGCGAATATACGAGTACATAGGTTTTTATTATTTTAACGTTGTTTATGGTTTGACGTTTGTGGACGTACGTCAAACGTATGTTACAGATGTCAGTTGAAGATGACATGGAAGATGACGTTAATGCGCGCGTACGCCGACGGTCATTTTCGCACGAGCCGCCATCGTGTACGCGCCTCGGAACGGAAAACTAATCAATTTGCATCGCGCCTCATGTGTGCCATTTTAGCTATAAAGTGATTGTATCTGGTTACAAATAAAATCAAGTAGCTTTTGGTGCTTTTATTTCAACGATCTTGCGATGCGTGAAGATGAAGTTAGTTAGTTTTATCGGGCCGTTTTCCGCAACTTGACGACTGTGCGCCTATTTTGCGTGAAGATAAAGGCCCTGCACCTGAATAATCTCAACGGCATCTGACAAGTACATTCATTACTAACATAATATACTTTATTTCGGATAGATAGATATTCTTCATCGCGCACCATGGAATTAACTTAAAACTAAGTAAAACAGACACTTGTTGCACAATTTAGGCGGCCTTATCTCTCTCCAGGATCTAGGTTTAAAACAAACACCTACAATAATCACATAGGAGATACTAGACAAGAATTTTTTGTCAAAAGAATGATGTAGGTATGTATATTTTAACTTGTAATATATTGTAGTATATTTTAGCTACACAGCCATGGCTCCTCATATTAATCGCTAAGCTAATTATCATTATAATTAACTGCAACAAGGCAAATCGATTAGCTTTTTGGTATTTGTACAAAATTATTTATAAAATAAACCCTGACAATATCAAAAGATATAAGTAAATAAAATAAAAAGAAAATTCTACATAAAAAGAAACATTCCCCCGCTACCCACACTGAAACAAACAAAACGTGCAACGAATTAAGAACCTAAAAGCCAGAATAAATATTTTACATCTGCAACACAAAGTATCTGAAAACGTTTAGCGACTTCCTCTGCGAACTGCAATAATTCTAAATAAAATATAGATAGTCCGTCTTTGTCTTGGCCGTGCAAATGTCTCATGGTGTCTCTCTCTTTCATCGGATCTCTAGTGTACGGTTAGCATAAACGTTTTATCCCCGCCGCGTTGTGGCAGAGCGTCCGGTTCTCACCAAGGATGATTTTACTTGTTTCTTGGTGTTTTCGAGTTTGTACGGAACTAAGAACTTATTTCGTATCGCTTTGAGAAATGTTTGTTTACTTGTACCCAGGTAAACGTTACTGTCCGTTCTGATATTCCCTTAGTCGTCTTCTATAACTTCTACGGGATGACATGGAGTCATCATCATCATCAGCCTAATGCAGTCTACTGCTGGACATAGGCCTCTCCAGTTGTTTGCCACTAAGGGCAAACATCTGGAGGATATACCCATAATCGCCACGCTGGGCCGGCGGGTTGGCGATTGCAGGGCGTAGCTTCTCGCTTCAGCGGTTGCCATCGCCTCGATTGCTATTCAGCAGGATGCACCACGGGCAGGTGAGGTTGGCTTGGAGCGAGATGATGACAGGCCGCTGCCTTACATCCCGAGATGGAGTCGTCCTATTTTAAATCTGGAAACCATCGGTACTTTGACACAATGAAGACATTGAGCGCCTTATTATTGGGCATTGGACAGTGATTGGACGCAAAGTTGAATCCAATGTGTGGCCGCGGCACGATGATAATGACTGAAGTATGCTTCAGTCTGACAGTAACAAAACATCTCTGTCAAACGGATTTGGCTTTGACTAACAAGGCAGACGAGCAGACAGATATATTAAAAACCTATGCCAATAATAACAGCTTTGCAAGGCCGCACATTTAAAGCTACGAACTCCCAACGAGTGTGCAACCGCGATTCTGTCACCTCTAGGATGAGACCCGGAGGAAAGAGATTTATTCCCCACAAGCGCACCACGTGTCGCCCCCCTCCCCCCACTCCCCACTGGACATAGTAGATAAGTGGTTGTATTCCTACGCCTTTGTAAGTATTATTTTGTTATTGTGCACGTTTTCATTCGCAAAAGGTTTTTCCTGATGGCGCAACTAAAAGGTGGCTTCATTAACGGTGTAGTGAATGGGGAAGCGATCTCCATTGCCGACTTAATTTAGATTAGGTTGTTGAATGGACTTGTGGAGAGGCGTCAAGTATTTTTGGGAGATGATGGATTTTGATAAAGGAAAATTAGTGTGGAGAAGCAGTAGGAAAACGAAATTTTGTTATGTTGACGACATGCTCATTATTAATGCGTCATTTGGTAGTGACCATTGGTGTTTATGTCGACTCTTCGTTGTTCTGATGCTAATCACTTGAGTGAAGTCATGCGTCGAGGTCAAGGAACTGACTGACCACCCCTACCCTCGCCGAGTAAGTAGGTACATAAGTGGAAAGGACGACAATAAAATAAAGCCATTCAAAAATAATAACCAGCATTTTTATCTTTATTTGAATAACATTTAAAAAGTTAAATAAACAATAATAATTGACTGTTGGCGTTTTTGGTTCAATTATGATGGTTATAACACTACGCCTATAGTTCATTCGCGTTAAGAAAATAGTGACTCATCACCGACTGCCGGCCAAGCCACACCCCCTAGCCAATTAAAACGCTAGAAATTATAATTTAATTATACTAACTATAGTTAAATACCACAGGCAGACGACGAGTAGCAGCGTTACCGGAGCGAAAAGCTACGCCCTGTGATCGCCAACGATCGTAGAGCCTCTGGAGGCTCTTAAAACAACTGAAAAGGCCTATGTCCAGCAACGGACTGCGATTTTTGCGAAAGTTAATTAGGTAAGTAAGGTAAGAATGAGTTCGAATTAATACAACAAAAAATAATTTACAAGTAAAAAATTCTTACTCAAAGCTAAAGAAGTGTTTCTAATGAGCGTTTCAGAGTAATTATCATTAGCCAGCCGCTTTTTAATCCCTTCAATTCTTAATCCGTTTGCATAATTTTGCATTTCAGTTAAACAGTTTGTATCGCCTGCAAAACTCGTTAGGCGCGTGAAGAATTGTAATTTTAGCCTGCCTTGCTCCTGACTATAAAGTGTAATATTTTTTTTATAATGTCATAGCATAATAGACTCGGTGGCTCAATTGGTAGCGACCCCTGCCTTCTGAACCAAGAGTCGTGGGTTCGATTCCACGGGACAAACATTCGTGTGATGAACATTTGTGTTTGTTCTGTGTCGAAGTTCAAAAGGTCCCAGACAGAAATGACCCAGATAAGTAAATACAAGAAAAACATTAAAAATAAATGTTGTCTTCTATAAAGAAGATTACTTCATTACATGCTTAGTATAAAACAAAGTCGCTTTAGTTTTCTCTCTGTCCCTATGTATGCTTATTTATTATATCTTTAAAACTACGCAACGGATTGTTGACATTTAAAAAGTATATAAGGACAATGCAAGGGGCAGACTGAAACAAAGAAAAATAACCGAAACGAAACAGAAGCTATGAAGTACCAGCACAATGGCGCATCTAATCAATTTCACCCTTAGGCAGATGTTGAATAAATTACCCCTTCCGACTTTTTATGTTTCCCGTCTTTTAGAATTTTCGTCATAAGATTTTTTGGACAGATCTTCGCTAGATCTTATTGCTTTGGGAAATTGCGACATTATAAGCGATGACGTAATTTCCCCAGACATTTTTCTTGTGAACCATTTTTGGTGTTTGGAAAAAGATATTCGATATAGCCTTTTTGGGGTTTCGCTGGCAAATGGAAAAACGGAGCCCTTAAAAGTTCACCTCGCCGACCGTTATTATGGAACTTTAATAACTAAACGGAGTTGTAATAATAATATAAAGTGTGTGTGTGTGTGATAATAATACTTATGCTCGACTTGGCGGGGGCACTGCTGTTTCCTCAGAAGAAGATTAAAGACAACATTTTTGTGTTTATTTTTGTTCGAGATTAAATGTAAAACTACTAAGCTGATTTTAAAAACTCTTTCACCATTAGAAAGCTACATTCAGCCTAAATAACATAGGCTATTATTTATTGCTAGAAAAGATTATGGGTTCTTACTAAAACACCAACAATGTAACCCCATGAAAGGTTTATCTGAAATATTTGAAATGAAACTACGGCGCGTCGCTAAATATTGTGTAAAATACATAAGACATTTATCAACTTATATGCAAAGAACAAAGTCCTTGTATGCAAAGAACTAAGTCCTTGTATGCAAAAACTAAGTCTTTGTATGCAAAGAACTAAGTCCCTTGTCACACACCGTTAGACATATTGTTAGGAGACGACGACTTTTTTTTTTTACTTGCCAGTTGTCACAGCGACTTGGGCTTCTCTTTGGCTTTCCATCAGGCGTAGGGAAGCCATTATGTCGAGCTACTATATAAAAAAAGGACATTTTAGTTCCTATTTAAAAAAAGTTGTACGTAGTATCTTTAATTTGTATGTACGAGTCTAAATCATATCTTTCGTTGTATGAGTTCAAAACACACATAAGCCTAAGGAAAAATAAAAAAATGTATGCCATTTACAGGTTATACAACCTGTTTCTTGTATAAATCGAACTGTGCACAGGAGTGACATGGATCCTTTCCTCCCTTTCCTGCATCTTCATCATCTGAAATCAAAGATAAAACGCAATCAGTTTAAAATAATAAAAGAAGCCGTACCAAGGTTAGTAAAATTACAAACATTTTGAAAAGATTCAAAATCCGAATTTAAATCCCGTTACGCAACTGGGCTTACAAGACTGAATTAAATAGCTTTTACATTGGAGCCAAGTTACGTATCTGTGGCTTACAGATGACTTTCGAATCCATTGCAATTAAAATCAAGATATTCCACATTGGGCCACACAGTGCCTTTAAATCCCAAACTAAGCCATAGCTTGTACTATGGGTAGACTACTGATAAACTTACATATATACTTCTTTTTGTAAATAAATTGCCTGGCTCGGTGGCTCATTTGGTAGTGACCTCTGCCCTCTGAGCCAAGGGTCGTGGGTTCGATTCCCGCACAGTACAAACATTTCTGTTCATGAACATGTCTGTTTGTATTGGTCTGGGTGTTTTCTATGTATAATATGAATTTATTTACAAAAAAAATGTATCTAAGTAAGTTTATCAGTTGTCTAGTACCCATAGTACAAGCTTCGGCTTAGTTTGGGGCTAGATGGCGCTGTGTGGCCCAGCATGGCATGTCTTGGGTTGGTTATTTATTTAATTAAATATACTTATAGCAAACTAGGATTGTATAGTCCACTACCCGCAAAATAGGCGCTCAAACGTCAACTTGCAGAAAATCATCATCAGTCTATATAGTCCACTTAACCCTAGAGTGGGCGCGCCTTTTTGTGTAACGTCAGTGGGCGCGTGGTGAGCATTTTGCCGCCGCTTTTCTTTGACAATTTTAGGTAGGAATACAACAATTAAATAATTTTATTTTCTTATGATTTCAATAATACACAAATGAGTAATGGTAAATCAATATATTTATTAAACTCTGCTTTAATAACTTTGATTTACAAAAGGTTTAAGGAAACGTAACATTTTAATTGGCTTTTTTTACTTATCCTACATAATTAATTATTTCTCTCATCTATATTCAACATTATAGATTGCATTGGCATCTGCACGTCATTCTCCCAATAGAATACTCTTCATTCATTTGGTCTACGATGTCTCCATGGAGTGGACGTGTTGACAGTTCAGTCAAAATCAGATCCTTGTCAGAATCATCTGTAGATTGTTCTGTACCAGTGTTATTTTCACTAAAATAACTAGATTAATCACTTTCTGACACACTCTCGTGTATAAGCTGTGCACTTGCACATTCAAATTTAGTCATTCCTTCTATACCTCGTCGTCGTACTCGTACCTTATAAAATCGTCTATTTTGTCATTAATTTTCGTTATAATCAATAGATACTTTTAAATCCTGAAAATAATAGTTTTTATTTAGTATTCACAATAAATGCAGCATAAAATATGTTCTCTATTTCAACTTTACAAAAATACATGATATAATTTTTACTTACGCGAGTGGGCGCGCGGTGAGCAATTTGCCGCCCGCCGACACCTGATGGTAGAAAACTTCTCCTCAAGCCGACCCCCGCGCACTGATGGCGTCCTGCTTTTCGGCACGCATTGAAAATAAAAGTAGGGCCAGCTACTGAAAAGCGCAAGACTAACAGGCAAATGTTTTTGGAATTATTAACGTTTTTTTAGCGCGGGCGGCAAAATGCTCATAGCGCGCCCACTCTAGGGTTAAGCAATTTTATTACACCCAGACTATAAATAAATAAATAAACCAAGACATGCCATGCTGGACCACATAGCGCCACCTAGCGCAAACTAAGCCGAAGCTTGTACGGGTAGGTTCTAGACACAGGTTCTAGACAACTGATAAACTTACTTAGATATTTTTTTTTGTAAATAAATACATTTATACATAGAAAACACCCAGACCCAAAATGTCTGTTTGTATTACAGATATTTAATGCTTGAACTGTGCGGGAATCGAACCCACAACCTTTGGCTCAGAGGGCAGAGGTCACTACCAAAAGAGCCATCGAGCCAGTCTAAGACTAGTTTAGACTTATCTAGACTAATTAATACAAACATATATATTTATGTAAACAAAGGTTTATATGTTGATGCGAGGATGGAACTAATGCACCCGCATTAGTTTCAGAGGTGGCGTTCATCATCATCATCAGCCTATTGCAGTCCACTGCTGGACATAGGCCTCTCCAGTTTTTCGCCACTTAGGGCAAACATCTGGAGGATATACCCATACCTAATTGCCACGCTGGCGCTGTGAGGCGGGTTGGCGATCGCAGGGCGTAGCTTCTCGCTCCGGTGACGCTGCTGCCCGTCATCAGCCTGTGGTAGTATTTAGCTACGCATTTAATTGTGATGGTTATACCGCCACCAGTCGGTTGCCAGCGCCTCATTTGTTGTTCGGCAGGATGCACCACGGGCAGGTGAGGTTGGCTTGGAGTGAAAAGATGATAGACCGCTCCCTTACATCACCAATACCACTGTTTCGGAGGCAGTATTTACTATTGATTGTGCCAAACTGACCGTCATTAACGGAAAAGATGACATATTATTGAGAACAAACGAAATTTCAACCGGCCCGTCCATTGCAACAATTTCCAGATAAACGCAAGCCGATCAAATTAAAGCGCATTTGTAAAATTCAGTCGGCATAATCGTGATAAATACCTTAATAAATAAATTGGTCGTTTACAACACAGATGTGCCGAAACAATGCCTTTACAACCATTGTTTTCGAATGCGGCCATATTAAACTGCTCCGCATGAAATATCTGACACGTTTCCGTTTCCGGGTGCGTTATTATCGTCCGAAATTACAATCAGGGTCCTTTGTTCGGTGGGTACGAGTCAGCGGGACTCGGGACTCGGGGCCCGGTAATCAGCCGGCAAGTTGGTGCATCTGTGGCAACCATAGGAATGTATCAACGATAGAACTGATGGCACCCTATTTTTTTTTTGTAGTGGCTCGCCATAATGGCTTCTCTACGCCTGATGGAAAGCGAAAGAGAAACCCGAGTCGCTGTGACAACGGGCAAGTAACTGGTCAGTTACCTGTCAGTTGCCACCGCCATGCCGGCCGAACCCTAACCCCCCACGAGCTCCGGAAACCCTACTCACCGGCAGAAACACGACCCAGAGGTCATTTGACTGCGGTATTCTATAGGGTGGAGGTCCTTCCCCGGACGGGCGGCTCAATTCGAGCGAAAATTCGCTATCCCTACCTCTCTTTTCTATTTTCAAACGATCATAACATGTCACTTTTTCAAGCTTTTGATTTAAGTGTGGTGACGGCAAATAGATAAATACACAAAGGCCGTCATCATCATCATCATCAGGCTATTGCAGTCCACTGCTCGACATAGGCCTCTCCAGTAGTTCGCCAATTAGTGCAAACATATTTTTTGACTACGTACATACATATTTTCAAATTATACACAACTAGCTTTTGCCCGCGACTTCGTCCGCGTGTTTAGATTTTTACATTCAAAAGTTTTTTCTCAATAGCTCCCGGTCCCGTTGGAATTTTGCAATATCGCGTTGCAAGTAATCTTTACGTTCATTAAGGTACCCTGCATGCCAAATTTCAATCATCTATCTTAACGCGATTAAGATTTTTCATACAAAAGGTTTTCCCGCTAACTCCTGGTCCCGTGGGAAGTTTGCAATATCCTGTTGCAACTGAAAATCACTAATGTACCTGCATGCCTAATTTCAAGATTTTTTTAACCCTAGATAGATAACCATATTTCACTATACATTAAAGATAACCATACGTCGAATCGACGTGCGTATGTTTGAGTGAGCATATTTTGGATTGTATATGTTTATACTACATTTATAAATGAGATAACACATCTTAATGTATGTAATAGTAGTCTCAGTTAATAAAAAATAATAGAGTTTATTTATATGTTTATTTAAAAAAAACAAAAACAAAAGAGGGTACTTCTAACTTTATGAAACTTAAACATTTAAGAATCTCCCCATTAGTTTTATAATTTACTAGGTAAACTTTCCAAAATATTTTTTTTTATTATCTTAATTATACAAAAAACCAAAATAATAATAATTTCTTAATCACTTTTGCTTCAAAGCAACTTAGGGCAGGCGCTGAACTTGTGCTGTTCACAAATTGGAATTTTGCAGCTGTCGTACGATGATTTTACATAATATTTTCATTTCTTTGGCTCAGGTACACCTTTAGGTTGTGTGGGGGGTTCGGCTTGCCTCTTTGGCAAAATACTACCTATTTTTTATTTATTATTTGTCGGCAAAGTCAGCATTTGCTGCTTTCTCTCAATCCAAGGGGTCATCAAGCTATTGCTGAGGTTTTTCATGAAATCTCGACGTCCCAGTAATTTTTCTTTCTTGGATATGACATTATCGCAATAAATGATGTGTGAATTTATAAATGCCATGTTCAAAATCCCATAACCATAGCCATTGGCCACCTGTACATTTGTCTTAGACAGTCACACTAAAGATAACCATACGTCACTTCGACGTACGGTACCTTAATACTGACGAAAGTAATGCACTTACCAGAGCGATACGGGCATGTCCTGCAAGCTCTGGCAGCCGATTGAGTTGGCAAGAACAGCTGGCTTACTGACGCAAAAAACCAAAGAGTTACATCGATTTTTCAAAATCGATTACGTCGATTCGACGTAGGTTATCTTTCTAGGGTTAAGAATTTAAAAGATCTCATCTTTTATCTTTTCGTAGATCGTAGAATTTTTAAACTGTCTTTTCTATTAAGCGTGTTATAAAGCGTAAAAATTATTCCTTAGATAGAGAGATCTGACTTGGCGGATGACGTCACGTACCGTGCGCGCCATACAAACTCCATAGAAAAATCTGTTTTCGTGAGAGAGACGGAATTTTCAACGACTCTATCTCGCCCATTTTTCAGCCAATTTTGATTTTGTTTTCACTGTTCATAGTATATTTTTATCAATTTTACGATAAATACATGTAACTATTTCTCATGCATTTCCCTATTCTCGTTCCCGTGGGAATTTCGGGAATTCCTTTCTTAGTGCACCTCTACGATACCTAAGCTACGTCCCTTCTAAATTTCAAGTGCCTAAGCTTAGCCGTTTAGGCTGTGCGTTGAAATGTCAGTCAGTGAGTTTTTTTCTCCTTTTATATATTTAAATTTAATTTGACCGGTAACGCCATTTATTGAGAGGAAGTAGTAGTTTTGGGCTATTTTATTTCTCGGCCTTTCTTTTCATATTTTATCACATAAAGGGTCGATTTAAAATTTTGAAATTTTATCCCTATCGGAGTGGAATTTATCAAAACACTTTCTTGGCAATATCTACCACGTCATGGTATAGCTTTGTGACATAAAGGGTTGATTTAAAATTTTGAAATTTTATCCCTTTTGGAGTGGAATTTATTAAAACCCTTTCTGGGCAATATCTACCACGTCATGGTATAGCTTTGTGAATGCAAAGTCTCAGCCCGAACGGTTTGAAATTGACAAAGTTTAATACAAACTTTCATCCTCTATTTTATCCCCTTGGGGCTCGAAATGATCAAAATTCTTTTAAGCGGATGCTTAAACGTCATAGCACGTCGTAGCTTTATACATGCCAAGTCTTAGCCCAATCGGCTTAAAATTTACAAAGTTTTATACAAACTTTCATCACCTATTTTATCCCCTCGGGGGTTGAAATGATTAAAACCCTTTTAGCGGATGCCTACGTCATAGTAGCTTTATACATGGAAATTCTTCGCCCAATCGGCTTAAAATTCACAAAGTTTTATACAAACTTTCATCCCCTATTTGATTCCCTTGGGGGTAGAAATGATCAAACCCCTTTTTTAGCGGATACCTACGTCATAGTAGCTTTACACATGCAAAGTCTCAGCCCAATCGGCTTAAAATTGACAAAGTTTTATACTAACTTTCATCCCCTATTTTATCCCCTTGGGGGTAGAATTGATCAAAATCCTTTCTTAGCGGACGCCTACGTCATTACATCTACCTGTATGCCAAATTTCAGCCCAATCGGTCCAGTAGTTTGGGCTGTGCGTTGATAGATCACTATGTCAGTCAGTCAGTCAGTCAGTCACCTTTGAATTTTATATATTTAGATAGTGCTAAATTGATTCACGCATTTAGTACACAAGGCCGTTCTATCCTTGATACATTTCTGCAGTGGCGACTAGTGTAGCACTCAACTATACTCGCCTCTCAGTACGCGAACGAAGGTGATTTGTCGGCTGAGAGATCAGTGAATAGGCAGTGAGTGGGGACCTATTTGGTAGAATAGGAGTTAGGCAGCTCATTATGCATTTGTTGTTAGGTAATGTTGCGAGTATTTTATGTGTCGGTATGAACAATATGAACATGTCACACACCCTACTCACCGGCAGAAACACGACCCTGAGGTCATTTGGCTGCGGTATTCTATAGGGTGGAGGTCCTTCCCCGCACGGGCGGCTTAATTCGAGCGAAGATTCGCTATGCCCTACCTTTTTTTTATAGTGGCTCGACATAATGGCTTCCCTACGCCTGATGGTAAGCGAAAGAGAAGCCCAAGTCGCTGTGACAACGGGCAGGTAACTGGTCAGTTACCTGTCAGTTGCCACCGCCATGCCGGCCCAACCCTAGCCCCCCACGAGCTCCGGAAACCCTACTCACCGGCAGAAACACGACCCAGAGGCCCTACCTCTCTTATACATCATACATAGCTAACACCCAGACCAATACAAACAGACATGGTCATGCACACAAATGTTTGTACTGTGCGGGGATCGAACCCACGACCCTTGGTTCATAAGGCGGAGGTCACTACAAAATGAGCCATCGAGCCAGTCAATATAAAGTTTATCAAGCTCCATCCAAGCTAAAAAAAAGTTCAGTCGTATTGACAACCTCCTCCTTTTTTAGAAGTCGGTTAAAAACCACATTGCAGAACAAACACCTCGGTTAATATAACCCCTAACACGATTCAGCGTCTATTTGTGCTCCCATCGCAAGTTATCGGATCGCGGCCGGGAATCGAACCGAGATATCTCGCCGGTCCGTGCGCGGACTACCGATGCGGGGATCAGACGCGCCCGGGTTGTGGCCGAGTGTACTTAGTCGGTAAATAATATGTACTGTAGACTGGAGTATATCCGCGAGAGGAATAACCGGTTTGTGTTGGGATCACTCAACTTTGTCCGTATATCCTACCTACTGCCTGACAACTTAGAGAAGTAAGTCATAGCGAATCTTCGCTCGAATCGATCCGCCCGTCCGGGGAAGGACCTCCACCCTATAGAATACCGCAGCCAAATGACCTCTGGGTCGCGTTTCTGCTGGTGAGTAGGATTTCCGGAGCTCGTGGGGGGTTAGGGTTGGGCCGGCATGGCGGTGGCAACTGACCAGTTACTTGCCCGTTGTCACAGCGACTTGGGCTTCTCTTTCGCATTCCATCAAGCGTCAATCAGGAAAATCATTATGTCGAACTACATCATAAACACGTCATCATCATCTGATTGGCTCGATGGCTCATTTGGTAGTGAACTCTGTCTTCTGAGCCAAAGGTCGTGGATTCGATTCCCGCACAGTACAAACATTGTGTTTATGAACATGTCTGTTTGTATTGGTCTGGGTGTTTGCTATGTGTGTGTATTATGTATTTATTTACAAAAAAAAGTATCTAAGTAAGTTTATCAGTTGTCTAGTACCTATAGTAAAAGCTTTGCCCTAGGTTGGGGCTAGATGGCGATGTGTGGCCCAGCGTGGCGTGTCTTGAGTTATCTACACTAATATTATAAAGAGGAATGATTTGTACCTAATTTTGTATGTTTGTAATGAATAATTTCGCTCCAAGCCATCCTCACCTACCCGTGGTGCATCCTGCCGAACAACAAACAAGGCTCTGGCAAACCAACTGGTGGCGGTAAAACCATCACGATAGAAGGCATAGCTAAATACCACAGGCCGATGACGGGCAGCAGCGTCACCGGTGCAAGATGCTACGCCCTGCGATCGCCAACCCGCCTGCTCAGCGTGGCGATTTTGGTTATATCCTCCAGAAGTTTGCCCTAGGTGGCGAACAACTGGAGAGGCCTATGTCCAGCAGTGGACTGCAATAGGCTGATGATGATGATGATGATGTAATGAATAGGCTCAAAAAGTACTGGGCCGATTTAAAAAATTCTGTCACGAATAGAATGCTACATTCTTCCAATTTGACATAGGCGACATTTCATTTTGAAAAAAATTAGGGATCCTTGGTAAAATTTGAACAATATAATTGACTACCCCGTGCGAAGCCGGAACGGGCTGCTAGTTTATTTATATTATTATTACATAATTAATAGATCTTGGCAAGTTTCGTCAGTAAAGAAGTAGATCTTTGGCCTAATCAACTTGGCAGTGATATAGTAGGATACCCAAGAACAAAAGTGAGGACGATCTGCGTACCGTAAGGTAAACAAACCTTGGGAGGGTCTGCGTATTCATCTATTGTAATATTTAGAAATTTATGGTCTTCACGAGTTCTCACGATGAATTACATCGCACTCGGTCTTTACAATGAGATTGCATTAAATATTTATAAGCCCTCAACATTTTAATATCAAAAGCTTCTGAATATAAGCGCACATATTCTTTGTAACCGCTCACCAGTGGCGTGCGTTGAAATGTAAAAAGTAGCTAAGTAATAAAGTTGCCTCATGTCTGATCTATATGAAGGCGTAATGTCGAAATGATATGACTAATCGTTTCGTTTTACGAGTATGTTCCGTTACCGAGTAACGTTTATTCATATAGTTAGTTTTTGCATGCCAAAAAGCTCTAGGCCCTGTTAGGAAAGGACGGAAAAGTTTGTAGATTGTTGTACAATTTAGGTAGTCTTATCGCTAGGAGCAATCTCTGTGATTCTCTTGCTAATCTCCAAAAAGTGTTGAGAGTACTCCATTCTCAAGCTTGTAGTTCTATTTGGAAGTAACTAGTAATAAATTAATACAAAAATAAAAAAAAATAATAAATAATTTTAAGTATTAAGAAAAACCATATGGGGTACCATTTTTGAACGATTTTTAGTAGGTTAGAATCTCGCTCTGGAATTAACAAATATTTATGTATTGAACAAGAAACCCTTTAATTTGGCTGTAAAACAAAAAGAATACAAAGTGTCGGCAATACGCGTACATAAAATATTAATATGTAATAAGATATAACAAAACGAATAATCTGTGTTTAAAACTTTAAACACTAATTACGAATACTAATTACTATAAAGGTACAAACAAAAAACGGAATTTCCACATCCTTTTACAGAAACCGGCGTAAAAATATTACTTTGCTAAGTACCCACATTTGAAATACCTGAATTATTACGGGACGGTAACCTCCAATTTGTCACAAAGATAAAAGGAACGTGAGATATCTTTAACAGCATTCGTCTTGCTGATTAATTACTGACGTCACATTTTGCATTAATAAAAAACCGACCAAGTACGAGTCTGGTGCGCGAGAAGGGTTCCGTACATCTAGTACCTACTTGGTATTAATTTTATATCGGCCAAGAAGGGGAAAAAATAAACACTTGTTGTATGAGATCCGTCTCCCCTTTCAACTAAAACTGTGTCAAAATCGATCCAGCTACAGGTGATAAAATTAACGTTACATTTTATGGACTATAAACAAGGCATAGACTACTCCCAAGCGAAGACAACTGTCAATGTTACCGCTTGACATTTCGCACAATCGCAGCACCACCCCCCTAGACATAAACACGGATTAACCGATTAACCTGATAACTTTTTATTTTCTGAGGTCGATTTATATACCAAAACCTTTTCTTAGATGTTAAAAACTCTGCGAATAAAAACACTGAGAACCTTCTTTATTTTTGAAGTAGGTTAAAAACACAAATGAGTATTTTGTGTACATTAGGCACTTGCCTACATTTGTAACTACATATTATTAATATCGAGCAAAAAAGATGTTTGTTGCTAATGTTGCTATAGCGTATAGAAATACATAATTTATAAAAATTTAAAGCTATCGCGATTTTTGAGATACAGTCTGGTGACAGACAGAGAGACGAACAGACAGACAGCGATGTGTTAGTAATAGGGTTCCGTTTTTACACTTTGGGTACGGAACTCTAAAAATGTAAGTTACTTACGGAGGAAGAGCACAAAACTTGTTCAAACATGAATATATAGTAATAAGTAGTAGGTACGTATTTTATTATCTTATCTACACTACATATACCTACTGAAGTTTGATCTAGAACTATTAATTCTTAGTTTTGGTATTTAATGTACCTACACACAGATTAAGATAAGTTTTGTTAAACATTTGAAGTGTTGTATGTGATTCCTATCGGAGATTATAAAAAGCCGTGAAAGATTTAAATAAGATATTATATATTATTATATATAAATAAGATAATATTAATATTACAGCCCGGGGCTTTCCCTGTGGATGAAAATGATGCGTGAGAAGATAATACACAAACAAATCATAGTCTGTGGTTATCTGAAGTATGAGCTATGTCACTGTAAAGTTTCATTCATCCAGCAGTTTTCACGTGATGGAGTAACAAACTGACTGATGACATTTTGATTTGAAAATGCCGAGTGTACAGAGGCCAGACCGGTAAACCTTACCAGTGACTGAGAAGCTGAAATCTCAACTCCCTCATAAAAACTGGAATTCCTAACACATTAACATAATTTCAACATCTATTTGTCTTCGGCAAACATTAATTGGGACGAAAGTACCCGAAATAAATTAAACACATTTTCTTTATTAGGCAGTCTTAATAGGGGCATAATTTACCAATTCCCCCCTCGGACGCGACGCCTTAAAATGGGTTTCTCACGAGAATAGATCGTGTTTGCCGGCGATCTAGTTTACATTTGCATATAAAAATAATGTCCATGTAATTATTGTTTCTCGCTGAATCTGGGATGAGCAAAATCAAAACGAAATTCCGATTGTATAGCCCAGCATCGCATTTACAACGGCGGTGGAGGCTATGAATAAATTTCCGAGTTCGTTACTAGGAGGATTGGCTCTGACTTGGTAGGAATGAGCTCCCAGGCTTCCGATGCAAATTATTTTATAGACTGACACCGCGCCTGTTGCTTGACAAGTCTGACGTGAAGCTAGCTTTGTTGCATACTTTTACTGCGAAATTGACTTCCCTTTTTCTCTTCAGCTTTTGGTATTCAGTTTGGCTACTGCTTACCTTTCCCGTTCTATAAATCTGAACCATAAGTAAATAAATAAATAATAAATAACTCAAGACATGTAAAGTCACCATCATCTCTAGTTGTTTGCAACTTTTGACAAACACCTGGGGGCCTTACCCATAATCGCCACGCTGGGAAGGCGAGTTTGGCGATCGCAGGACGTAGGTCGTCACTCCGGTGACGCTGCTGCCATCATCGGCCTGTGGTATTTAGCTACGCCTTAAATCGTGCTGGTTACACCGCCACCTGTCGGTTGAAGAAGTCTCGTTTGTTCTTTGGTAAGATGCACCACGTGCATGTGAGGGAGACTTGGAGCATAGTTGACAAAATTGTCAGGGTTTATCTGGTGCTGATTTAATATCGGGAAAAAATGCGGCAAAAACGTCACATTTGTTGTATGAGTAACATATTTGAACATAAATTTCACTTACGAAATAATATTATTAAAGAAAATTTATGGCAGTTTTAATAAACGGCAATACCATAAAATACTATACGGCTTATATCATAAAATACTATAACTCTCACGAATCATTAATTTTATAAGCAGTGTGTTGATCATAACATGTAAAGAAAATTATTTCAATATGTGTAGAAAAGGATCCCTTGTAAAGTCATAGTAAAGTAAGATCAGTAAGAATATAGGTAACAAGAGAATGCTAGAGAAAAGACTTACAAATGTTACAAATATTCCAGTTTGACCCAATTCAGCGTTGGCCCAATGGTAAAAAATATTTTCAATGATTGCTCTTATATGGCTTGATCATTGTTACGTTATGAAAGTAGGTACCTACAGCAAAATTTATAAAAAAATTATGCTTATAGTTGAAGTCTGAATTGTACTTCGATGCTTTTATGCTTGTAAACTTTTTTCAGAAATTGACAACAACAATAGGTAGATATAATTAATCCTTACTTTTTTCAAAATACAACTTGACTTTGCTACTACCATGATTGTATCAATTAAAATAAAAAAAAACAGTAAAAAGGGTTTACAGTTACAGGTTTACGGTTTACAGTTACAGTAAGGCACATTGAATATTTGTACAAAACTTACAACTAATTTAGGGTGGTAAAGAAACAGTAATTTGTAATAAAACGCTTTTTCTAATAAATTGTTTATAGTCTACCTACTGTCCCATATTTCACTACGTCCGGACGGCCCCTCAAACTTGGGTAGTAGCCAATACAATCTCATCGAAACTTCCCCGTTCCGGAAAAGCTCGAAAACCGTTCGGCTCAGTCGCGGGACTACTCGAAAACCGTTCGGCTCAGTCGCGGGACTATCTTAAATAAAACAATTTACAAGAAAGAGGTGATTGATCATCGAATAAAACTTCCAACCGATTCGGTTACGCAGTTCGCCTTATCAAATGTAAAACAAATTCAAGTTTCGCCACTGGGGTGTATTGTGGATGAAATGAAACTAGTACAATATGAAACTTGAGTTCTTTAAGCTCTTGGCTCTGGTATAACTTTATATGCCGATAAGGACTGTCTTGTACTCATAAGTTTGGTACAAGGATTCATTTAAAGATCTTTTATTTTTTCATACTTCAGCCATCATAAGGCTCAAAGAGAGAATTGAGCTGCCCGTCCGGGGAAGGACCTTCATCCCATAGAATAGCGCAGCCAAATGACCGGGTCGTGTTTCTGCTGGTAAGTAGGGTTTCCGGAGCTCGTGGGGGGTTAGGGTTGGGCCGGCATGGCAGTGGCAACTGACAGGTAACTAACCAGTTACTTGCCAGTTGTCACAGCGACTTGGGATTCTCTTTCGCTTTCTATCAGGCGTAGAGAAGCCATTATGTCAAGCTACTATAAAAAAACCGGCCAAGTGCGAGTCGGACTCCCGCACGTAGGGTTCCGTACCGCTGATTGAATGAAAAAAATTATGAATGAATGAATGAATCCTTCCCCGACCGGGCAGCTCAATTCGAGCGAAGATTCGCTATGCCCTACCTCTCTTAAACATCTGGAGAATTTACCTATAATCCCTACGCTATGCAGGCTGGTTGTCGATGGCAGGGGGCGTAGTTTCTCGCTCCGGTGACGCGATGGACAAGATCGGGTGTTCCTATTGTAAATCCGAAAGGCGACGACCCCCTAATAATAGAACAGAAGGATTCTGTAATAGGCCTTACTATCGCAACTACACACAGTACGGGAAAACAAGTACTAAAAATTGACGCTGTGTTCTCCGGAAGGAGATATCATATGCAGTCTCAGTGCTGCTGAAATATACATTATTAGTGTCTGTCAATACTAGAATAACATTCTAAGCACGAAGCTCGTATACGGTTTTGCTTGTCGAGACAAAGAGATTTACGAGGTACACATCCACAGATCCCAATGCAAACTGAACCTTAGTGCAACACGTTTAGGTCGTGCAAAAGCTGAACACATTTGGTAGGTGTATTTAAGTTTGAAGTATGAATTAATTTACATAAGAGCATGGAAACATTGCATTGATTTACGGGCAATATGCATCAGTCGAGAGTTTTGCAAGTGACAATAATGTAACGTTTGCGATAGATTACTTTATACATGCTCCGAAGAGTTATTCCAACTCGTTCCATCCTCTCCCTTCTACTCCCGAACAACACGTGCTAGACAGCGTTGTCATCCGCATACCTTCCAGACGATGGTAGCGCGCACCAAATTTAGTTCCTCGTTCTTGCCCCGTGCCATCAAGTCATGGAATGCTCCATCCAGCTCATGTGTTTCCTTCCTCTTACAATCCTGGGTTCTTTAGGCGGGCCGTGAAACGGCATCTCAGTGGGCCTTCAGGGTGAGGGCGAAAGGCGCAATGGGTTTGTTCTATTGTGCCTGTCGACCTTACTTTTGGACCTCACGACCGCTTACCATCAGGTTGAGTGAGGTCATCCTGAGGAGCGCGTTGCTAAGGCAACGCACCAACAACGAAAGAAAAACATTATCTTAAAACTAAAAGGCGCCTAACCAACCTGTCGTCGACACCTTGCTGTTAGCGTTTATTATACACATTAATACATTTTACACCTTTAAGTTGGTAATACATTGCATAGCTTATTATTTCTCTGATAAAATAGTCTCTCAATTGAAATCCGGCGTGCGAGTAGGAAATTAAATTAAATAGTCACTCAATTGATACCTGACGTCCAAGCGTATAAAAGGCAGACAAGTTGTCAGTTATTGACATTCTGTTACGAGACGCCGGACCGAACGGACGTATAGAGTGCTTTATGTGGATTATGTGCATTATTATTATGTGGATTACCTGTAACCAGTAAGTGTTAATAGATTTATATTTTTGGTAGGATTGGTAGGATGGTAGGATTGGTAGGATATTGGTAGGATTATTGATTGAATTGGTAGGAATTGATAGGAATATGAATTATGAGGGATGAGGGATTAGGTTAGGATAGGATTTATTTAGGATATTAGGATTGTATACTAGTGAAGTATTATTTGTATGAAAAATAGTGAATATAGTGAATATAAAGTGATTAAATCTTGAGTATTTTGGTTGTTATTTTCACAAACCCACTCCTTCTGAACTGATTGCCAACAGTTCAGAAGTGGGATCGTAAGAAAATTCTCTTAATTTTCTTTTCACGTCCACAATAACCGAGAATGGGCGAACTTTTTTTTTCAGCAATAATGTACGGCTTTAAAGTGAATAGCTGTTCAGTTACCACTGGCAAATGGAAGTAAAATCAGTAGTGAATAATAAAATAACTAAAGCGGTACATGTTTGAATATTTTTTTTTCTTTGACCACGCCCAGTTATTTTATTTTCGTAATAAAGTCATTTTCTTAGCACAAATGGAACTAAATACTCAATACTTCGTTGCTTGCTGTGTAATATCATTAATTCCTTAAATAAATAACAGATTAAATTATATTGTTTCACGTATTATGGGAGTCGGGGTAGATTCCTAATTGAAACGGACCTCAATATTATAGACTTGTTGAGTTGTACTTGCATAGGTTTATTTTTCTATCGCCCAACGTGTATACGATGTACTCTTAACGCAATAACGAATACATGTCGTTGGAGTCTGGGATTAGGGCGTAGCTTTTAAATACCGTTGTTACAGATTTTAAGGTAAAATGTCACATGAATGAATGCCTAATAAGCTAATTTAGAATTATAAAATAAGAATTGAATAGGAGACAACAAAAATTAGTGATAGGTACGTCGTGTGCAAATATTCATTGAGGAATCATATAAGTAAAAGAGCTTGGACAAATTTAACGGTTATCAGTAGTATTCAAATATATTACGAGATTTGGTAAAGTAATAATAAATGATATATAGGGATAAATGATCATATATTTGCTAAATATGTATTCACTGGAAAGCTATTTTTAGGTTGGTCATGCAAGAAAAATAAAATGGTTTACTCGTGTTTCTTTAAGTGGATTCGCAATGTATATCATAACTTTTTATGACCGCGTTTCGACGTGTAGTCTGCTAGGCCTTCTTTAATGATCTAGTGATTTGGTGATCTAGGTAATCTTACACTTTGTGGTAGCCATTGGTAATTGTACATGACTCTGTGCGAGATTTAAATCGATATAATACTTAGATCAACAATATGTTGCGGTCAAACGTGTATTGTGGGACACCGCGGTTAGGATTTTTATTTCTTTGGATAATTCTTTAAGTGATTTACGGGATTGGGGTCTGTAATGTAGACCGGAGCACCCTTCTGTGATACAGGGTTAGTTTGTGAGGCTGATTCCCATAAGGGCAAACTGTGGTATATGATGCTGTGGAAGTGACTGGATTGAATTAGCCTTGAGGTATCGATGTCAGTTCCCTAGTTTTTTTTAATTAGGTAACGTTATGACAACTCAGTCCGCCCGTTGTAACTGTCTATACACTTGTTAAATATTATTGCAAAATTCTGTGAAACAATAATTATACCACTACTGGAATTTCCTTACAAATATTTTTGATAAATGAAGTTCATTGAGGGTTTGTAGAATCGCTATTACACAATAAATATGATTTGGAATGGCTAAGAAGACATTCTTTCACATTTGCTTTTGGAGGAGATTGGGCTTAGGGTTTTCGGCTAAGGATTTATCTTGCTCGTTATTCAGGGTAGGTATGTTAGAAAAGTGGGTTTTGGATTGAGTGGCTGCTTCAGCATCGGAATTGGGACGATTGTCACTTTCTTTAGAGATCTTGTGGTAATAAACCGGGGTTCTATGTCCTTTATTACTTTTAGATAAGTACTTGTTATTTGTCTTCGCCACTATACAAGCCTTTTTAAAAGGGGTTTCGTATACTTTTAAACATTATATTCTCATCCTTTGATCTGGCTTGGGTTGCACAAGGTTCGAATAATTTCCTTCTGTTAATAATGTGAATGCCTGGAGTGACCCAGTCACAAAGATTTATCTTTCGTCTGCCTTGGCCTATTTCTTAGTAAATACATACATGCAGTATTTGTAAAAGGATTAATTAATTTTTAATGGTGTCGGATAGAAAACATTGTCTATGTGGGATACTTGAGGGATTTTATAATCAATTTTTTCTATATCTCAGTCCGATTTTCGAGGCTAGATCGATGTGTGAGGTTTGCGCCCGTGAAGGCGCCCAGGTGCTGCCATTTGGTCGCTCTGGTCCGGGTTTATAATGTCTATTGCTGTTGACTTACTGATAGGTTTGAGGTAACAGAAAAATTTTTATTTTCGGGCCAGTGCGTGATATTCAAGTGGGTCCATCAAAAGGGTCAGGGGATATGGATAACATTGGAAATTGGTCGGAGTCTGAGAGAATAGTGGATTCGGATGAATTTTCATTATCGGAGGTCGGGGTCTATATATAGGCAATCATGGTCTACATCATCATTGTGCTGCTCAAGCTCTGAGCATAGCCTGGTGCACTCAACGAAGAGCGATGATATATCACATTATTACGATCTTTTGACTTTGAACCATTTTCAACTGATATCAGTAGCCCGTCTCTGTCTGCGGTGCTCCTAGGGAATGATCTAACCTAACGATTTTGTGATTAGAATAGATATTCATTACTGTATCCTATACGGGTGATTTGGTGGACACTACTGATGTTGATGATGGTGAACTTGTTGTGCAGTTTAGGGGGTCTTGCATCTGTGAGCGGTCTCTTCCAGACAATCTTGGGGTAGAGGATAGTTAAAAGATGAGGATGAGGTGATCTATCAACTGAGTGAATTACAATTGATGATTGATGAATGTGAACAGCAAGCGACCTTCCCTCCCTTCGAGTATTTAAGGTTGTCTATTACAGCCACGCTGTAACAGATGAACAGATAGCAGTATTCGGTCCGGACATGCTTTTTGTAGAGTCATAGTACACTTTTTTTTTTTTGGTTCTATAATCAATGGGTTGGGATGAGAGAAGGGTTTTGACGATTTTTGTTCATATCTCGAATTGAAATGAAAATAGAAGCTTTAATTACATAGATTTAAATAGAGGTACTTATTAATCTCCAAGTAAAATATGGAAGGGTTATGCTAACGCCATATTCGGAGAGTGGATTCTGCCCGGGGGAACCGGCAGGAAACAAGATGTTACTCTTTTTCTATCGGCAATTTTTGTATTACAATGTTTTATTGTTATTATGCACTGCAAAGTTGCGTTTATATAATGCAAAATCCAAACTTGGGTAACTTTAGTGAAATTCTATTATGAATCCCATATTAAAAAAATTATGACCTGTGTATGCCAAAGATACTGTAGCTTCCTAAAGGCTTATAACTGATTAGGTTTTGACAAAAGATTTAACATTTTGTCTGAACGGTATTCTGTCGAATAGGTGAGTTGTGTTCTGTCGAAATAAAGGCTTGTCGAAACAGAATATTGTCGGAGTACCTAGTGTTTTGTCTGACTAATAATGTGATGTGACTGTCGAATATGTGATTTGTCGAAACAGTGTTCTGTGGAATCATCGTACGTCCGAAGAGACTTCTAGTTGAAATAGTGTTTTCGAAATTCAGGATAAGATTCATGAAGGAGATATCAAATCGGATCAGTATTTTTAGGGTCTGTTAGGTGTGTGGGCAAATTTACTCTCTGGCATTAGTGTTGATAAATATGTAAATGCGATACGTAAAGAAATAAAATAACATACTCTTATAGTAGGGACAGGGTTCACAACTTAAGGGTTTTCTTCCCAGGCTATATAGGTGAAATGAGATTATTATTGGGCGTCTGAAATTTTTAGGAGTATATACAGGAACTTTTTGACTCTTTCAAATGTTTTGTTTAAAAATGGAATTTTATCCTAACAATACTAGTTTCTTGACCTAGTGTCTTAAAACAACATCTAGTGCATATTTTCCAACTATGTCAGATATGAATCGACAAAAAAAAATGTTTGAAAAAATTGTACAACGATTGTACACTGAGTAGTGATTTAACGATTCGATTTTGTACTATCTACGTCGTACTATGTCGACAAGAAATGTGTCAATGATGCCAAAATTATTTTTTAGGAGAAAACTATATAATTAAGGCGATTTTAGGGATTTTTGAGAAAAGTTTAGGGATAATAAATATTTTTGGGAGTTGGTACACTAAGTAGTGATTCCATACATTAGAACTTGGACACTGTTAGTTGATTTTGACACTACAACGACTAGGCAAAACTAAGTAGGTACTTGATGAGGACAAAGAGATTAGGAAGACTTGGAGGAAACTTATAAGAACTGGATTTCTTCTCATACATGCCTTAAAAATTTAAATATAATTCTAATTTATGATCTTCGTCGGGAAGGCCTTGAATATTTTCATGAACGGACGTGTTTTATTGGTTAGATTTTCCCTTTGGTGACATAATGTCTACATTGCCGGAGTTGTCCTGTATTTCTATGTGAAGGAATTAAAAAAAAAAAAAAAAAAAACCGGCCAAGTGCGAGTCGGACTCGCGCACCGAGGGTTCCGTACAAACCTGCAAGGTTTACAAAGTTCGTTCATTACGACAATCGAGTCATTTTATTCACGGGTTAAAGGCAATTAGATCTAAGTATTTGATATAAATTTCAACTTTATAGCTCTACGCGTTCATGAGGAAAAAAGGAAAAAGTTTATTAAAAAAATATATACCTATTTTGTAATGTAACTAAAAATTTAAGGTTTTCGGAATTTTTCCTTCATGTGTGCTATAAAACGTTGCTTTATGCCAAAATTCAAGATTCTAGGCCGACTGGAAGTACCCTTTAGGTTTTGATTACCTTGCAAGTGTCGAAAAATTTGCGGCATAAACGGCTGTATCTTTTGATTGCGTTGGCTTAGAAGTTTGATTTTTTCACAGCTTCAAGGGACAGTAGACTTGAGTAATTGAATAAATTTCAGCTTCATACCTCCACGCGTTCCTGAGAAAAAGGGTCTTGACAGATGGACGGACGGACGGACAGACGGACAACAAAGTGATCCTATAAGGGTTCCGTTTTTTCCTTTTGAGGTACGGAACCCTAAAAATGGAATACTTTTGCGTTCTCAATGTGATTTTTTCTGCTTGGTAAGAGCGGGTTAAGTGGCCAGATTCTTAGCTGAACACATACAATGTGATAGCGATATTACTACTTATTTGTCCTATTGAAACCGGATGAATAGAATATTATGTCTTTTGTCAAATAGATTCTCGATACATTAAGTGTCAGTGAGTTGCAGTCATTCTTATGAAATTACCTATTATTTCAATTTTTGATTTCTGTCCGTGCTAGACACTCACTGTGGGTCAGTCCGAGCATTGTAATATTTTGAATGGTTAATGGATTTTGAACATTGAAGGCACTTCATAAGCTTTTTTTTTTTCCCTATAAGTTATGATCACACGCTGGCGGGAACAGTTCTGGTTGCATTCACTATGGTGGTCGTTGCAATATGTCGATGAGATGGTTGAGGTGAGAGGCTCTTCAGGGCCAGGGTGTGTTCCTTTTTCTTCGTTTTGGAACTCGTCACAACACCAACAATGTATGAAATGTTTAGCTGAAATAATTGATTTTGTAGGACGCGATGTTTTTGATGAATCTTATTCAACACCTGATCTGTCTTTCCTTTACATACTTAAGTTAAAATGCCTATTAGACCAGATGACTGTATACGAAGTGGAGGAAGTTTGAATTACTTTTTACAGCTTTCATGTGTTATAAAAGGTAGCTACGGTAAGGGTAAAATTGGAACCATAAAAACAAACATTCATTATGAGTAGACATTTAAACGAGTTGTCTGATAGAGGCTGATGATGATGATGATTCAAAATACTTATTAGATCAGATGACTGTGTACGAAGTGGCGAAAGTTTGAATTACATTTTACTTATTTAATATTCTATATGTTATAGGTAACCACGGTACAGGTGAAATTGAAACTAAAAAACAAACATTCATTATAAGTAGATATTCAAAGGAGTGGACTGATACAGGCTGATGATGATGAACCTGATGATGATGCTGATGGTGGTGCTGATGATGATGCTGATGATGATGATTCAAACGAGTACGGTGCTAAATATAGTATCTATATACGTACATGTAGTCCATGTTTGCAACAATGAATGTGTATTTTACAATAACAATACTAAGCTTTTAAAAGTTTTTCAGATACCCACTACTACGGAAGAAGATGGATATGGATGGACAGTCGAGGGCAAGGAGTGAGGAAGGAATGGAGCCCAGGCAGGGCAGGAGTGGAGTCCAGGTAAAGCAGGACTGGAGCCCAGGTTAGAGGGCATAACTAGAGCCCAGGTTAGAGGGCATAACTAGAGCCCAGGTTAGAGGGCACAACTAGAGCCCAGGTTAGAGGGCCAAACTAGACTTTACTTGACTGGACTGGAGCGGACTGGACCGGACCGGACAGATGGGACAAGAGGACATCTCAAGAAACTGCTAAGAAGACACCAAGCTGAAACTAAGGCGAAGACTAAGGCGAAGAAGACACCAAGCTGAAACTAAGGCGAAGACTACGACGAAGAAGACACCAAGCTGAAACTTCTAGTAGCAAGCGTGAGGACCCGCTTCGAACAGGATGGCCGAGCTGTTAGCGTTTATTATACACATTAATACATTTTACACCTTTAAGTTGGTAATACATTGCATAGCTTATTATTTCTCTGATAAAATAGTCTCTCAATTGAAATCCGGCGTGCGAGTAGGAAATTAAATTAAATAGTCACTCAATTGATACCTGACGTCCAAGCGTATAAAAGGCAGACAAGTTGTCAGTTATTGACATTCTGTTACGAGACGCCGGACCGAACGGACGTATAGAGTGCTTTATGTGGATTATGTGCATTATTATTATGTGGATTACCTGTAACCAGTAAGTGTTAATAGATTTATATTTTTGGTAGGATTGGTAGGATGGTAGGATTGGTAGGATATTGGTAGGATTATTGATTGAATTGGTAGGAATTGATAGGAATATGAATTATGAGGGATGAGGGATTAGGTTAGGATATGATTTATTTAGGATATTAGGATTGTATACTAGTGAAGTATTATTTGTATGAAAAATAGTGAATATAGTGAATATAAAGTGATTAAATCTTGAGTATTTTGGTTGTTATTTTCACAAACCCACTCCTTCTGAACTGATTGCCAACATTGCATACCAAAGGCTGATGTCAAAGTGACTTTACAAATATTAAATCAGAATCCAAAACATCCACAACTTTTAAAATTAAATTCCTCTTTGTGTCCAACGAAAATTTATGACGTTGTTAAACATTTTGTTAAGTGGAATAAAATTTGTCGTTTGGTTGTTAAAAATTACAGGCAATCCTTGTTAGCAGGTACTCCCGTGACTTAATTTAAGCTAATGGAAATCCCCCATCCAAATAATATCCGATTTGTCTGTGATTTCATAAAAAATATTCTTCATCATCAGCCATCATTATTGAAGTCAGTTTTTATTTTGGTAAAAAATATCCGATTTTTGAAGTTCACATCGTGAGGAAACCTATACACCTGTGAAACTGTTCTAAGGCCTCGTAAATCTTATTTCGAAGAACACAGAACCTTAAACCAAACTTTGATTGGCGTCGTGACTCGTATTGTAATAACCCATGCCTACTGACGGGCGTGGGTTCGATTCCCAACCACATACAATTTTCTTGTAAACTTACTTTAATCTTCTTGTAAAAGATCAAGAGATTAAAAACTACAACACGTGTAATTATACTTTTAAATTGCTTCTAATGAAAACTGTTTCAATACCTCTGCAGCTAAGAAATTTAATAAGTGTCGTGTGTTACCTGAATAAAATTTACTATTACAGCTTCAGAAACTAAATAAGATTTTTCTCAACAGTACAGGTCAGAAGCTTGAATGAACCTGTAGCCGTAAGCCCCACTATATTGGTCCAATATTGTAAGGTCTTATTTCAGTTGGAGGTAGCAGAAATCTTATGAAACTCAATTTAGTTAAAATCGGATCTCGGCTCCCCTTGCATTCGAATAGTGTTGAGAGTGAATGTGATTTGTCGTATTACGTGACGACACTGACGTTTAATTTGAACATGGAATGTCGCAGCCGTAACAGTATTCGATACCTAATCCGAGATACTTTTATTCATAGGTGCTTTAGTTAGAAAGATATTCTTTATTGCACAAAATACAAACATTTATAGACAAGGTATTACAGACAACTAGTAGTACAATTTGGGCGGTCTTATCTAGCGATAATAAGCGATCTCTTCCAGACAACCTTCAGGTAGAGGATAGACCAAACAGAAGGGGTGAGGTGAGCTAGTTAGTTTTATTTATAGCCAGACATATGTTAAAGGGATGGCGGTGGCGATAACGATTTGGTCACCAGTCAGTTGCCAAAGTGACTCGGGTTTCTCGGTCACTTATTTTCGCAACGGCGCGCTTAAGGTTACCGCAGCCTATGGACACCTGCAACACCAGGGGTATCACACGTGGGTTGCCGACCCTTTAAAAACTTCTTCGCAACCTTTTTGAAGGACCCCATACTGTAGTCTCGGGGGAGCCCCGGCGGGGAGTCATTCCAAAGTCTGAGTGCACGCGGCAAGAAGTTTCTGTTGAAATGTGCGGTAGGGTTACAGGCTATAGCCCGTACCGCATAGGGTATGAGGCTGAATCCCCAGTAGACGGCGAGCGGTGCAGTGGTAGAATGTTTGTTAAGTTTGAGACCTTACTAAAAAGGAGAATCACTGCTTTCCATACTACTAAAGACCACGACAGTTGAATGAGTCCACGAAGAGGATACTACAAAGACCCTACACATAAAATAACTGTTATTTCTTCCTGTGACTTGATATCGCGTGATTTAGCACGCGGTAAACTGTGCGTCCCCTTACTGGGAGACTTGCGGTATCCTACGCGACGAATGATTTCAATTCTAGATAAGTAGATTTGTCGTCCATATATTTTTTATTATTAATGGGAGTTTGATTTTAAAATCTAATAGAAGCACCGTAAGTGTAAGTTAGTGAATTGAACTGAGTATTTTATACTAAATATTAAATTTTCAATTTATGAAGTCGCGTATTTAGCATTGAAAAACGACTAACTACATACCTATTTATTGTTAACTTTTTCATCTTGCTAATATTAGAAATGTGTTTTTTTTCATACGTAAACTAACTACTACCTATAACTACCATAACGACTGCTAACAATTTAACGTATTATTTTTCGGTAGATTGTGGTCGATCGAAGCGGAACTGTTGATACACGGATCAGAGATATTTAAGTAGGAAATGTGAAATGAGTTACTGTAAAGGGAAAGGCTTTCATGGTTCAGCTAAAACTGAAGTCAAACATTCTATGATGATAACTTAATATGCAAGCAACGTTTCGTTGGCTTTTGATCTTAGATCAGATTGAATATGCCTGTTAAGTCTCAAAAGGGCCTGATTGCTGACATATCAAAGCTCATTTATGTTATACGTGAATTACTCTAATCTACTCCTGAATTGTATGGCGTGTAGATGACGTAAAATGGCGTTGATTGTAGAAGCTAACAAACAATTAAGATGTTTTTGAAACAGAATGAGTAGTTTGATTTTGACTGGCACTGTGGCTCAATTGGTAGAGACCTCTGTCTTCTGAAACAAGGGTAGTGTGTTCGATCCCCACCCGGGACAAACATTATTAGTTGTGTTAGTTCTAGGCCTGGGTGTTCGTATTCATTATGCATATTAAATTAATAATAATAACAATACATGCCACGCCGAGCCATACAGCGCCACTTAGTACATTTTTACATTGCTATGAGCACCCAGATCAACACAAACAGGCATGTTCATGCACATGAATGTTTAATGGGATTGCCCTCCCAACAGTCAGAGTTAGCGTTCATTACCACCGAACTATAGTGCATCTGTACCTTGGTTCAATACTAAAATAGCCAGTCGTCCCTGATACTAAGTCTTCTTCGCCCTAGCGTTTTCCCGGCCTAGTGCCAGGGTCCGCTTTCCGACACAATCTCCTCCACTTTGCCCGATCTTCGGCATCCTCCGGTTTGAGACTGTTCTTCTCCATGTCCACTCTAACGACGTCCAGCCAGCGCTTCTTGGGTCTTAATGGGGATGCCTAAAAGCATTTTCCTCGGCATACAAAAAAAAAAAGGTCCGGGCTTGAACGTCGTCATCTATGTCGCCAGACTCATGCAACACGGATCCACAAGGTATCTGAATTTGTTCGTTTTCACGACAAAGTCGGCTCCTACCTACTCCTAGGGGGTCGGGATCCGTGACGCCACATGCCATGTCCATGATACTAAGTATGAAACGAAAATGCAATATAAAGAGAAACCAAAAAATGTCAATCACACCTAGCAATTTCCTTCCGCATAGTTTAAATTCCGCTCTCAAACTCACCACTGGGTGGGTGTTAGGTAAATTTAATATCAGCGCGTCTTCTGTTAAATTGCGTACCATTCATATTCAAATTATTTCTAGACGAAGAACTAGTGGGTGCAGAAACGGGGCGCCCTGAGTTTCAGACTTACATCCTATATTTTCGTGGGTGCATGTCTTTTAGGGGTCTGTAGAAGCAATAAGAATACCGGTACCTCTGCATGTTTTTTTTTTCATATACTCAATCACTTTTAACGGTTGCTTTCCTTCAGTTCACGGTATGAGGGTCAAGTCAAGTCATGTCGTCCAAGCCGTGTCCAGCGACGGCAACTTCTAAATGTTCAGTCTGGATAGTTGTGGTATTTGGGAATTGTGCGGCGCCATTCCGGGATGAGGGTAGATTGGCCAGGTCAGACCCGACCACGAAACCCCATTTCCACATGCTCTCCTTGATTAGACCAACCTGCCGTAGATGCCTCTGTATCAGCTTTATACCCTCACCTGCCCGTGGTACATCCTGCCGAATAACAAACAAGGCCCTGTCAACCGACTGGTGGCGATATAATCATCACGAGTAAAGGCGTAGCTAAATACCATAGGCCGATGGTGGGCGGCAGCGTCACTGGAGCGAGGAGCTATGCCGAATAAAAAACAAGGCTTTGACAACCGACTGGTGGTGGTCTAATCATCACGAGTACAGGCGTAGCTAAATACCAGACGCCGAGATGGTGGGCAGCAGCGTCACTGGGGCAAGGAGCTACGCCCTGTCATCGCCTACCCACCTGCCCAGCGTGGCGATTATTGGTAAAGCCTCCAGGTGTTTGACAAAGTGTCAAACAACTGGAGATGCTTATGTCCAGCAGTGGACTGCGATAGGTTGACAATGACGATTACAAAGAGATCTCCTTGAGCCATGATAGTTCACTGTCAGGTCCTCGCAAGCACGCCAACTCTTGTACGAGTTGCGCGTATGACAAAATCGCGCCTGTATTGTATTTTTATTTCCTTTATACCAATTAGGTATGTGCTTATTTTTCTTTCTAAAAGCCCGAGAGTTTAGAGATACGTGACGGGATTGAACTAATGATCCCTGGGGTCCCTTTTAATGCAGGTCAAGGTCCGTAATTAGGTAGCGTCTCATCCCGAAAACGTTGAGTATTTTCGTAAAAAAATATAAGACCCAAATCCCCAAAGACAGATCGGCGTTAAATAAAATTTGTACGGAACATTTATCTTCGGATTCAACCTGAGCCTTTATTGGGAAGAATTTCTCAAAGAAAATACATTCCGCCATGTTACTAGATTAAACTTTTAACCGCGATAACTCGCAATTTCGTTGTAACACGGTAAATATATGAAGGATTTTATTGTACACCTTTTGTTTAATAATTTTGGTTGAAGCGTGAGGCCAATTCGCCGAATGTAAAATGTGTTAAATGTGTATTAACATTGTTTATAAGTGCTTGGGGACCCATGATCGATGTTCAAGGTTTATCTCTTAAGGGGTGACAAGTGCAAGTTACTTTACAAGTGCCTTGTAGATTTCGTATGGAGAAATAGTTTTTCTTATCTTAACTAATATTATAAAGCTGAAGAGTTTGTTTGTTTGTTTGAACGCGCTAATCTCAGGAACTACTGGTCCGAATTGAAAAAAAATCTTTTTGTGTTGAATAGACCATTTATCGAGGAAGGCTTTAGGCTATATAACATCACGCTGCAACTATTAGGAGCGAAGAAATAATGGAAAATGTAAAAAAAAACGGGGAAAAATAATTATTCCACGCGGACGAAGTCGCGAGCACAGCTAGTAGATAGATATTCTTATTGCACACGATTTCTTTATCGTGTGCAAAAAGCAAGAAATCTTCTGAGATTACTTGCTTTTCCGTATGGTGACGAAAAATAATACAAATCATCTCCCCATTTCTTCACGTTGATAACAGTATATACTTATGAGTTTCTTTTATACAGTAGCTCGACATAATGGCTTCCCTACGCCTGATGGAAAGCGAAAGAGAAGCCCAAGTCGCTGTGAAAACGGGGAAGTAACTGCTCAGTTACCTGTCAGTTGCCACCGCCATTTTGGCCCAACCCTGACCCCCACGAGCTTCGAAAACCCTAGTCACCGGTAGAAACAAGACCCGGACGTCATTTTATATCATGGCTCGGTGGCTCAATTCGAAGAAAATCGCATTCAAATCCATGCAGTAGTTTTTGCGTGATGCGCGTTCAAACATATAATAAAAGAAAAACAGTTTTCTCAACATTTCCCTTCACTGCTCTGCTCCTATTAATTGTAGCGTGATAAAAAGTAACCTGCCTAGGAGTATGCAGAATAATTGTACCAAGTTTTGTTAAAATCCGTCAAGTAGTTTTTGTTTCTATAACGAAAATACCGCTGATAGTTATTTTGAAAATATATTTCATGTACAGAATTAGCTTCTCTACAGATTTATTATAAGTATAGATATAGATTTATCTTTACCTTAATACTTACTCGTATAGATAAAGGCTCCCCACTGTCTTATCTTGCGATGTGTCATCGATCTCGGAAGACATATTGGCCGCGACGCCGTTGCTCCAGTAACGCCATGTAATCCGCGTCTGCTAAATTGATGCCGGCATAAATTTGTGCCGCTAACGAGCCGAATAGAATGAGACACGTTACCTTTTAATAACGTTTGGGATGCTATGTAGTAGGCACCTGTATATTTACATACATATATGAATGAACTAGCTGCTGCTCGCGGCTCTGCCCGCGTGAATATTCGTATAAAACATAGCCTATATGTTAATCTGATGTACAAACTATATAGTTTTTTCGTGAAAGTGGAACAAACATCCATCCATCTATCCAAACAAACTTGAGGGACAATACCTTCTGAATTTTTTTTATAAGAGTATCTCGACGTTATGGCTTATAGTAGCTCGACATTATGGCTTCCCTACGCCTGATGGAAAGCGATAGAGAAGCCCAAGTCGATGTGACAACGGGCAAGTAACTGATCAGTTACCTGCCAGTTGCCACTGCCATGCCAGCCCAACTCTAATCCCTCACGAGCTCCAGAAACCCTACTCACCGGCAGAAACACGACCCGGAGGCTGCGGTATTCAGTACATACAGGTACAGTATACAGGGGAGGACCCGATTTCGCGCGAAGATTCCTACCTCTTAAAATGAAATATGGGATGAGGGAAAGAAAGGGATAGGTACCTGATTAATGTCCATGTGGTTTCCAGAATTAGAATAGGACCATCTCATGCTGTGAGTGTTCTAGAAGACGACTAAGGAAATATCAGCGTTTACCTGCTGGGTACAAATAAAACGTTCTGCGGTCACCAATCCGGCTGCCAAGTGTGTAGACTAAAACAAATCCATCTAATGACAATTGTCAATGGAGTACCTAAGTCTATGTCCAGCAGTGGGCGTTGGCAGGTTGACGGTAATATCAAACTAAGATTCATTAGACTGTCATCCCGAAAACACAGATCACCTAGTTAAAACTAGGTTAAACATTAAAATGAAGAACGTGTTTAATAGCAATATGGATTTCCTACAATAGCCCAAGACATGCCATTCTGGGCCACACAGCGCCATCTAGCCCCAAATTAAGCCGAAGCTTGTTCTATGGGTACTAGACAACTGATAAACATACTTAGATACATTTTTTGTAAATAACTACATATAAAACATCTAGACCAATACAAATAGACATGTTCATGCACACAAATGGTGGTACTGTGCGGGGATCGAATCCACGACCCTTGGTTCAGAAGGCAGAGGCCACTACCAAATGAGTCATCGAGCCAGTCAAACAATAGATTTCTCCCTAATGATAACTGTAACTCTAAACATGTCCGTTCCCCTATTTCACAGCAAACTTGAACTCGAAACCCGTTTCCAATTACCGCACAACAAATACGTATAATCCCCATAAATCCGTTTAGCGGGCCCACCCTAGAAACAAAACAATCTCGACCCGAGTTGACCGCCACACTTAGGTACGACAGAACCATAAAACTACACTGACCTCATGCCCGAAATTTAATGAAACAAAGGATTTCTTGCGCGCCCGGTAAAATATGGTCGAATAAAATACTGGAGACAAGAAAGAAAAGTTACTGCTCCTAAAGGGGCCTCGGGAGTGGCGTCACAGCAGATTTTATTACTGGCAACACAAAAGGACAGTCGCCATGTTACTCTTTGGGGAGGCGAGAAGACAAAAAATTGCCGCTAAGAAAAATGTGCGATAGTCGGACCGCGTTTTGTTTTGTTTTTGGGGGTCCGCGGCGCGGGCGCGGAATGGAAGAGGATAGGTTACCTGGAAGGATTAAGTTGAACGGAAGAAAAAGGAAAGATACCTAGAAGGGAACCTATAGATCGACAAAAATGTTTCGGCACGTGGAATTTGGAACTAATCGCTGCCCTATCAAAAATGTCACGTTTGACATAGAGCTTTGAAAGATGTCAAATGACTTAGCGTCAAACAAAAGCACTCTCATGAGAATAAAGAATAAAAACATTTATTAAACTTGGACATCACAACACAACACAACAACATTAAACTCTTAAAACAATGACTCTAAACATAAAGACTGGCTTAAAAGGGCACGTTCCCAGAACTGTAAAACCTAATATAAAAAAACAGTAATTATAATTAAAATACATTTAAATTTGGACATATAAAAAATAATGTAAGATCCTTGTTGGTCTATTTGTCAGATACTCATCCGTTCAAAGGCCATGTCACCTACAATCATTTTGGTACATTTCCCTCCTAGTCTACATAAAAAGTATGTAGAAGGGGTGCGTGGGCGTTCAGACGCGTATGCTTTATGTCGTTGTTCGTTCTCCATCTTGGTTCGTCGAAATATCACTCAATTGGTATTCTACACACTTAATTAGGTAACCACACAAAGCAACTAACGTAAAATAGGTTAACCAAGCCTGGATGTAAATAGATTGAATAGGAACGTAGTGAATTTGGCACCAGGTTGGCAATATGTCCGCCAGTTTTCGTATCTCCATTCACGTTATCACATTCTCACTCGCTCCGTCGTCTGACACTGACACATGTCTCTTTTATAGTGACAGTCACAGCCACAGATTTACAGTGACAGGACATTCATAGAGAAGATTGCCAACCTGCTTACCGAACACACTCAAGCCAGTTACCTAGCTAGCTTGACGTTCCAATTTGTGATCCCCGACACGGCCATTTTGACACGTCACACGTCCCTGTGTGATGGACCTGAAAGAAGGCTTTTTCCAACGGCAATATCAGATAATTCAATCTCGGCCTATTCTGACCATCAAGTTTCTAAACAGTATTACACTACTACAGAGTACGTTACAATATCAAGATAACGAAAACTATCAGGCCATTGACCAGTATTCAGGCCTAACACCACTATTTGCAACATCATAATAGTAGTTCGTTACAAGTAATCTTCAGCTCAAAGATCAATTAACCACTTTGCTATGAACAGATCTCACACGCCTCTATCGAGCGTAAAATGTCGTCATTATCACCTAAATCGAGCGATAATAACTCATGGCACCTCTATCGAGTGACGATAACCTTGCCACCTAAATCGAGTGACGATAACCTTGCCACCTAAATCGAGTGACGATAACCACATGTTGCCTATATCGAGCAACACAGCCAGCATATCACCTAAATCGAGCGATATGCCTCCTTCTGATCTTAGCAAAGCATAATCAAATCAACCACAACTCATCTCAGATATAATGCGTCAGTTAGTCCGAATATTGGTCAGTGGGCTCAGCTACTTAATCTACATCACTAGCTTCAGTAGGCACACCTTGTGTAAAGATAGCTTCTGGACACGGTGGGAAAAATGCGTCAAAACAATCGATGCCGCAATCTATTCTACCATGGGGTCTTTCCACTTAGATGACATAATCAATGACATTAATGTAGCGCCATAAGAGGCCAGACATTCATTATCTTTCGGCTTTCCATTGTGTAAATTAATAAGAAATAGAGCTGAAGTTTCAGCACACTCGTACCTGGCAGTAAACAAGTCCTTGAAGGCACTCCATGTCATTCCGTAAAAGGCTACTGTGACAGCCACGCTGAAGTTTCACCTTGCAGCGCACAGCTTAAAGACAACATAAGTGAAGCACCTTGCAAATTTGGATCAGTGATACACTACACATATCCGCCATAGAAACCCATGCATGCGCATGTCTTTATCGGCGTTAAATTCAGGCAGGTAAATTTCCTTATTAGTTGACAGTACCTTATTGTTTCAATTAACGCTATAAAGTTACGATTCTGCTGCTCCATCAATCTCATCCATTTTTCCTCATCATTGTTGGTCTTTTCACGCCGATTTTCTTCACTGGGCAATCCCACTTCTGATGTAGAAGGGGTGCGTGGGCGTTCAGACGCGTATGCTTTATGTCGTTGTTCGTTCTCCATCTTGGTTCGTCGAAATATCACTCAATTGGTATTCTACACACTTAATTAGGTAACCACACAAAGCAACTAACGTAAAATAGGTTAACCAAGCCTGGATGTAAATAGATTGAATAGGAACGTAGTGAATTTGGCACCAGGTTGGCAATATGTCCGCCAGTTTTCGTATCTCCATTCACGTTATCACATTCTCACTCGCTCCGTCGTCTGACACTGACACATGTCTCTTTTATAGTGACAGTCACAGCCACAGATTTACAGTGACAGGACATTCATAGAGAAGATTGCCAACCTGCTTACCGAACACACTCAAGCCAGTTACCTAGCTAGCTTGACGTTCCAATTTGTGATCCCCGACAAGTATATTTGAATTTTTCCACAAGATACATAATTATAAAAAAGGATTTTTACCTTGCCCTATCATTGCATGAAAAGTAAAATATTACAATACTCGTTTATACGAATACTATGGCCACTATGCCTATAAAGCCATACTAAAAACATATTCATATTGCCAATGCCTAGATCTCATGTAGAGCCCAGCTATCTTTACAAGTCCTAAATGGTTTCCACTAAAAACCAGCGTTAGGTTTGCTGTAACAATAGCTGAGTGGACGCCTTTTTGGTCGCATTACGCAGAGGCGCATTTTTCCTTTTAATTACCAATAGTTGTATTTTATTTTTGTTTATTTGCCAAACGTGTATTTTTTTTCTGTTTTCTTTGTGTTACGTGTCCAAATAAAGTTTTTTCTATTCTATTCTATTATATATCCTAAATATATTAACCTTAACTTCACAACAATCTCGTTTGATTTGAATTCCGAATAAATTCACCTACGGAACCGTGCACTTGGCGTAGCCGGACTCCCTTGTTCGGATTTTTCTAATTCATTTTTCGGCGATGGATGAGAGTCTGGGGCGGCACGTTTCTCGCTTTGTTTTCCGTTTTTTGTACGTTCCATTGGAATTCGGTTCAAATGATTTTTAGAAAGCCATTCTATATTGGCCATTTTAAGGGCATTTGGCATATTAATTTATCTTTTTTTTCTATAGTAGCATGGCATAATGGCTTCCCTACGCCTGAGCGAAAATGAAAGAGAAACCCAAGTCGCTGCGACAACGAGTAAGTAGTCAGCTAGATGCCTGTCGGTTGCCTCTGCCATGCTAAGATGCTTCTTTACGCCTTGTTTAAAAGATCCTATATCAAAGCATGGGATAATTTAAAGGGACGTAAGAATATCTGAACTTTTATGTACTCTTATGGAATGTTTTCTACGGTTAAACTGTAGAAATAATATGGATATAAACAAAATCAGACATAGTCAAATACCCTATTAATAGACAGAAATAGATATAATATTCAAAGTCAGAGATAATGTGAATGAAACATCAGATCACATTCTTTACAATGACCTAAGACGCGTAGACGTAACAAGAACTTGTAGAGAATGGTGCATATTGTTCTCACTAAGCAAACATACTAGTATTCTTTCAGAATACAGCCACAGTACCACAATACTCCGTGTCGCTTCGAAAATATGATTTCAATTGCGTTTGTCGTGGCCCGCGGGAAATCTATCGCGACTGCAATTTCTGCGGCCAGGAACTTTATGGTATGCGTTGTATAACCAATTACACACTATGTACACCCTATGACTTGTCAGGCCAACATGGTATTGTGAATAGGAGCCCGAAGTCAGAGATATAATAATAATCTTCTTCTATCTATACTGATAATAAATCTGTAGAGAAGTCAATTCTGTACATGAAATATATCTATATACTTATAATAAATCTGTAGAGAGGTCAATTCTGTACTAATTTTTGTCTGTCTGTCTGTATGTTCGGTGTAGAAACAAAAACTACGGGACTGATTTTAACGAAACTTGATACGATTATTCTTTATATTCCTGGGCAGGTTAAGTAAAAAAAACTGTAAAAAAAGAAGGGCTTTTTAAATCAATAAGTTAAGAAGCCTAATTAACAAGTTTCCACTTGTAGAATAGGAAGTTACTGAGAGAGATCAGGCGCTGGATCAACTGCTCACCCTGCTATACAATGCATTGGGGGTATCGCCAGATTTTTTTTACTTAATAACCCAGTAACTACTACCACTAGCTAAGAATTTGGAATCTCAAGACGTCCCTTAGTTGATTCATACGACATGCACGGGAAGAGTAGATACGGTTATCCATGACTACACACGGATAAATGGTCGTAGTCTACCCCAAGCTCCAAAACCTTAGCTAGTAAGATGTAAAAGGACAATATGGGTTGCTAAGGCCTTTAATTAAACCATTACCTAGCTAACACACAGTCCATGCTTCTCTTCGTTAAATTTCAACCCTTCCTCAAATCCACTCCTTATATAAAACAAATTTGTAGTCTAGCTACACTACATTTTCATCAGACCCCGGCCGAGGTTTTAAGAAAATTTAATTAACTCCAGCTTTAAGTTCAATTTATTATCGTCTATAAAATCTAAGACGTCGACGATAAACGCTTTCATGAAGCCCGTGGCTTGCCGGCATACGATACTTTATATACCTATTGCAATGTAGATATAGCATACATACTTGCTTTCCTACTTTATAGACTGTAGATGTTGGGGCGCTAGTGTTCCGAATGGCAATTTTTATAAAGGCAGTTTTGTTACGGACATGCGATTAAGGCAAACGAGTTCTGGAGTGGAGACCGATCGGCAAACGTAATGTAGGACGCTCTCAGGCCAGGTGGAGTGATGATTTGCGCAGGACGGCTGGTAAGTGCTGGATACGAAAAGCCCAAAATCGACCTAAGTTGCGAGCATTAGGAGAGGCCTATGTCCAGCAGTGGGCTGGCACGGGCTGATGATAATGATGATGATGAACTACGGCAAATCCCCCCAAATGGGAAGCCTATGCCCTGGACGTTAGCAGTCCACTGCTGGACATAGGCCTCTCCAGTGGTTCGCCACTGAGGGCAAACATCTGGAGGATATATCCATAATCGCCACGCTGGGTAGGCGGGTTACCGATCGCAGGGCGTAGCTTTTCGCTCCGGTGACGCTGCTGCCCGACACGTATTTTTCATTTGTAAATTAGACCAAAAATTACAAAGATAATAGCCTGTTAAAACTACGCGTGACGTAAATGAGTGGGCGTTTTTTCGCCACTGAGTAACGTCAAAGACCCCCACTCCTACATTTTGATGCCTTGTATCTTTTTTGCTTAAATGAAAAAAGGAAAAATACGTGTCCAATATATTTTAATAATCTAAAATACAAATTAAATAAAATGTAATTATTTTGACGCTGAAAACATCTCTATTCTAGGTCATACTAACATTACTGCTTACTTTCACCGTTCGCGCCCTCGTTGTACCATCGCTCACGGTTTGATTGGCGCCTACTTCCCCAGCCGAGCTACGGTAACGCCCTTTTATGGTCTATTTTACCTTTATGGACGATACTAAACTTGAATTAAAATTAAGAGGTAACCACTAAAATATGACGTCGTAACTCTGTAACTCTACTCGCGTAAATAATTAACGCGATTAAATTGAATTTATAATTTAAAGGAAAATCAGCATTGTTTGTTTATAATTGTAGGTTCATCATACTCAGCCTATCGCGGTCCACTGGTGGACATAGGCCTCTCCCGTTGTTCGCCACTTTGGGAAAGCACCTGGCTTTGGCTAGGGTTGGCGAACGTAGTAGATGAACGTTATGATGATACTATGAGTATGTGTATCAGATGAGACAAAGAGAAATGAGACAATTATAGAAAATCTACAGTCATTGACCAAGCGTCACTGGCGTTCATACGGTTAAAATTTCTAAGAATGCTATAAGCATTTTCTGCGATAAACCCAATTAAGCTTCGGCGAAAGCTGACTTATTCATGTAACTTGTGTACTAAAATCACTAGAAGCGAGAGGTGCAAATTCCCTAACAAATTGTGTCTGCGCCACAGTTTAGACAGGCACAAGTTTTAGGCATAACTAAGTAATAAGAGCACCGTCCTGTAGTTAAGATGTAATGAAGTTGTGACTCGGTATAGGACGCTACACAAACTGGGTCATTTGGTGAATAAGGCAAAAATCTGTTTTTTCAACCGCTGCAAATCTTATGGTATTTCACAGTCATCATCATCATCATAAGCCTATTGCAGTCCACTGCTGGACATATGTATCTCCAGTGGTTCGCCACTTAGAGCAAACATCTGGAGGGTATACCCATAATCGCCACGCTGGGAAGGTGGGTTGGCGATCGCTGGGTGTAGCTTCTCGCTCAGGTGACGCTGCCCGTCATCGTCCTGTGGTATTTAGCTACGCCTTCAATCGTGATGGTTATACCGCCACCAGATGGTTGCCGGCGCCTCGTTTGTTATTCGGCAGGGTGTACCACGGGCAGGTGAGGATGGCTTGGAGCGGTGGAACAACAAACGAGGCTCTGGCAAACCGACTGGTGGCTGTACCATCACGATAGAAGGCGTAGCTAAATACCACAGGCCGATGACGGGCAGCAGCGTGACCGGAGCAAGAAGCTACGCCCTGCGATCGGTAACCCGCCAGCCCAGCGTGGCGATTATGGGTACATCCTCCAGAAGTTTGCCCTAGGTGGCGAACAACTGGAGAGGGCTATGTCCAGCAGTGGACTGCAATAGGCTGATGATGATGATGATGTCCACCAGTGGTGGACAAATAGTGGGGGACATCGGAAATAAACGCTCGAATGCCACATATTCTGTAGCGGGTGGCGCGGCTAACGCGCCGCCAGTCGAGCTTCCTGCCTCGCGTTGACGCTAACTCTCATAAGCCTGGACACCGACCAACTAACTTAAAACATATATCTTGCGCAGCAGACAGCGAGGTGCGAACCTACCTGTTTCGTAATTATTCTTTGTCGTTCCAAGTGTGAACTGTATAGTTTTAAAGAGAATAAAAGATACGCTCGGATGCAGTTGGGAAGTTGCGCCGTCTAACGTAAATACTTAAAGTATGAAGGAAGACAAGTATGAAGTTACTTAGTTCGTCACTCAGTATCATATTATATAGTGCGTTCTTATCATCAATTTCAACGTCCATTACTGGATAAAGGTCACCCCAAAATGACAATTGCCCTTTGGAAGACGGGTTGGTAAAAGTAGTAGATGCTGCCCCATTCCTTGACATTGTCTTAGTCGTCTTCTATAACATCCACGGGATGAGATGGTGAGGTCCTATTGTACGTCTAGATCCGGAAATCACATGGACTTAACAAATTAAGCACAAGTTTACTTACACTCACAATAATTGTAATATTTCGTAAGTTTTCTACTAAAATATGTATTTGTTTAAAAGGCTGTTCGAAGAATTCCCTTTGATTTTCTTGTGATTTAGATTCGGTTACATATTCATATTTATCATCATCATCAGTCTATTGCAGTCCACTGCTGAACATAGGCCTCTCCAGATGTACGCCACTTAGGGTAAACATCTAGATTATGCAAACGTAGCTAGTGTAGGCCAGGTGGAGTGACGATTTGCGCAGGATGGCTGGCAAGTGCTGGATGTGAGAAGCCCAGGATCGATCAAAGTGGCAAACATTGGGAGAACCTAATGTTTACCCTAAGTGGCGTACACCTGGAGAGGCCTATGTCCAGCAGTGGACTGCAATAGACTGATGATGATGATGTGATGGTATATAGGTACCTACATTTATGTGTGCGTGCGTGTGTATTTCCGTCTGAGCGGACCACAGTCTTATGAATAATCATGTCAGTTTTCTGGCAATCCAGTATATTAGTCATTACTTTTAAAACACCCTAGAGATTACCACCCACCCACTACCTGCAAGACATTAAGTACTCCCCATAAAACACGGTTATCGCCTAATGTGTCACCAATGGATTAATGAGTCTGAGGTAAAAAACTCAAAGTGCCCCAACTTTGTCTTCTTAATAATTTATTGTGCGGCGCCGCCCAACAAACGCAACGCATGTACAGATAGCACAACATAATTAATGGATCAGTTAATGCCTAACTGGCCTATACAAACAAGAAAAGATCATACCAATGTATCATCATCATTAGCAAACTTCCACTGCTGGACGTAGGCATTCCTCAATGATGATTGTCATTAGATGAAATTTTTGTCATTTGACGAGATTCGCCTGTGGCACCTCGCTTGGAAGGCGGGTTGGTGACCACAGTAGGTTTTATTTCTACCAAGCTACTTGTTTCCTGATATTTCCTTAGTCGAGATTAGATAGGGCCCTATTCTTAATCCGAAAGCTACACCAACAATCCTTAGTTATTTTAAAAAAACAAACGTACCTACGAGTATTTGTACGTTTGACATATCTTTTTCCTTTATATGTAGTTCAATAGAATAGAATCAATGACATAAATCCTCTTCAAGCGTGCATCGGATTTCATTCAATCAAACAAAACTTGGTTTTATATTTGCCTAACAAAACGCACACATGTTTATAAAGATATAACTGAAATGATCATAATTATTTGCTGTGTCCTCTAAGAACGGTTATATGCCAAGTTTCCGTTGCATAAGGACTTTATTTCCAAATTCCTAACGAAAACGGTATACGCATATCATCAAAACGCTTTCGAGCGATTACCACTCACACTGAGAACGCTTTTACTTATTAGAAGCTTGCATGAATAAGGAAAACATTCAAGTGGCTCAGTGGAGTACTTACTGCGTTTAGATTTCCTCTTTAGACGTCTTGAGATAAAAGCAAACTCATACATTATCTAACGACACGATGAAACATAGCCGTTAGGGTTTTTGGATGATTAATGAAGATTGTGTACTTACAATTAGAACTTTAGGTGGTCGACGGTCGGTCCAATGCTCTGAAGTGTGCTACCAAAGTTTCAGACCATCATGAAGATATTTAGATGACTAATAGCTAATATTACTTCACATTTAATATACTTCGGCTGTGTGCCAGGATCGTCGCAAATGGAAGGACGTGGTCTCTGCCTACCCCTCTGGGAGAAAGGCGTGACGGTATTTATGTATGTATGTATGTATGAATATACTTCACATTTGTATCAGGACATGCATAGACAAAGAGACATACAAAACATTTACGGTTAATAAGGTGCAGCCTAGACGGCATACTTTTTGTGCGTCTGCGTCTGAGACATTCAAAAAGAGCGTCTAGGTCCCCACAGCTCTGCCGACAGAATGATCGAAGATGTGCGTTGAGTCTGTGAAATATCCGTGACAGATTTTTGCGTGTCATGTGCGTTACTGCATATAATTGCATAGGTTCTATTTTCACAGACTAAAAAGTGCGTCACGGCTAGTCTGTCGACTGCGCTGCCCCTTAAGTGTAGCATTAGAAATTCAAAAATTTATAAAGGGTTGAAAAATAACACTTAAACTTCGGTAATAAATTTCGTTGTTCGTAGGCTCCAGACAGTCGTTTTTAACTTGTGGCTAAACCATAAATCACCATAATCATATCCACTACTGGACAGAGGCCCCTCCGGCTATTCACTTTGGGAAAACACCTGAAGGCTTTACCCATGATCGCCACGCTGCTGTGGAAGCGGTTACGCTGTTGTGCCTGTGGTATTAAGCGACGACTTCGACCGCGATGATTATACCGCCACCAGTCTGTTGCCAAAATTTGAAGTACCTACCGATTCGTTAACTTAAGTTGCAACTGTTTAAGGTGCGTTTCGTAAGGCCAGAAGCGGCGCTAAATGGGGTTAAAAGCTTTTGCTAACAAAACATACTATTTTTTGTTTGTATTTCTATTTAAGTACATATTTGTGGTACCTTCATTGTTCTGATACTTAAATCTAACACGAGTGCTCAAACTACTAATGAACCTCGCATGAGTGAGTAGGTCACAACACAAAGCGGCCAGTGTGACAGTTACTAATAATAAGCAGAACAACGTTTGGGAAACACTGCTCATGACTGAGTAAAAGAGACCTTTCTATTAGCACCTTCTGCACTTAATGTTCATACTCTTAGGCCGCGTCTAATTGTTACAGGGGAGTCTTTTTTACTTCTGTAGGTGACGTTTCGGGCCGACTTTGCGGCAAGATAAATGGATTGTCCTTTGAATTCCTACTTTACTATTTTTTCCCCAAAATATCTTGAATGCCTGTGGTCAATTTATTAGGGATTTTCTGATCTAGATTGATTAAAAGTTGCTCTTATTTCCACCTGAGTCTACCTCGTAATAAACTGACACTCTATTTTAATTTAGTTGTGCCATAAGTGACGTACCTACAGCCCAAAATCCCAGGTCGGCCCAAAAATTGTTACTATGTTTTGCCTGCAAGGATACAGGTATTAAATGGATACAAGATTCAGCTCATGTGTTTCCTTCCTCTTATAATCCTAGGTTCTTTAGGCGGGGCCTGAAACGGCAGTGGGCCTTGAGGGTGAGGGCGACAGGCGCAATGGGTTTGTTCTATTGTGCCTGTCGACCTAGCTTTTGGACCTCACGACCGCTTACCATCTGGTGGAGTGAGGTCATCCTGAAAACACTGAGTACTGACTGAGGTTCTCGCCTGAGGAACACCGAAGTTTAGGCTACTTTTTATATGTGAACAAGAGTTGTAAGGGGTTGGAAGGAGATGAAGTTTTATGAAAAGTAGCATCGTCATTTTTCATATTTGTCATAAGATATAACATGCTATAACGAAATGTAATATAATGAATTATGCAAATGTTCGCTCACCGCAATATTCCAATATAAAGCCGATGAAGTGCGCAAAGAAAAATATGTAAGTAAGCAAATTTCGTGTAAAATACGGAATGATATAAGTCCCAACGCTGCCGGTCTTTGTGTGATTACGCGATACATTACTCGCCCAAATTGCAGGGTAATGTTGCATTATTTTTGCACGATGGATATAATTTCGGTCGGATGTGTTTTCGCAAGCTTGGTGATATACAGCTTGGGCTTTACTTTTTTATTTAGATTTAATCTAATATATAGTAGTAAGTAAGTACGTAAGAGAGCCACTCATCTTCTTGTCAATCATCTTTTCGCTCCAAGCCCCTCACCAGGGGTAGGATGTTATTCGGCAGGATGAGTGCAAACGAGTCTCTGGCAAACGACTTATGGCAGTATAACCTTCACGATTGAAGGCGTAGCTAAGTACCACAAGCCGATGATGGGCAGTAGCGTCACCGGAGCGCGGAGCTACGCCCTGCGATCGCAAACCCGCCTTCCCTTCGCAGCGATTATAGGTAAGGCCTCCAGGTGTTTTCCAAAGAGACGAACAACTAGAGAGGCCTATCCAACAGTGAACTTCGATACGCTGATGGTCATATGATTTACAAGAAAGATTGCTACAAACATAGCTATGATATTGTTTGATATTTATTATATAACCCTTCTCAGTTACAATGTTCGCCTAGTAAATCGCAATACCAAATCGGAAACGAGTTGCTAACGCCGTAACGGAAGTATCGACTGTCAAAACAATACAGGAAACTTGGCACACTGGGACAAAAACAAAGTTCCACGGAAAAACAACACAACACATTTGTGTTCATTACGTTGTTGCACCGCACTCTGTGCTGACTATTTTGTTTCGCTGGGAATTTTTTTGCCGGCACCCCAACGCAACGCCACAGTTTTTGTAATAGAAATAACTACAGTTCGTAAACTGTACGAGGATAATCTATCTGCGTGGGGGTTTAAGGGATGTGCTTAGTACATTTTTTATATCTACGACATAATTATAAAACTGTCTACACAAGGAAAATAGCGGACTAGATAGTAAATCTAATATAAAGTAAGTACATATTGGGATGTGAGACAATGTAAGGGAGTGATCATCAGTGAGATCCGAACCATCCTCACCTGCCCGTGGTGCATCCTGTCGAATAACAAACGGCGCTCTGGCTACCGACTGGTGGCGGTATAACCATCACGATTGAAGGCGTAGCTAAATACGAGTACCACAGAGCGATGATGGGCAGCAGCATCACTGGAGCGAGGAGGTACCTACGCCTTGCAATCGCCAACCCGCCTAGATCGCGATTTATGGGTATAACCTCCAATTGTTTGCCCAGCTGTGGACTGCCAATGGCTGATGATCTATCTTGTATGTTATAAGGGTTTCGTTTTTCCTTTGGCCTAAAAAACAAATTATTTCGCGCAACAGCCGCGAAAAGGCAAGCAAAGTATCTAAGTCCCATATAATACCCGCATTGTCCTGTACAAAGGCCAAAACCTGTTTAGTCATATTAAATTGTGAGCCCGAAACTAGGAGAGGCCTTTGAAATGTGAAACGAGTAACGAAACTGAAAATTTTCACTAATGACACAGAATCCGTTGCCAACTTCGCCGAATTAGAAGTACGTAAGTTGAAACGAAATAACTACAGATAGTTTTCAACGAAATAGACTTTTTAATGTTGTATTTTTTGTGGGGTCATAGTTGTTGTATTTACTAAATTAGTGCAAAGTTATTCAAGGAGGTTTAATTAAATAACAAATAAATAACCCAATACATGCAACGAGACACAGCGCCATCTAGTCCAAACTAAGCCCCAGCTATACGGGTAACGGACAACTGATACCTTTTTTGCAAAAAAAAAACACGAGGACTGAAGCCGTTGGGCGTATAAATGTGATGATAACCACATAAATCTAGCGAAGAGACCAAAATATCACCTAGTCCTAAAGAGTTTGAATTATATTGCCTTAAAAAGTAAGTAAATGATTATTATTACTTGAACTTTACTTCACAAGATTTAACAAAAGGTAAACTTAATGCTAGAACTATTCTCTACCAGTCAAGCTTTAGGCCATGCAGAGAGCAATTCAACAATCAGCTTATTCTGCGTTTTTGTATAATTCAAAAACATTTTCTAATAGATTTTACAATCGAAACAATTTTTTTCCTGCCAGAAAACAACCGTTAAAGAGTGAAGTTGTATACTAAACAAAAACAGTGTTTAAGTAATAGATTTTAACTCATTAAGTAGTTCATAATGTTCACTCAACAGTCTTGCTAAGTGACCCGGCATTAAATTCCGAACAGAACTTTTTGTGCTCATTGAACTGATGGGACAATCTTTCACCATTCATTTTAAACATAAGTTCTGAAGCGTCCTACTCGGAAATGGTCCTTTGAAATCTCTCCTTAGTACGATCAATTTACTTTAGAAAGTTTCTTTTTAAATAACCGTTTAGTTATGTTTATTGTAGCAGGATAAATTACATCGAATCAATTTAAGAAATATACTATTCTGGATGATCCGACAGAGAACCAAAGTCACATACATAGTTCACCGGATTAGCAAGCTGAAGTGGCAGTGGGCTGGTCACATTTGGATGGGGTAAACGAGTTCTGGAGTGGAGACCGCGTCTCGGCGTAAACGTAGAGCAGGACGCCCTTAGGCCAGGTGGAGTGACGACTTGCGCAAGACGGCTGGCAAGTGCTGGATGCGAGAAGCCCAAGATCGATCAAAGTGGCGAACATTGGGAGAGGCCTGGCTCCAGCAGTGGACTGATAAAGGCTGATGATGATGATGACTATTCTGGGTGTAACTGTTAGGGGAGTTCTACAGCGGATAGATACCGCCTCGAAAGACGAGATCACCAGCTGTCATCTTGTTCCTGGAATCTGCCTTCCACAAAGGTCCGCTAATTGTCTTGAACGGGTCGCTCGCCGTTCCCATTTGTATTTTAAAAAGCAAACCGCACGATTCTTTCGGTCTCGAGTGGCGCCGCGGGCTGTACAAAGAGTACGAACAAAGGTTGATAGCGGGTGCGTGTGACAGCTGTCAGATGCCGACTGCGAAACAATGCGGATTTAAATGGGAGATGTCTTTGACGACCTCGCTGCTATAGTGCTTGAGAGCGCAGTTCCTAGGTGTGTGGTCACGGAAATACATGAAGATAGGTATACAGCATTTTTAACAAAAAATAAACCGATTTCAGTACGGTGGTGACAATGGGACCGACTAGGAAGTATACCGTTTTGAGCAAAAAAAGAATTTTCCAAATTGGCTCACAATTCTCGGAAATATCTATGTGGTAACCATCATACAAAAAAAAAGAATATTCAGTGGAATCGAGAACTTCCTCCTTTTTTAAGTCAGTTAAAAATAATAAAAGACCGTGTAGATAAGAAGGTCAAGAATGCAGATTGTCCAGGATCGGGATGTTTAATTATTTTTTTTTTAGTTAGCCTTTATTGTCCCACTGCTGAGCGAAGGCCTCCCCTAAGTCATTCCACAGCTCCCGCTTTTCTGATACACAGAAGTAAATTTTCTTTCATTCACAACTAGTTACTTCGTCGTATTCGACAATGCGACGATTCTTGCTAGTTACGAGCATGAGCTCATGTGTAATAAAAACCCAAGCGTTTCTTACCTAACTTAAATGTCATTATATCACCAGTATAATTCATAGTTTCGTTTCAAAATGTATAATAACAACAATTAACGCGTAGTAACGGTTTCACTCTATTCGTAGCACTCGTAGCAGACCCGTTACAATTTCGTAGTTATTGTTATTAACACCAGTCTACAGTCTAAATTTAGTTATTCAAAATAAAGGTAGAAAACAGTTACGCGAAGCACTAACACGTATGTTATTCAAAAGCGTTGCTGCGGCATTATTTATGTAATACAATATTAAATAGTTATGAAAATTACTAGACATTTCTACGCATTTGTTGTTTCAATTGGATGTTATGAGCGAAATTATCACCTACATTTTATTATATTAAAAGTGATACTTAATACAAGTATTCATTTCATTATGTTCTATGTAGGTAATTATTTTTTACAAAAAAATTAAACCGACTTCAAAAAAAACAAACGACCAAACAAAGTCGGTGCCAGCCAAACAAATAAATGTATATTGTCGTGTGGATTTGCCGGTCGCGTGTCTACGTTAGGTACGTAGAGGCTGGCACCGACTCCAAAAATAAGTGATAATAATAATTGTAATATTTAAATAATTATGGTTATACATATAATATGTATTAAGGATAGAATTTCTTACGTTATTTATCGCTTTTTAGTTTTGGTCGTTTGTTTTTTTTGAAGTCGGTTTAATTTTTTTGTAAAAAATAATTTTATTTCTCGATTTTTAGTTGCGGTAATGTGTTGTGAACTTGAATAAAGGCTAATTAATGTCCTTAAGAGTTTTACTTAGGAATGAAAAATTTTGATTTAAGTCAAGTGAAGACTTTGCGATCTAGAATCAACAAATCACTGATCAAATCACCTGCCCTATTAGCCCTGCATAAGTACACACTACTACCTAGTTTCTATCGACCAATGGCAGTACTGTTCCCTAACTCCCAACCGTTAAGGAGTTCTGTGGCTTCATCACCAGCACCAGATGTTGACGCCCGGAAGCATATACCTGAGTAAAATATGATTACGTAACAAAAACACCATATGAGAATACAATTTTCGGTTGTTGCCCTCAATTTCTCCAGGATCCCATCATCAGATCCTGACTTGGTGATAATGTGGAAGTGTCCTCTGTCGAACAAAAGAAAAATTTTTAAAATCCATCCATAATTGACGGTAATATCGGTGAACATACATAAAAAAAAATTAAAAAAATATTATACTTACATATAGACGAATTGAGAACCTCCTCCTTTTTTCGAAGTGGGTTAAAAAGACTGAAGTGAAGGTTCTGTATTGTTCGAACCCATTAAGAGTCGCTGCGCTATCATAGTCTTTAGAAATTAAGAAAAAATAAAATAAATATACATATATGAAAAAATGCTAAGGTAATAAGACAAATATAGAACCAAACTAAACAGACCAAGGGTCTATTATGGGTACCTACTAGACAACTGATATCCTTACCTAGATACTTTTTTTAAATACTTCATATTAATATATTATACTCGTACTAGCGACCCACTCTCGCTTCGCTTCGGTGTTTGAGATAAACATTTTTAAACTAAATATACATAGCTTATGTTACTCAGTGATAAAGTAGCGTTCTAATAAAAAAAGAATTATTAAAATAGGTTCAGTCCTCTTTGAGTCCGGTCTTTTTGCGTTTTTTCGTTACATACAAAAATACAAATCTTTCCTCTTTATAATATTAACGAGTAGTAGGTATATACTTTTCGACAGTCACTGCGGTAAGGCAAGTAACCAAATCAATTATTTGTCAGTCGTCACTGCTAAGCCGGCCTTCAAGGTAGCTCTGGCTATACTTACTAATCAAATGATACTATCACCGGTGTACATTCAGTGACTTGGGCTTCTCTTTTATTTTCCATCAGATGAGAAGAAAAGGCTATGCTGTGGTACTATAAAAAGCAATAAAGAAAACATTGTCTGAATGTCCGTAGACGTTTAAAACAGTAGGTCATAAACTGACTGCGAAAAAACGGCACTGCAGACTATAAGTGCTGCAATTTACTGCACATTGCGCCGTTGCACCTCATTACTATTCAGATGAGGTAGGCGAGCAGCAATGTACTCTGTACCTAGAGACTATACCAAGTTTGTATTTAATGAGGTACATATAGACAACTTCATTGAATCCATAGCACGGTATTAATGAACAATTACTTCTTATTTTGTTCAATACTTCGAAGATGAGATGGTGTGAGGTATCTAACTATGCATTGTCTTTTTCTAATGTAATCGATTTGGCAAAGCCAAACCATAGTTTACTAGTCCGATTCCGTTTTGGAAGTGACAAACACGCGGTTGGTGTTCACTCCCTCTCTTTAATCGGTCCCTCATTACTGAAGATCGTGGTCATTTGAACCTTTTCAACGGACAATCTGTCTCCTCGATGGAGACAGATCTTTCCGGTCCGAAGAAGCCTTCACTGCTTGGTAAAACTTAGATGAGGAGTGGCTGCTTTCTGCGGAGAGGGCGCGCGGGGACAGCCCTGCCCCCGCTGAAAGAGGCGCAGTGCGGAGGGAGGCTCACGACGAGATGGTTCGTCTGTGGACCGAGGACCTCGCCTCCGCACAGTTTGGACGTAGACTCTTGGATGCTTTAGGTCCAGTCTTCCAGCATGGGTTCCTCACGTTTCGTCTAGTGCAGGTATTGTCTGGGCACGGGTGCTTCGGACAATATCTGCATCGGATCGGGCGGGAGGAATCCACTGTGTGCTGCCAGTGCGGGGCAGGGTGTGATACGGCTGATCACACCCTGGCCGTTTACCCGGCCTTTAGCGGTCCCCGAGCCGTTTTGATCGGCTCGGTCGGGCCAGATTTGTCGCTCCCAGCTATCGTTCGGTCGATGCTGGGAAGCCGCGCGGCATGGACGGCAATGGCCTCCTTTTGTGAGACGGTCATGTCCCAAAAGGAGGCCGCGGAGCGGGAGCGGGAGAATGACCCGAACGCTCCCCCGCTTCGCCGGCGCAGAGGTGGCCGCACGCGGCGGCAATTCCGCCGCTTGATGCCTCCTGACGGGGCCCAGCGGGTGGTTGGTGCGGGGGCACCTCCACCCACCTTGCACGGGTCCCCGTCTCTGTCTGATGGGAGTGGGCCCACCCTTCGGGCCACTCCCGTCGCTCCCCCCAGGGGGGGGGCTGTTGGGCCTGCGTAGAGGGGCAGCGTTGATGGTGTCGCGGAAGTTCTAGTTTCTGGGTCCCGTGACACCACCTCATAGACGCTCGACGAAGGGACCGGGGTTTTTAGTGGGTATTCCCTGCCTCCTCTCCATCCTCAGGGTGCCGTCCTCCCGTTCCCGAGGGCGGCGTGAGTCCCACATACCCCGCTACTTCCCCCGGGTAGCGGGGATGCGTTAATGCATTTTCCCCGAAGAAAAAAAAAAAAAAAAAAAGGAGTGGCTGCTTTCACTTGGTCAGACCATTAGAATCCGCGTTAAAATCCGTTGAATAGTTTTTGTTTCTATAAAGAACATACGGACAGACAAAAAATTTACTGATTGCATTTTTGGTATCAGTATCGATCATAAATCACCCCCTGACAGTTATTTTAAAGATATATTTCATGTACAGAATTGACCTATCTACAGATTTATTATAAGTATAGGTAGGCATTTCTTCATCACCATCAGCCTGTAAATGTACACCGCTGGACATAGGCCTTTCGCAATAACAGTGGACATTTCAGTCATTTCTTAACAGTTAATAATTATGTCTTTGTTTGATAGATATTAAGAAGTTAAAATCGTTTTTAATCAACGTAAGTATCTACCTAATTGATAAAGTGCAAGGTAACGTAAATACAAACATACCTACGGTATCTTTTATTCCACAACGATGCAATTACACTTTTAGTTCAAATCCAAAACCCTTACCAAAAAACCTCTTCCATTCAATCTTCAATCAATGTCTATAAAACACAGATAAAAAAAAGCTTGGAAGCGCATTGAAAAGGATATGGCAGATGTCATCAAGGAATGATCTCAGTTTACCAGATGCCATCTATATCGTGATTTGTTTTACGGGCGTCTATCCAGCGCACGATTCGAACCCAATCCCGTGACGAACGTTCGAGAAGCAACTCAATTGAATGGGTCATTTTGTTTTCCACTGGTACGTCCTACGTGTGCGATATACGGCGATTTGAAATTAATATCAAATGTTTACTTTAAAATTTAAACACATTAGTAATGCACATTGTATATGCATTACATAGTATATAAGTAGAAATAATTATAGCAGTTGTCAAAATACCTGTTACCAGCACGCCCAATGGTTGACTAGTAGAGAATGCCACATGGCATTAAGTCCGCCATTTGTACCTTCTTTGTGCAATAAAGATTAAATAAATAAATACATATTATTCAAGTCATCGATTCAACGGGTTGGAGGCCGTCCCACACTTCGTTTACAAAAACAATGAGTCGAATCGAACGATTATGGTTCAACAGATTATAAGTTATTGACTTTGTATAAATAATTCGACTATTCCAATTTCAACAGGGCTCATATCTTTAAATAAACTATCTACTCGTAATACTAACATCTATATACGAGTCCCTATATGACTATATTTAAATGTCATCATCATCACTGACGCTGCTGCCCGTCATCGGTCTGTGGTATTTAGCTACGCCTTCAATTGTGATCGTTATACCGCCACCAGTAGGTTGCCAGCGCCTCGTTTGTCATTCGACAGGATGCACCATGGGCAGATGAGATTGCCTTGGAGCGAAAAGATGATAGGCCGCTGCCTTTTACATCCCCAGGCCTATCTCTAGCATTGGAAGTTTGAATGCTGATGATGATGACCTACATGCAAACAAAAACACAAGCTATAGCTACGCGCCCACGTAAGACCTTCCATCCGTCGCGGAGCAAAAACCCTCGCAAGGTAAGTAAGCAATACAAATAAATAGCTTCATGAATAATGCGGTCGTGTTTACGACGTAGGTGTTTGGTTTGCTGACGAGTCCCCGCACCGCATTCCGCGCAGACTTAAACTCTCATTCCGGTAATGGTGGATAGTTTATTTCGTGACGCACCACGGACAAAGTAATGGACATAATATTTCTTAAGAATTGTTGTGGCCCGCGCTGGGTTTTGCTAAATTTCGCCGCTTTGTTCGGGGACTGTTACGCCGCTTTGCGCTCACGTCAGCTGTTTTGATTTGATTGTTCGAGCTGGGAATGTTGATTTACTTAGACGTACACACGGGCTTTTGTCCGTGTGGTTTCCGAGATTGGAATGGGACCGGTTACTACTGGACGCCTCTTCAGTTGTTCGCTGGTCAAACATCTGGAGGGTTTACCGATATTCGCCACGCTGGGCTGGCGGAATGGCGATCGCTGGGCGTAGCTTGTCGACCCGGTGATGCTGCTGCCTCTAAATTGGGCTACACACAAATCTATGGCTACACACACATTAGATATAACGTGCGTACGTACACATAGTTATTGTGTTAGGAAAATAAATAAATACATCGTTATCATCAAACACCAATGTAAGGTACCCCTCCTCCTTCCATAAACTACGATCAAATGCAGCTCTCGTTTGTTCAGTCAACAAAGTATATAAACAGAGCACATTTTACAAACACACTTAACTTCAAACACATAAAACCTACCTAATATTCAGTGATGTAATCGAATCCTTATTCCGGGCGCTTAGCCTGAACGTCACGGGTCCAATTGGATCCCTAATAAGATTAGGTGGAGCATTTACCGATCCGCGAGTTGAGAACAAAATTGATCAGCTAATTCTATCACCATAAAAATGGCGGGGGGCTTACGAACGGCCATAGCAATTCAGTCAATACCATAAATTTGGTTTTAGCACAGGTACGTCCCTTACCATATTAAAATGTAAATCACACGGCCGATTTAATTTCAGGCTTGGAGAAGCTTAACGGTGAAGTGCAAATGAGGAGATGCGGCGGAAACTGACAATTTCATTATATCATCGTTAATGATCGTTGGTAATGATCATTCTTATTTATGTGTTTTGGCTAATGACTGAAAATGTTAACTTCATTTCTTGGCTTCACAACTTGACTTGGGGAGAAAAAATGATAGGTTGCTTCCTTACATTTTACATAACATACTTACATCACTTTTGACAGGCTCGATGGCTCATTTGGTAGTGACCTCTGCCTTCTGAGCCAAGGGTCGTGGGTTCGATCCCCACACATTACAAACATTTGTGTGCATGAATATGTCTGTTTGTATTGGTCTGGGTGTTTTCTATGTATAATATGTGTTTATTTAAAAAAAATGTATCTAAGTAATTTTATCAGTTGTCTAGTACCCATAGTACAAGCTTCGGCTTAGTTTGGGGCTAGATGGCGCTGTGTGGCCCAGCGGGGCATGTCTTGGGTTATTTACATCACACTTATATTATGAATAGGAAAGATTTGTTTTTTTTTGTGTGTGTGTATGTTTGTGATCAATGAATTTTAATTTAAAAACTTCTGTGTCGATTTCAATCATTATTTCACCATTGGAAAGCTACTACATTCACTTTGAGTAACATAGGCTACATTATTGTTAGACATTATTAAGGATCCTTACTAAAACACCAAAAATGTTCATCTGAAATACCGAAGGCGGGTCCCTACTTTCTAATAAAGTACTATACAAATTTTCATATAAAACGCTTGACGCTTGCGCAACAGCCCTACCTCGGTGGCTCAATTGGTAGTGACCTCTGCCTTCTGAGCCAAGGGTCGTGGGTTCGATCCCCGCACATTACAAACATTTGTGTGCATGAACATGTCTGTTTGTATTGGTCTGGGTGTTTTCTATGAATAATATGTATTTATTTACAAAAAAAAATTATCTAAGTAAGTTTATCAGTTGTCTAGTACCCATAGTACAAGCTTCGGCTTAGTTTGGGGCTAGATGGCGCTGTGTGGCCCAGCGTGGCATGTCTGTAAAATAAATAACCCATTTTATTTATTATTTACCTACGGGAAGAGATGAAGCGGTGACTTATTATTCTTTATGCATCACCAAATGGTCAACGCCATGTCGTACCACTTACGCCACACAACAGATCCGCTAGTTGGCTGATCCCGAGCGTCGTGTATTTCTCACCCAAACAAATTGTGTTAAAGTGCTGACCCCCAAGAATATCCTTGTTACTTCCTAAACCCAATTTGAAGCAGGGTTTTTGATGTTATTTCATCATTTGCATAATGTGTGGGGAGGCCTTTAGTAGCGTATTTGTTCAAAGTGGCCACAAATATTATTAACTATCTTTCCTCCTGCAGCTTCGCTTGCTTATAATGTCGAAAACAGGCTCTTTGCAGTTGATGACTTAACTCATGGTCTTGAGCAAAGGTTTCTCTTGTTACTATAGGTATAAGTACCGAAAACATTCAAGACGATTTGGAAAAGATGTTTTTTTTTTATAGTTGCTCGACATATTGGCTTACCCTACGCCTGATGGAAAGCGAAAGAGAAGCCCAAGTCGCTGTGACAACTGGCAAGTAACTGGTCAGTTACCTGTCAGTTGCCACTGCCATGCCGGCTCAACCCTAACCCCCCACGAGCTCCGGAAACCCTACTCACCGGCAGAAACACGACCTGGAGGTCATTTGGCTGCGGTATTCTATAGGGTGGAGGTTCTTCCCCGGACGGGCAGCTCAATTCGAGCGAAGATTCGCTATGCCCTCTAAGAATTATTGCAGACTAGCTGTGCCAGCGGCGTCGCACGCGTGGATATCGGGTTAAAGAAATAACGGACTTCCATAAAACTTTAAGGTAGACCTCTAGCAACACACAACATTGGTGAAAACCGCATTTAAATCCATGCAGTAGTTTTCACGTGATGCGCGTTCAATCATACAGATAAAAAATTCTCCCGTTTTCCACACACTTCCCTTCACTGCTTTGCTCCTATTGGTTGTAGCGTGATCAAAAGTATACTATGACCTGCCCAGGGCCATTCTTTTTTTGTTTGAAAGGGTGTAAGTACTTTCTAGTTGGTCCCATTGTCATATTGAAGTCGTTTTCTTTTTTTTTTGTTAAAGATTTTGTTTTTGATTATCTGGCATCCCCTTCTGACTAGCGGTGTCACAAATATGTACTATGTATTATAGTATATGTTATGGCTTTTACGCCACAAATAAGAAAGGATTATTCTGAAAGATGATCCCAACCGAGACCGGAAGTAGGTGGCGTCGTGTCACGTCACCGACTCACTTCCGGCTGGAACGCCCCACGCTGAAAAGAATAATTTGCTCTATTTTTAACCAACGCAGAGCTATAACCCTAGAGTCGAATTTGATAGGACAGCATTGGTTGCATTTGGAAGTAATAATGAATAACATTATTGACTGGCTCGGTAGCTCAATTGGTAGTGACCTCTGCCTTCTGAGCCAAGGGTCGTGGGTTCGATCCCCACACATTACAAACATTTGTGTGCATGAACATGTCTGTTTGTATTGGTCTGAGTGTTTTCTATGTATAATATGTATTTATTTACTAAAAAAAATGTATCTAAGTAAATTTATCAGTTGTCTAGTACCACGTCTAGTACCCATAGCTTTGGCTTAGTTTGGGGCTAGATGGCGCTGTGTGGCCCAGCGTGGCATGTCTTGGTTTAACAACATTATTTAGCAAAAAAACCGACTTCAATATGTAGTGCAGTCAATGAAGCGAAAAATAAGGGCTAACCTCCGAATTTTTTTACTGTGATCCGATTTGCATGAAATTTTGGAATTAGGCTCATCTTACCATTAACTTCAAAAGTGAAAATGATTTGAACTCCGCCACCACCATGGGGGTGGTTGCCACCCCTTCTCGGGAGTCAATGGTTGTTTTTTCAAAATAACCTCGGATATCGATTGAAGATCTAATTTTAAGCAAAAAAGTTTCTATAAAGTTTCTCGAAAAATCTAATACTTTTCAAGTTATTGGCAATTGAAAATTCGCAAATTTTTCACGATTTTCATCAGTTTTTTTCAAATATCTCCAAAAATATACGTTTTATCGAAAATTTTATAAGGAACGAAACTGTAGCAGGTAAAAAAATGAACAATTTGGTTTTTTACAAAGTATTCTAAGTGCAATATTAAGCTAGATATTAAAGATCAAAGCCGTTTTTTATTTTATCTCAAATTTCATCGATGTAGTCAATGCCATCTAGCAGCGAGCAAATGCATTTAATGCTTTCTAATCGAAAAGGGTTTTGTAGTGCTTGAAATAAGCTTTAAAATGAGCTTTATCAAAAGTCTTTTGCACGTAAAATAAGTGAGCTATATTGCAAATAAGCGGAGCATCGAATGTTTTTTCTTTTGAATCAGTGGGTTTAAATAAGTGCCATTTCCACCAAAACTAAAATTAATCATATTCCGCCTAGAATTAACTTTATTATGAAGAGTTTTATAGATTGTATTAGTTTGGCTGCTTTAGGACACATAGTTTTCAAAAAAGTCACGATTAAGGGAGGCTGTGATTGCGCTGCCACGCGCTCTTTAAACAATCATATCTCCGTCAATTTTTATTTGATAGAAAAAACAAAAAAACCAAATTGTTTGTCAGAAAAATACCTAAATTTTTTATCCCTACACTTTTATACGTATCTGTCGTCATTTTTGAGATATTATGAAAAAGGGGTGGGATTTTTAAAAATTTGAAATTCTCGATTTTTTTTCAATCGTGACTTTTTTGAAAACTATGTGTCCTAAAGCAGCCAAACTAATACAATCTATAAAACTCTTCATAATAAAGTTAATTCTAGGCGGAATATGATTAATTTTAGTTTTGGTGGAAATGACACTTATTTAAACCCATTGATTGAAAAGAAAAAACATTCGATGCTCCGCTTATTTGCAATATAGCTCACTTATTTTACGTGCAAAAGACTTTTGATAAAGCTCATTTTAAAGCTTATTTCAAGCACTACAAAACCCTTTTCGATTAGAAAGCATTAAATGCATTTGCTCGCTGCTAGATGGCATTGACTACATCGATGAAATTTGAGATAAAATAAAAAACGGCTTTGATCTTTAATATCTAGCTTAATATTGCACTTAGAATACTTTGTAAAAAACCAAATTGTTCATTTTTTTACCTGCTACAGTTTCGTTCCTTATAAAATTTTCGATAAAACGTATATTTTTGGAGATATTTGAAAAAAACTGATGAAAATCGTGAAAAATTTGCGAATTTTCAATTGCCAATAACTTGAAAAGTATTAGATTTTTCGAGAAACTTTATAGAAACTTTTTTGCTTAAAATTAGATCTTCAATCGATATCCGAGGTTATTTTAAAAAAACAACCATTGACCCCTGAGAAGGGGTGGCAACCACCCCCATGGTGGTGGCGGAGTTCAAATCATTTTCACTTTTGAAGTTAATGGTAAGATGAACCTAATCCCAAAATTGTATGCAATTCGGTTCACAGTAAAAAAATTTGGACCTATAATGCTTCATTGACTGCACTAATGGTGATAATGGGACCAACTAGGAAGTACACCCTTTCGAACAAAAAAAAGAATTTATCAAATCGGTTCACAATTCTCGGAGATGTGTGGTAACAAACAAACAACAAAAAAAATAGTCAAATTGAGAACCTCCTTTTTTGTTTGGAGTAGGTTATAAATTTATTTACATCAAGAAGTGAAAACATATCTTAACTAGCTGCTGACCGCGGCTAGGCCCGCGTGAATTTTCTTATAAATCGCAAAAAGTTGGTTTAATTTTAACGATTTATCTTAATGTATGGTGGTAATGTATTTTCAAGGTAGGTCATTGTCTCACAATGATGAGACTTAAGATGAGACTTGAAAACAGGAATTGATTGATAATATCTGATAATAGTTCTTTAATATACCAAATGGTAATTCCCAATAATCAAAAAAAAATACCTACTTTAGGAGACAAACATGAGTATTGATTATTATCGGAGAATTCAAACAATATAATTATATTGATATTTATCAATAAAAATCAAGATAAGGATAGTGTAGATATTTATCAATATAGTGTGAGGGGATTCACTTTTATCAGCCGTAAAATGGCTTTTAGTGTAGTATTATGTATGACGCAGATTATAGGAAAAGATAAAAAATCACGACAATTGTACCTACATTTTTCTTTTTCGAAAAAGTGACTAAGTAATTGTGAAGTCAATACATGTATTTATTTTTATATATCTGTCAACACAAGATTGCTTCATATAATTTATATGCATTTTAGAACTAATGACGTTACGAAGTTTGCCAATCATTTGAATCAGTTTTAATGTTAAAATGACAATTGTAAGTAAATAAAATAAAAAAAAATAATTGACCTATTTTTGCAAATAGATTCACGAGTGACACTTTTGCACGTCAAAGAAAGCCACATAGAATTCGTTTCATTGGGATACCTAACCAAAACCTGACTCAACTATTCATAGTAGCCCACGGCATCATCTTCTTATAGTAAACATCGTTTTGTCAGTATAGCCAATCCTCACTATGCGGTAGCGCATGGGCGGCACACCTCGGGAGGACGATGTTGTGTCCTCAGGGCACCTATGACGTCGTGCATTGCAACGTTACTAACCCCAAAGCTCCTCGTGTCGACAAGTTCCTAGGTTAGGGTTACCGTTAGCGAACCGGCACGCAAGCCCTTGAAACCAGCCATTGAAAGTAGCTGCTGTGAATTAACTAAAGCTACTAAGGTCTAAGTCTGTGAATCACACACCAGTCCTTGAAAAAAACACTCCAGAACCAAAAAAAACACTTAATATAAGCATATCAGTGATAAAATCTACGATAAAACCTTCAGTGATTCCGCAATCGATTGATCTCTAGTATAAATAACGGATTGCATTATTGTAACTCACTCATTTCGCAAAAATGTTGTCTACACACGTTTTATTTTTAATTTCTTTACTCGCCATTTCGGCGTCCGAAGCTTGCGTCAAATATGACTTTGAAGAGGACTTCACCGCACAATTTGGCTTTTCCGAAATCTGTGAGAACATGGTAGCAGCGAGATGGTACCGAGGACTCTACTCCTGGGGAGTTCCTGCCAGTCCCCACGTTCAGAGTCGATCATTCATTTCTCCCACTGCCAGCCGTATTAGTTGCACATCTTCGTTTCCATTCGAAATACAAGCGGGGGGATTGTTGGAAGTAAACGTGCATATGCAGCCAACCAACGACAGGGACCAAATATCAGTAATGGTGTACCGAAAGGCAGCAACCGGTTTGGACCAGCTCGTTTCTTCCGTGATCTCAAGCAGGCTGAGCCCTAATTTCAAACTAGGACAAAACACCTTAAACATCACTTTTCCAGGGACAACGGAAACATTTGAAGGCTACGTAAGTTTTTTAATTAGTTATCTCAAGTTTTAACATGACGGAAAAAAAACAATTATAATGGTAATAATATACAATCATACTTTTTCATGGTTGTCGCATCAAAAGGATTTAATGCGGCTGAATTAGCTGATAAATGCTGTTGCTCCTGCAGAAATTATTATCCTAATAAAAATATCACTTAAATGGTATAATATACGAGCCACGATAGTTCGCTGTAAAGTGAAAATTTAAGCTGCCTTTCATTATAACCTCTAAAGTCTATAGAAGATAAAAATTGTATGATTTTTATTACTAGTAATTTATAATTATAACCTATGCATTTAACTCAATATAAGTTTGTATTTTTTTGTTTTCAGGTAATCTTTTTGGGTTTAGCATCAACAAGTTCTATTATTTTAGTAGATTCATTTCGCTATATACCACCTAACACCCTTGAAAGTAGCTGCGTAATTTACGAAGAAGGGACCACCGCATCACCAACCGCCATACCTACAACATCTCAAACTTCAATATCTGATACTTCAACATCTGGTACTTCAACATCTGCTACTTCAATATCTGATACTTCAACATCTGATACTTCAACATCTGATACTTCAACATCTGATACCTCAACATCTGTTACTTCGACATCTGAAACTGAGTCTACAACAACAGGGTCATCTGAAACTGAGTTGACAACTACGATTGCGCCTGATCATGCATGCAAGACTTATGAATTTGGAGAAAACTTTAATACTGAGTTCGGGAATATCGGATGCAATTTCCTATCAAGCTGGGAGTTGATCACTAATATACCAGCTGATGTGGAAAAGTTTCACAGCGAAAGCAATTCCTATATATCAGCCAGCAGTAACTTACCAAGCTGCACAACATCGTATACATTTCCGATGAGGTCCGATGGCTATTTAGAAGTCAATTCTTATATGGGGGCAGATGATAGGATACATATTACGGTGTATGAAAGTACCACCGAAGGATTGATCAAGACCATCAATCAGAAAGAGTTCACAGGAATTGATTACAAAAATTGGCAATCATTAAAAATTCCTCTCTATATTGATGATCAAGCTGATGATAACACCACATTCACGTTTATAGGATATGTAAGTTTTAACTTTCATTCTAACTAATACAAGTATCATAAAAGGTGTCAATGTTTGTCACTGTCAAACTTATATACCTACCTATTTAACTTATGAATGATTAAAAATTGTTTACATTGTAAGTTAAAATTAAAGTAGGTACGTGTTTAGGTTAAAAGCAAATGCTTATTCAAAAGTTTAATTTACCTTTTTTGCATTTCTTTTTCTAATTTGAGACAAGAAAAGTAAAAACTTGCTTGATGTATTTATTCTCATTCTTACACTCGCCCACAATTATGGGAATGAGTAAATATTGTTATGTTTGATACTGCACACTTGTCATGTCTGAATGGTACATTAATAAGTCAGAATGTCCCTAAAGTATCCGCCTATATTCCTGATGTTGCCATAAATATTGGCCACTATCGAATTACAAATATTGAAACCACGCCCGCTTTCCCGTTCCAGATACAAATAACGGGCAGTTCGTCGACAAATTCTCCCATCTTGGTGGACTCTTTTAGATATTATGCACCTGAAACGGAGAACGAATGCCAAATTTATCAAGAGTCAACGACGTGCAAGACATACACATTCGGATCAAGTTTCGATAATGACTTCCTCAATACTGGCTGCACTTTTCTTGCGGAATGGAAGCTGGTTGAAGAAATACCACACGATGTAGTCAAATTCAATACTAGAAGCACTTCTTATATACAAGCCGAAGAGAACTTTCCTAGTTGTACTACATCGTACAGCTTTCCGATGAGAACCGATGGTTATCTTGAAGTTAATTCTTACATGGAAGCAGCTGGTGACATGATACATGTAACAGTATATGAAAGTGCCAGCGATGGACTATTCAAGATTATTAACGAAGTACAGTTTAACGGAAGTGCTCATAATTCTTGGAACGAGTTAAGGATTCCTCTTACCAGTACTAGCGATAGCTATCAAAGTGATGATGCCATCGGAAACTTATTTACAGGATATGTAAGTTCCATGTATTCGTTTATGTATCCCATGTAAATACTTACTAGTTTAGTGATTAAAGAGCATTGGGTTGTTGCCAAGATATATTTATTTTCAGGTCTCAGATAGGATTATAATTGGAATTAATGTGTTGTTGAAAAATTAAAAATCATTTATTTGTTGATTGTGGTGCATAATTCTGTCCATGTAGACTATATAGATAGAAGTTATGGGTATTTGATGACGCTAGATGAGGCGGTCTGGAATATAGGGAAGGCGATCCACGGGTCTAGGGTTTGATTCCCAAAGCCAATGTATGTAAGAAATCGACTTTTCGGAACTAGCTCTTTTATTGGTTATGAAGAGAGGTCGTCCGGGGAAGGACCTCCACCCTATAGAATACCGTAAGAGAGGTAGGGCATAGCGAATCTTCGCTTGAATTGAGCCGCCCGTCCGGGGAAGGACCTCCACCCTATAGAATACCGTAGTCAAATGACCGGGTCGTGTTTCTGCCGGTGAGTAGGGTTTCCGGATCTCGTGGGAGGTTAGGGTTGGGCCGACATGGCGGTGGCAACTGACAGGTAACTGACCAGTTACTTGCCCGTTGTCACAGCGACTTGGGCTTCTCTTTCGCTTTCCATCAGGCGTAGGGAAGCCATTATGTCGAGCCACTTAAAAAAAAATGTAGGAGTCAGACTCATCGTAGTATTAAAGATTAGAACAATGCCAGTAATATCCGTATTATTAATCCAATGTCCAAATTAAGTATTATAACATATATAATTTTGTGTTTCAGATAACAATAATCGGTAGTGCCACATCTCAATCTAAAGTGTTAGTGGACTCGTTCAGATATTACGCGCCTGAAACGGAATCTGAATGCCAAATTTATCAAGACTCAACCACGTGTAAGATTTACCAGTTTGGTGAGAGATTTGTAACCGATTTTGACCAAACTGGTTGCCTCGTTCTACCAGAGTGGACGGTGGTTAACAACCAATATATAATAGCTGATAAAATCTTTCCAAGTTGTACAACATCGTACAACTTTCGCATGAGAACTGATGGTTATCTTGAATTCAAAGCGCAAATTGATGCTGGAGGTCTTTTACATGTGACAGTATATGCAAATCTCAACGACGGTTTGCACCGGATTATCACAGAGAAAGAATTTGTAGACGCTGCTAGTGATTGGACTCTTTTAAGAGTCAGTCTCAACCCTACTGAAGACGACGATGAAGGTAGCGGTGAAGAGAATGAGGATGAGGATCTTGAAGACGAAGATGATGACGCAGTTGAAATTGTTCACAGCACGTTCATGGGATATGTAAGTTTTAGTTTTCATTTTGAGCCTAACGTCGTATCTTCAGTATTGTTAGAGTACCATGTCGTATCCGCAGATAACAGGCACTAAGACAGAAGACCAGCTAATGATAGCTTGTAGGCAGAACTTCTCAATGTGCAGTGCACATGTCACAATGAGCATAGGGCCATAGACCATAGGAGCCGATTTTTTTTTAAGTTTAGGATTCGACTTTATATCGGTCGATCGAGTTTTATACGAATTTATTTACCTACTTGCATCAGAAATACGCTAAATCGATAGTCTTATAATATACTTTTATGAATCCTTTTTAAAATTAAACTGTTTAGTGTAGGATTCGTCCGAACGCCAGTCGAGATCATTTAACATTATATCAATCCATAAGATTTATTAAAAAAATATTCATAATATTCTTACATTATGTCACAGAAAATAAAATCTAATCGAAGTGATCTAAAATTATGTTTATTTTTATAGATAACCATAGTTGGCAGTCGGGCGTCAGTGGAGGCATTTAGATATTTTGCACCAGAAGTGGAGGAGCAATGTCAAATACCAACTGGTTCAACGGATGCGAGTCAACCAAACCTCCTATCGATATTACACCAAGTGATGTCACAACCACTCCGCTCCAGTTATCAGGATGTCTAAGAATACCTCGACAATTACCTCAACTGACATGAGAAAAGACCAAAACCTTCCTCTTGTTATTGCTAAAACTGTATTAATTATTTTCTTAGCTCCCATTTATCACGCTTTTTATAAATTATATCACTTCATGTCATAGAAATTGTCTCTCAAAAAAGTATTTAACTCCTATCTAAGCTGTACCTGTGCCAGGCATAAAAATGAAACTAACTCAACTACTCTCTACAATAGGTACTGCTTGCAAAACTTTTTTTTAGTTGCAAGAGACTTTTATAAATATACTTTTTTAGATGTGTACTTCAAATTTAGTTTACTATCACTGGTTAAAAACCGTTTGCAAATTTAAAATATTTTGGTGTAATTTATATAAAATATAAGTAATCATTGTTCTCACCCATAGGCGCTTTTCATTCATCATTTAGTTTATACGAAGTTTCCTGCTTGTTTTAATTTATTTTGTTAATATCTTGAGTTAGATATGAAATAAATGTATCTTTTCATTATCAGTGTTTCTATTTTCTTACAACTTCTAAACTTATCCAACCTGAATCTCAGCTTCTAAACGTATTCAACCAGAACCTTTAACTTGCTTGTGAATGTGGCCAGTTTACCACTTGCGTAAGGTTTTTTTTTGTTCAACTTTGGTTGATGTCTATTCGGTCTGAGATGGCATTGCCTGTCGATTACAACGCGGGAGCGTTGTGATATACCTATCATATAAGGCCGGGGCAGGGCCAGGCCGCCGACATTGACCACGTCGTCCTGCCTCCAGTATCATCTATACTTATAATAAATCTGTAGAGAAGTCAATTCTGTATTCTGTAACATTGTATATATTTTCAAAATAACTATCAGGGGATGATCAGTGATCGATACTAATGCCAAAAATGCAATCAGTAAAATTTTTGTCTGTCTGTATGTTCGTTATAGAAACAAAAACTACTCAACGGATTTTAACGAAACTTGGTACAATTATTTTTCATACTCCTGGGCACGTTATAGGGTACTTTTCATCACGTTACTATCAATAGGAACAGAGCAGTGAAGGGAAATGTTAGGAAAACGGGAGAAAATTTTTGAACGCGCATCACTCAAAAACTACTGCATGAAATTGAATACGGTTTTTAACCGACTTCGAAAAAAGGAGGAGGTTCTCAATTCGTCTGTATGTATAATATTTTTTTTTTTTATGTTTGTTCACCGATATTTCCGTCAATTATGGATGGATTTCAAAAATTTTTCGACAGTTCGACAGAGGACACTTCCGAGGTGGTCCCATTATCACCAAGTCAGGATTTGATGATGGGATCCTGGAGAAATTGAGGGCAACAACCGAAAATTGTATGCTCATATGGTGTTTTTGTTACGTAATCATATTTTACTCAGGTATATGCTTCCGGGCGTCAACATCTGGTGCTAATGATGAAGCCACAGAACTCCTTAACGGTTAGGAGTTAGGGGACAGTACTGACATTGGTTGATATTAAACTAGGTAGTAGTATGTACTTATGCAGGGCTAATAGGGCAGATGATTTGGTAAGTGATACCTATGCTTGATTCTAGATCGCAAAGTCTTCATTTGACTTAAAGCAAAATTTTTCATTCCTAAGTAAAACTCTTAAGGACATTAATTAGTCTTTATTCAAGGTCACAGCACATTAACGCAACTAAAAATAGAAAAATAAAATTATTTAAAAAAAAAAATTTAAACCGACTTCAAAAAAAACACAAACAACCAAAACTAAAAAGCGATAAACGACTTCAAAAATAAGTGATAATTGTAATATTTAAATAATTATTGTATTAAGGATAGATTTAATTACGTTATTTATCGCTTTTTAGTTTTGGTTGTTTGTGTTTTTTTTGAAGTCGGTTTATCACCAATGTATTGCTAGAGGTCTAACTTAAAACTTAGGTATAGGTATAGATAGGTATTTTATGGAAGTCCGTTATTTTTGAAACCCGATATCCACGCGTGCGACGCCGCCGGCACAGCTAGTTAATAATAATTTGTGAAAGTGAAAACAGTTGATAATTATGTACAGCGAGTAAGTAAAGTGTCTCCGAGTGTGTTTTTTCGTTGACCGTCAATATCCCATAATACAAATGCCAAAATGAATTACTTTTCTGATGGTTAAGTAATCAATAGGTAATCAGGGAGCATTCAGTAATTGGTACGGACACGTAATCTGTGGGCACGGGTAATTGGTAAAAACGGAACGACACTTCACTTCAAACACGCCTCGAAAAAAAAATCTTCTGAATATAATAAATAAAATAAAATAAATAAATAAAATAATTTATTGAAAAACCAATATGTACAGTTTACATGTTATTTGAGTATAGTTTGGTTGAAATACAATGCGTAACAATTAATCGGAACTTTTGCTTCCTAAACTAGGACTAGTCCTGTATCTTAGTCGGCAGCGATTCCTCCTACCATTACAATGTACATTTAGGTACTTATGACTAATAACATTAGTATTATAGTAGGTACTAGCTTTCCGCCCGCGACTTCGTCCGCGTAAAGTTTTTTTTTTCCAAAATAAAATTGTGCCTATGTTACTCGTGGATAATGTAGCTTTCGAATGGTGAAAGAATTTTTAAAAACGGTCCAGTAGTTTTTGAGCCTATTCATTACAACCAAACAAACAAAGTTTTCCTCTTTATAATATTAGTGTAGAAGTGTAGATAATATAAGTACCTACAGACAACATCAAATACATGGATCTGATCGCAAATTACATAATTAGAGCATTTGTGTTATGGGTATCAAAACAACGAAAGTACTACAGATGTGTACTGAAATAAACAGATTATCAAATCCATCCATTGGTTCAACATGCAGCCCAGGGGTCACTACCATATGAACCACCGGGCAAGTTCTGATATAAATCGAGACAGAACACTACCTAATGTCTTCTAGAGGTCTATATACGAACTCCGTAAGCTTCACCACCAATACTATCAACACCAAGAGGCAGTGGCGGAGTTAGGTAATTCAGGGCCCTGGAGCAAATAAAAAAATGGGGCCCCCACCGCTATCTAAACTGATTAGCTTTCATCAAGTAAAAATTAAAGTCGGTTTGCAACCTGTCATAATTATTTTGAAAATGGGAGGGATTCGAGGCCCCCCTGAGCTTGAGGGCCCCGGTACACAGCCCCGCTTAGCCCCTAAGTAGCTACGCCACTGCCAAGAGGTACACAATGGCACGCATTAAATTACTCAAATCTGTAAAAACACCTTTATTTTTTATAGTAGCTCGACATAGTGGCTTCCCTACGCCTGATGGAAAGCGAAAGAGAAACCCAAGGCACTGTGACAATGGGCAAGTAACTGGTCAGTTACCTGTCAGTTGCCACCGGCATGCCGGCCCAACCCCAACCCCCACGAGCTCCGGAAACCCTACTCACCGACAGGAACATGACCCGGAGGTCATTTCATCATCATCACCATCATCATCACCAGCCTATTGCAGTCCACTGCTGGACATAGGCCTCTCCAGTTACTCGCCACTCAGGGCAAACATTTGGAGGATATGCCCATAATCGCCACGCTGGGCAGGCGGGTTGGCGATCGCAGGACGTAGCTCCTCGGTCCGGTGACGCTGCTGCCCGTCATCAGCCTGTGGTATTTAACTACGCCTTCAATTGTGATGGTTATACCGCCACCAGTCGGTTGCCAGCGCCTCGTTTGTTGTTCGGCAGGATGCACCACGGGCAGGTGAGGTTGGCTTGGAGCGAAAAGATGATAGGCCGCTCCCTTACATCCCCAATTAAATATCGTCGTTCAATGAACGCGTTAGCCATTCAATTGAATAGGAGATTCAACCAGATGACTGCGACACATACATAGCTTTCAAACAATATTTTCGGCTTACGTTTCCCGGCAAATCAGAGAACTTTGGTCGAAGGTTCGCTCTATACGTATCATTAGCATTTTTGTAATGTTCAAAATTCCGTCTCATCTCAAAATGATAACTTTTGACGGGGCAGACCGACAGGCATAAAAATTACTAAAATCTAAAAAATCAAACTTTTCTGGTAGTGGAAAAATACCGATTGTGTGTGACCCGATATCTCTGGCACACTAATGACGAGTGCTTCAGTTTGTTATTTTTTTCTATTCTTCTAACTTGAATGACTTGGTTTACCATAAGATAGATATATGTACTAACCCCCATAATACATACAATAAAATACATACACAATAACCCAAGACATGCCACGCCGGGCTACACATCGCCATCTAGCCCCAAACTTAGCCGAAGCTTGTACTAGGCATGTGTGCTAGACAACTGATAAACTTACTTATTAAATAATTGTTTTTTCGGAAACAAATTCATTATTATACATAGTAAACACTCAGACCAATACAAACAGACATGTTCATGCACACAAATGTACGCACAAAAATAATCCAACGGCATAGTTATTATGCCTAGTTTTAAACATTATGTTCATTTATTCAAAATTTTATTTGCTCTTCTCAGGGATGTAAGGGAGCGACCTCTCATCTTTGCGCTCCTGCCCGTGGTGCATCCCGCCGACTAACTAACGAGGCTCTGGCAACCGATTTGTTGTGGTATACCATCACGATTGAAGACGTAGTTTAATAACACAGGCCGATGACGGGCAGCAGTGTAACCGGACCTAGAAGCTACGAAGCCCTGCGGTGGCCAACCGGCCTGCCCAGTGTGGCGATTATTGGCAAAATCTCCAGATGTTGGACCAAAGTTTTTTTTATAGTAGCACGAGATAATGGCTTCCCTACACTGAAACCGATGGAAAGCGAAAGAGAAGCCCAATTCGCTGTGACAACTAGTCAGTTACCTGTCAGTTGCCCAATCCTAACCCCCCACGAGCTCCGGAAACCCTACTCACCGGCAGAAACACGACGAAGTCATTTGGCTGCGGTATTCTATAAGGTGGAGGTCCTTCCCCGGACGGGCGACTCAATCCGAGCGAATACTCGCTTTGCCCTACCTCTCTTACTCGCCTTAAGTGGCGAACAACTGCCCTAAGTTGTTGTTGTTCTTGTCTGGTGGAGCAATTCCAATTCATTTTTCCATGGATTCCGCCAGCAGTCTTCCCAGTCAGCTTCAATTCTATGTACATCGTGACTAACTTTTCTCTTAGCTGCTGCACATAAGTCCTTTTCTTGTTGATACTTTGAATGAAAATAGTCCAAAATAAAATGTTTCCCCTATTTTAGTCTCGCAGATAATTTGTAACTAATTTTCTTAACTTTAACACTGTTATTATTAATAATCGTTTATAATTCATCCTCATCAATATCGTTCACAGACTGTTTGCCTTTCTCGGCATACCTACTGGCACTAACTCGGAAAATGTATTCATATTTATAAAAATACGAAGAACCAAATTTTAATTAAGAAAGTACCTACTAAATCAAACTGATAACCTCCTAACTGAAGTAATTTATAACGTAATGCAATTACTCTATTACTATTTTAGAACGAACGGTTGGTTTCGTATAATACAGTTTCCACTACTACCTGGAGATTGTCTAGAAGAGATCGCTTACTAGCGATAAGACCACCTAGATTGTACCACAAGATGTCTATATCACCTTTTTCTGTATTTATTTTGTACTTTGTGCAATTAAGAAATTTCTATCTATCTATATGGTACCTACTGAGACACACTTAGATCGAGTCAGGTAACAGGTTGTGTATCAAAGGTAATTCCCAATAATCTTTAATCGAATAAATACCTACCTTATAACAAACACGTGGATGATCATAGATCATTATCAGTGAAGTTAAACAATTTAATTTATCAATAAAAAAATATTCTTGTTACTGATCATTTTAGGTAAAGTGTGTTTATTTGAGGTATAGACAATTAAGTTGGCAAACTTTTTTTAATTGGCGGTTATTTTGACAGCTGTCAAGTAATTTAAGTTTAGTTAGGTTTGGCATTTCAACAGGAATAGACTATCGCCTGAACGAGGCTTCCAAATAGTGGTTTATTTTGAAAATCGTCCATTTTAAGGTCAACATAATCGGCCCGTACTTGTATTTAAAGATGATACGCCAGCGATACTTTCCATCATACGTTCTCAGTCACTTCCTCTCTTAAAGCATAACACTGTCCTTTCTGTTCTTCATTGTATATGTCACCGGAAAATAGCAAGAATCGTAAGTTGTTCAATTTCCTAGGTAGTTAACTTTCGGAATATAACAAACGGTAGTTGAAATGTATTATTTAACGCAATGGATTTCAGTTAATTGATCAATTTACGGTAGCCTGACAGTCATTTAATAATTTACGATTTTCACACAAGTAAAATCGTCCTAAAATGGGCCAATCGTTGCTCAATGTACTATTAACTGTGCACTATTACCCGTAACTTAATACACTGTTCCCTGATTGGTTGCCGGGATAACGCAACGTGAGCCATTGAACCAATCAACGTTCACGTCACCTTCGTCGGATGATTTTACGGCAAGACCCCGTAAAATGATAAATTTACTAAAATACATACGTTAAATAATACATTTCAACTGCCGTTTATTATTTTCCGGAAGTTAAACAACTACCTAGAAAATTGATCAACTTACGATTCTTACTATTTTCCGGTGACATATAGATAGATAGATATTCTTCATTGTACAAAATACAGAATAAATACATAAAAGGTCATACAGACATCTTGCGGTACAATTTAGGGGGTCTTATCGCTAGTAAGCGATCTCTTCAAGACAACCTTCAGGTAGAGGAATGTAATTTTCTGAAGAGAATAGCAATGTCGTGCAAACTGTTTCAATAAATATATAGTACATACGTATAAACAATAATTATAGTAAGTATATAATATTATAAATAAACACATCAAATTATAGGTATTTATTTATTTTATTATGTGTATATTAGTATTATTTATTTTAAAATATGATATGTTTATTTATATATTATACTAGCGACTAATTATACACATTTAAACATTCCTTTTGAATACCTCTATCTGTTAAAAATCGGCCAAGTGCGAGTCGGACTCGCGCACGTAGGGTTCCGTACCACTGATTAAATAAAAAAAATAGGTAATTTGATATATGTCGTTTAAAAAAAACTACTGTCTAGGTTTGATTCAAATCAATTTTCGTTAGTAGTTTGCACAGTAATACACATGATATATTTTTTTCAGTTTTATCATGCCCATATTTTAGAAGCTACGGGGGTGGGCAAACTATTCAGTTTAGAAAAAAATATGTTAGAAACCTCAGCATCATTTTTAAATATCTATCCATTGATAGCGTGTGGGGACACGAATAGGTTTGATGAAAAAAAAAATTGAGTTTCAGTTCTATGTATGGGGAACCCCAAAAATTTTGGATTTTTTTCTGATTTTATTTTAAAATCTTACATGCGGTTTACAGAATACATCTACGTAACAAATTTGAATAATGTAGCTCTTATAGTTTCGGAATAAATTGGCTGTGACATACGGACGGACAGACATACAGACATACAGACAGACATGACGAATCTATAAGAGTCCCGTTTTTGGCATTTTGGCTACGGAACCCTAAAACCCGCATCAAAATCCGTTGCGTAGTTTTAAAAATACAAGCATACATAGGGACAGACAGAAAACAAAAGTGACTTTGTTTATACTATGGAGTGATACTTATTGCATACGAACTTGCACCTCTCATCAGAAAATTTCACTTCCTCTATCGGAAGGTTGTATTGTTGTCTGGAACAGATCGCTTACTAGCGATAAGACCGCCTAGATTGTACCATAAGATGTGTGTATCACCTTTTATTCTGTATTTTGTGTAATAAAAATTTCTATCTATCTGGTCAAAACGTTATAGTCAATGATGATCACTATAGCGCCATCATAACTGAAGAACCATGTTGCGCAGAAGCTGTGGTTTCAACAAGACGGGCGCCTCAGACGATTCGGACCCGTGAATTGGCCTCCAAGATCTTGCGACTTATCGCCGCTTGACTATTTTCTGTGGGGATTTGTTAAGTCGCTGGTGTAGACCAGAAACCAAGCAAATAAACCCGAAACGATTCGACGATTTCCATGATGTTCATACATTTTGAAAAAAGTTATCTAAAGTTGGACATCCATATTAAATTATGTCCGAGCCAGTTGTGGCGGTCATATAGTTATATTTAAATTATAATGACAGAAAGTTATCTACCGAGTGAAGTAATTTTCATGCAAATAAAAAAAACATCTGAGTTTCATTCCATCTCAAAGTTCTATAATTCGAAAAGCACACCCTCTATAACGATTTACTAACTGATGTTCCGGTCGATGTAGCGTTTTTAGGGTTCCGTAGCCAAAATGGCAAAAACGGGACCCTTATAGATTCGTCATGTCTGTCTGTCTGTCTGTCCGTCCGTATGTCACAGCCAGTTTATTCCGAAACTATAAGAGCTACATTATTGAAATTTGGTACGTAGATGTATTCTGTAAACCGCATTAAGATGTGAAAATAAAATCAGAAAAAAATCCAAAATTTTTTGGGCTCCCCATACATAGAACTGAACCTCAAAATTGTTTTTTTCATCAAACCTATACGTGTGGAATAGGTATTTGAAAATGATGTTGAGGTTTCTAACAACATTTTTTTCTAAATCAAATTACCTAATTTTTTCATTCAATCAGTGGTACGGAACCCTACGTGCGCGAGTCCGACGCGCACTTGGCCGGTTTTTGTTCAAAATATTTTTCAAGAGAGAGTCAATGTAAAGAACATAATACTCGTACAATATCCAAAGGCATGTAACTAATGAAATAAAAAGGTTTGTGAATCACTCGTCAGCCCTTGAAAAAACTCTAGTTCATTCAAAAAGCACTTCATAATCATGATAATATCAGTGATAATATCTAAAACATAACTTTCAGCAATGCCGCAATCGATTGATTTCGGGTATAAATAACGAATTGCATTAATTATATTCACTCATTTCGTAAAAATGTTAACTACAAACGTTTTACTTTTAATTTTCTTGCTCGCCATTTCGGTGTGCAAAGGCTGTGTCAAATATGACTTTGAAAACGACTTTAGCACACAGTTTGGCTTTGCTGAAACCTGTGAGAATTTGAAAGCAGCGAGATGGTACCGAGGACTATACTCCTGGGGCATTCCTGCCAGTCCCAACAATCAGAGTCGTTCCTACATTTCTCCCACTGCCGGCCGTATGAGTTGCACATCTTCTTTCCCATTCCAAATACAAGCAGGGGGTTTGCTGGAAGTAAACGTTCATTTGCAGCCAACCAACGACAGGGACCAAATTTCAGTGATGGTGTACCGAAAGGAGGCGAGTGGATCGGATCAGCTCGTTTCATCTGTGATCTCAAACAGGCTGAATGCTAATTTCAAACTTGGACGAAACACCTTAAACATCACTTTTCCAGAGACAACGGAAACGTTTGAAGGCTACGTAAGTTTTTTTAACATGTTATCTCAAGATTCATATAAAACTTTCACTTTATGATAATATTTTTAAGTAAATATGTACCAACAAGATGATAAGTGCCATAAGGGTCAGTTTTTTTCCTACATAACGATTATGGTCTTGTTACAAATGAACCGATCATCGGGTAGTGGACGTTTGCATACTGATGATGGTGATGATGATGATGATGAAACGTACTTATCTTCGTACAGGAGAATGTTACGAAGGCGGCGTACGAGAGGAACAAAAACAGTCCACGTTAGATGATACCAGTTACCTAATATTTAGCTATTTATAACGAATCGCCATTAATCTGTTGTAATTTTTTTCAGGTGATCGTATTAGGTTCAGCAGCAACACATTCTGGTGTTTTAGTAGACTCATTTCGCTATATACCACCCAGCACCCATGAAAGTAACTGCGTAATTTACGATAAAAAGACCACCGCAGCTTCAATAGCCAAACGTTCAGCATCTGAAATTTCAATTCCTACTTCTACCTCCTTAACGAGAGAATCACCTGGGATTGAGCTTGATCATACATGCAAGACTTACGAATTTGGAGAAAATTTTAAGACTGACTTCGTAAATACAAATTGCGCATTCCTGTCTAGCTGGGAATTAATTACTAATATACCACATGATATGGAAAAGTTTCACAGCGAAAGCAATTCCTATATATCAGCCAGCAATATCTTACCAAGCTGCACAACTTCGTATACATTCCCGATGAGGTCCGATGGCTATTTAGAAGTTAATTCTTATATGGGAGCAGATGATGATGTGTTACAAGTGACGGTATATGAAGAAACTAGTGATGGATTGATCAAGATTATTAAACAGGAAGATTTCAGAGGGAGTAATAACACTCAACATTGGAAGACATTAGAAATTCCTCTGTACAGTGAAGATCAAGAAGAAAATCCCACAACTACATTCACAGGATATGTAAGTTTTGACTTTACTTCATACTAATATCGTATAATGTAAGTGCACTATAGGCTTTTTTATTATAATCGAGATAGATAGATTAAGATAAATTGTTAAAGCAAAATTTTTTTTTTATTTTTTCTTTTAGTCTTGATTTTATTTAATCTTGTATTTAAAACAAAATCTGTAGATACATTTTTTTCTGTAAATAAATACATTTATACATAGAAAAAAACCCAGACAAATACAAACAGATATGTTCATGAGCACAAATGTTTGTATTGTGCGGGAATCGAACTTCGGGAGTCCCTTGACTCAAAAGGCAGAGATGCCTCTACCAATTGCCTCGCGCCTCGGTTTTGTGGAACCAACTTTCTGCGACAGTCTTTCCGAACAGCTACGACTTGGGAACCTTCAAGAAACGAGCGTTTTCATATTTAAAAGGCCGCTGTGCCTAGCACGAACATTTTCGAAAAAGTATGCGTAACGTTTCCGTAAACATTTGTATGAAACTTGGTACAGCGCCCCTATCGTGCGTAAGAGGTACTACGTTTACGTACGTTAACATGGTGAAAATTATGGCCCTGTTTACGGTTACGTTACGCATACTTTTTCGAAAGTGTTCGTGCTAGGCACACTGCAGCGACCCTAAACTCGTTAGAGCTGCGGGTGTCCATGGGCGGTGTCGACTGCTTACCATCAGGCATCACACTTGCTCGTTTGCTGCCTCTCGCATATAAAAAATAAAAAAAATTGAGCCTCCGAGCCAGTTAAAAATATGGTTAAATATAGATTATCTCAATCTAAAGTTGTTTTGACCAAAGATCCTGCGATAATTTGTTATTTGTAACTACTGAAACCTTGCTCGTTTCCAGAAATAATTACTTTATAAATAAAAACAAATGACTAACACATAAACGTTTCTTGTTCTAGATAACCATTATTGGCAATTCAGCATCCGATTCTCCTATTTTAGTGGACTCTTTTAGATTTTATGCACCTGAAAAAGAGAATGAATGCCAAATCTATGAAGAGTCTACGACATGCAAGACTTACACATTCGGACCAAATTTCGATGCTGACTTCCCCAATTTTGGATGTGGATTTTTTGCGAAATGGACGTTGGTTGATGAAATACCACATGATGTAGTGAAATTTAACACTAGAAGCACTTCATATATACAGGCTGACGGAATCTTGCCTAGTTGTACAACATCATATAACTTTCCGATGAGAACCGATGGTTATCTTGAAGTCAATTCTTACATGGAAGCCTCCGAGGACATGATACAAGTAACAGTATATGAAAGTGGTAACGATGGACTATTCAAGGTTATTAATGATGTAGGGTACAACGGGAGTACTCACAAATCTTGGAATGAATTAAGGATTCCTCTTACGAGTGATAGCTATCACAGCGGAAACGTATTTACGGGATATGTAAGTATCGTATCTTAGACTATGTATCTGTCATATGAATGTAAATGCTTACTAGTATTGACCAAAATCTATTTATTTTGAGTTTTTGTTAGGACTTTTTGTTTTTTATAGTAGTACAGCATAATACCTTGCTTTTCTTTGCCCGATGGAAAGTAAAAGATCCTGATTTGCTACGACAACACTTGCCACTTTTCAGTTGCCACCGCTTGTCGGCTTGTGAGATAACTCTGGTTACACATCACGAAACTGATCACGAAACGCGACCAAATCCATTTCACAGAGGTTATGTGTTGCCAATTAAAGACCAGGCCGATGAATGCGTCTGGCGTATTTATGTACATATTTACAACTTAGCTATATTAACGCCTTTTAGTGGCAGCCGCCATTGATCGCCGAACACACGCGCGCGTTTACAACAACATACCTACATACGAGTATTCTTTCAGGCTGTTCACATTCGCACGCGCTGACATCAATAGTGCTTGTGCACAAGCTTTGTAGCTTATCATCTGAACGGGGTCTAAAACGCAAAAACGCACTTAAAAATGTCGCCGGGCTTATCCTTTCATATGAATTGTAAACAACTGACGACTTAGCCAAAATATATTAGAAATTAACTAGACGCAAATTTTCCTGGCCTTGCCCTTCTGTAACGAACGTTAATACAAATTTTATTTCAGATAACAATAATCGGTAGTGCAACATCTCAATCCAAAGTCTTAGTGGACTCGTTCAGATATTACGCGCCTGAAGCAGAAACTGAATGCCAAATTTACCAAGAGTCGACAACATGCAAAATTTACCAGTTTGGTGAAAGATTTGGTACTGATTTCGACCGAACTGGTTGTCTCTTTCTACCGGATTGGAGGTTGATTAATAACCGCTATATATTAGCTGATGAAGCCTTTCCAAGTTGCACAACATCGTACAATTTTCGCATGAGGACTAATGGTTATCTTGAGTTGAATGCGCAAATCAACAATGGTGGTATTATATATGTGACAGTATATGAAAATCTTAACGACGGCCTGTTCAGGGTTATCAAAGAGAAAGAGTTTAAACACCCTGTTAACTCTTGGACTACTTTAAGAGTCAGTCTCAACCCTGCTGGCGAAGATGGCGATGAAGATAGTGAGGATAATGATGGTGATCTTAATAATAAAGAAATTGTACACACCACGTTCATGGGATATGTAAGTTTTGATTTTCATGTTAGAACCTACTTTAGTGTCTTCATTATTGTTCGAATATCATGAAGTATTCGTAAACAACCTGTCCTATGCGTATTATCTGCATAGCTTAGGACTAGCTAGCAGCTTGTTTGTAAGCAGAACTTATTCAATATTCAGTCTGAGCACCACAATGACGATATGATCCTGAATCCTAGTCACCACGCTTGGTAGGCGGGTTGATGACTGCAGTAGGTTTATTTGTACCCAGGTAAACGCTGCTGCCCATTTTCTAATATTCCCTTTTTTCCCTCGTCGTTTTCTGCGATACCCACAGGATGGCAAGGCGATTTATTTCAAAGCTTTGTGCTCTAAAGTTCAGTGAAGTGATAAAGAACCTATGTAATCATACCTAATTATTTTTTTATAGTACTTCGGCATAATGGCTTCCCTACGCCTGATGGAAAGCGAAAGAGATACCCAAGTCGCCGTGAAAACGGGCAAGCAACTGGTCAGTTACCCCTTAGTTGCCATCGCCATGCCAGCCTAACCCTTACCCCCCACAAGCTCCGGAAACCCTACTCACCGTCAGAAACACGACCTGGAGATCATTTAGCTGAGGTTCTATAGGGTGGAGATCCTTCCCCGGACAGGCAGCTCAATTCGAGCAAAGATTCGCTATGCCCTACCTCTCTTAACGAGTTGGGGACCGCAATAGGTTTTGTTTGTTAAATAACCGCTCTCCAAAGGATCCTAGTTATTGATAAGTAATATTCTCTATATAGGTATACTAAAAAAATCCAACGTAAGTGGTCTAATATCATGATTTTTGTTAAAGATAACCATCGTCGGCAGTCGCGTATCAGTGAGGTCATTTAGATATTTTGCACCAGAAGTGGAGGAGCAATGTCAAATGCCAACTGTTGTAACTGGTTCAACGGATGCGAGTCAACCAAACCTCTTATCGATAATGCACCAAGTGAGGTCACAACCACTGCGCTCCAGTTACCAGCCTGTATATGTAGAATACATCGACAATTACAACTAACATGAGAAGGCTTCCTTTTTTTTTCTAAGCTTTAGAAATTCTTTTCGTCATCGTCATCATCATTATTATCAGTCAGTTGCAGTCCACTGCTGGATAATCCCTCTAGTGCAGTCAATGAAGCGAAAAATACGGTCTAACCTCCGAATTTTTTTACTATGATCCGATTGTTCATTTTTTTACCTGCTACAATTTTGTTCCTTATAAAATTTTCGATAAAAGGCATATTTTTGGAGATATTTGAAAAAAACCGATGAAAATCGTGTAAAATTTGCGAATTTTCAATTGCCAATAACTTGAAAAGTAGGATTAGATTTTTCGAAAAACTTTATAGATGATTTTTTGCTTAAAATTAGATCTTCAATCGATATCCGCGGTTATTTTGAAAAAAAAAACCATTGACCCCCGAGAAGGGGTGGCAACCACCCCCAGGGTGGTAGCGGTAACGTTGAAGTTAATGGTAAAATAAACCTAATTCCAGAATTGTATGCAATTCGGTTCACAGTAAAAAAATTCGGAGCTATAATGCTTCATTGACTGCACTACTCCAATTGTTTGCGACTTTGCTCAATCCTGTGCTTCTGGCATCCAGTACTTGCGAGCCATGTTGCGCCAATCGTCGCTCCATCTGACCTGTGGGCGTCCTACACTACGTTTGCCGAGAAGCGGTTTCCTCTCCAGAACTCGTTTACCCCAACGGTTATCGGTTCTGCGGCTAATATGGCTTACCCTCTGCCGCTTAAGGTCACTAAGCCAATGAATAATGTCAAATTATATTGATTAGCACCCATTTACTTCGCCTTTTATGATCATACTAGCGACCCGCCCCGTCTTCGCACGGATTCAATACTATTATTTCCCGCGAACTCCCGTTCCCCTGAGAATTTCATTTGTAGTGCATCTCTACTGTACCTAAGCTACGTCCCATCCAAATTTCAAGTGCCTAGATTTAGCTGTTTAGTCATTTCTTCTTTTATATAATAATATTTAGATTCGAAAAAGTCTAAGTTCCTTATCCGTTGTCAGAGTGACTAAGTTTCTTTTTTTCTAATAGAAAAATAGAACCCAAGCTTTGGATCTACCCAAACCACCCAAAATAAATACAATTTTTAAAACAATGCACTTCATGTATCGTCTTTCACCTACATTTTCATACATCAAGTTTTTTTTATATACTTATTTTATAATTTTTTATGTTAAAAATACGAAATAAATGTCTCCTTTCATCATCAAACTTTAAGTATTTTCTTACATCGTCCGAACCTATCTACCTGAAGTCTGATTTTGGACACTTGCTAGCTAATAAATCTATATAATATTGATAAATAACTTTAATATGTAAAAACTTATCAGATGGTTAAGCACCTACAATTGAGACACTGATTACAGAGGCAATTTAATTATTTCACATACATTTTAAGCAAATACGAGTATTACCCTAATTAAAACGAAATGCATCTATCACTATTAAACCTACAGGTTTAGTCACATGGTTTTTGCGCGAGCCACAGGGCAGGACATATCAAAAGCAGTTATAGAACGAACATTTGTATTCAAACTCCACTGAATGTGCGTTATTTTGCCAATAATTCTAAATGTACGGCCATGAGAGCCTGTTGGCCTTCTGCTGATACACAAATCTCAACTTTAAAACCACAACTTCACAGTACAATTTTAAAGAACTCGCAAACGGGAGGGTCATATTGCAAAACCATGGGTCGTTTCTATTGAATGCCGCTTATGAACCTTAAAAAGACATATGACGCTTCTAGGATTTAGGTTTTACAGTTTTATTTTCTGTTTCACTTTTACCTTTGCGATTTCTTTGGATGCATCTACATTTTGAAAAAAGTACCTTCATAGCGCAAACGACCGTACTATGAAACTATTGTACGGACTCCTTACGTATTCCCCGAAAGATATAATCTTTCGATATTCAAAGCGAGAGTGAACCGGTTTTCCCTGGGTGAGGGTGTTCCATCGTGGACTGCGACATCGCTTACCATCGATCGAGGAATCGCTGCCAAGTACAAACACGTTTCGAATAAAAAAAAAGATATTCCGGATATTCGTATCAGTATCCGCGAATATCATATGATCCGTCAATTTTCTCACCGATCTTTTATCTTTTTAATTTTGTTTGTAAGTATAATAAAAAAAATAGAGAGACAATTATATTCAGCAGTAGACTGCGAAAGGCTCATGATGATGATGAAGAAAGAGATCGCGGTATGGAATGGAAACGGGTGCGAGAATAGGGATGTTTCCAGGGTCAAAATAATTGCATTATATTTAGTCCGTATTTTAGATTATAAAATATATTGGAGACGTGTTTTTCCTTTTTCATTTAAACAATAAATAACAATATACAAGGACCGACAACATCAAAATGTAAGAGTGGGGATCTTTGTCACTCAATGGCGAAAAAACTCCTTTTCTTTCTTTGCCATTTTTGGTCTAATTTACCTACAAATTAAAAAATATTTTTATATTGAACAATCTAAAAGACGAATTAATTAATTTTTTTTAGTGGAACAGGCCTATTCCTACAGAAACGATATTTAATTCGGGTTACCTTCTAATAGTTCTAATGTTATATAGAGTAACGCCTTTTCGAATAGCTGATTCATCACTTATCGTTATGTACAATTGCCGATGTAGATAATGTAGTTTACGTTAAGCAACTCTAGATAAGTAGATTAAGCAATTCTAAATAAGTATTGAAACATAGGTTTATATTAGTTACAATTTTAGAACGAGCGGAAGTAAGTACACGAAGTGCTTCAAGCAGTTGAGACCGACTGCTTGACGCCACGACCGCGCGGTAAACTAAGGGTATGGCAGCGGTCCGTCGGATCGGTGGGTTAATAAACACAAATGTTTGCACTGTGCGGGAATCGAACCCACGACCCTTGGCTCAGAAGGCAGAGGTCACTACCAAATTTAATGAGCCATCGAGCCAGTCAATTTTGTTTTTTTTTATAATATTTTTTTTTATGTATGTTCACCGATATTTCCGTCCGTTACAAATATGTAATCGATGGATCGATGTACGTCATATCGACTTAATTTTTTTTTTTGTTGGACAGAGTTTACTTCTGCGGTGGTCCCATTATCACCAAGTCAGGATCTGATGATGTGATCGAGGGCAAATGAGGGATTTATACAGACACAGTTTTTGTCTGGTTAAAGTTTTGTCGTGTGTGCATTACAACATCACGTTACCTATACCTAGGCGGATTCACGCATTACCCTACAACTTCGGCCCGCCCTCGTGTGCCATAAATCGCCCCGGATTTGGGTCCATGTTCGCGTTAACTGCTCTTAGGCCATAACCTGTCTTCCGGTGCTGATTTACGTCAACGGATGTGACGTCACCGCGCGATAAGTCTCCTTTTTGTTTGGAAAGAGCTGGGACCGTTTTTATGATGCGTCGTAAATTGTACATTAATATTGTAGGCTTTTTTTTTGTACTGACTAGCATCGTATCGCTTATTGTTAACTTAAACACATATTTGGAAAGGAAAATCATTCAGCGCACATTAAAAAATACTGGGATGTACTCAATCTAAAAAGTAAACCTACAATGTTGTACTTAGGTACAATGCGCAGCCAAATTGGTATCCACTCAGTGAATGTCAAGGCATGACACATTCACAGCCAAGCTGTCTTTATGTCATGCTGATTTTCACAGGAACCAAGAGGGAATAATAAATAAATAAATATTAGACAACATCACACACATTGCTCCGATCCCAAAGTAAGTAGCTTAAGCACTTGTGCACTGGGTATCAGAACAACGAAGGTACCACAAATAAATACTTAAATACAAATATAAACACCCAGACACGGAATAAACACAAGTGTTCATCACACGAATGTTTGTCCCGGGTGGGAATCGAACCCACGACCCTTGGTTCAGAAGGCAGGAGTCACTACCAATTGAGCCACCGAGCCAGTCAAACCTTAACTTACCGTAACTTATTATTATTATACAGCATAGTGCACAGGTTGATTCCGCCCAAGATAACCAAACCATTATTACTGGGTTTTTCAGTCAAGGAATTTCTCAATAACTGTCGAAGTCAGGAACCCTCGTGCATCTAAAAGCACTTAACGGTATAATTTAAAAAGGAAAAAGCGTCTAACTAAACAATACAGCAAATCACTCTAATAGATAATTTAGTTTTATAACTTCACGTAGGCGCACACAATCCTAACATATGAATATTACTCGTATATTGTTGGATTATTTATTTATTCATGACTGGCTCGGTGGCTCAATTGGTAGTGACTCTTGCCTTCTCGGTCGTAGGTTCAATCCCCACCCGCGACAAACATTCGTGTGATGAACATTTGTGTTTGTTCCGTGTCTGGGTGTTTATATTTTATGCCTTCGTTGGTCTGATACCCATAACACAAGTGCTTACTTTGGAATCGGAGCATGGTATATGATGTTGTCCGATATTATTTATTTTTTACTAGCAACCTGCCACGGCTTTGCACGGGTGCGTATAGTATTACGCATATATTATTTTATGAATTAGGGGCCAGGCGAGCAGACGGCTCACCTGATGGTAAGTGATAACCGCCGCCCATGTACATCTGCAACATCAGGAGCTACAGCTGCGCTGCCGGCCTTTAAGAAAGAGGTACGCTCTTTTCTTGAAGATATATACACAGACGGCATTCCAGCCATAGTCCTGAAGTCTTGTGCGCCCGAATTGTCTCCTGTCTTGACACGCCTGTTTCGGCTTTCCCTGGAGACTGGTAAAGTCCCGAGATTCTGGAAGCTTGCTAATGTGCAGCCTGTGCCCAAAAAAGGTAGTCGTGCCGACCCTGCCAACTACCGTCCTATTTCGATCACGTCCATTCTCTGTAAGAGCATGGAACGTGTTTTAAATGGGAGACTCCTGGCGTACCTGGAATCGAACGACCTCCTCAGTGATCGACAGTACGGATTTCGCCGAAATCGATCCACTGGGGATATTCTTGCGTACGCCACACACATTTGGAGTGAGGCTATTGAGAAGTGTGGAGAGGCTCTTGCAGTCTCTCTTGATATCTCCAAAGCCTTCGACAGGGTATGGCATGATGGCCTTATTAGCAAGCTTTCTTCGTTTGGGCTGCCCACTGGTTTTCGGGCATGGATATCGGATTTTCTGAGGAATAGGTCTATCAGAGTTGTAATTGACGGCTGCTCATCAGACCTAATGGCAATTAATGCCGGTGTTCCTCAGGGATCGGTACTCTCTGCAACCCTCTTTCTGCTGCACATTAACGACCTGCTGAAGCCCGGTATTTTGGGGTACGCGGATGACAGCACTGTTGTAGAGAGTTACGTATCCACTGCACGAGCCAGTGCTTCGGAAATCCAGTCACACCGGGATGCCATGGTTGAGCGCTTGAATCTGACTCTTAAGGCAGTCTCCGATTGGGGTGAAGCCAACCTAGTCAAGTTCAATGCTGCGAAGACTCAGGCGTGTCTTTTCTCCGCAAAAAAGAGGCCATTCCAACTGGCCCCTACTTTCCGGGATGTAACCGTAACGATTGCCGACCACCTTGAACTTCTTGGTGTCACAGTTTCCTCCACGCTCAATTTCGGCTCCTATATTGAGTCTAAGGCTCAGTTGGCTGCCAAAAAGCTTGGTATCCTCTCGAAGACGCGTCAGTATTTCAAGCCGGAACAGTTGCTCACACTGTATCAAGCACAAGTTCGGTCATGCATGGAATACTGTTCGCATCTTTGGGATGGATCGGCTAAATACCAGCTTGAGGCGTTGGAGTCAATTGAAAAACGTGCGAGGAGACTCATTAACAACGACTTACTTTGTGACGCGAGACTGCAAAGTCTGGAACACCGTCGTAAAGTCGCCTGTCTGTCGGTATTCTATCGGTTGCATTTTGGTGAGTGTGCGACGGAATTATTTAATTTGATTCCTCCTGCCCCCTTTTATCTTCGGACGAGCAGGGATACGGCGAATAGGCACCGTTACATGGTGCAAGTTCCTAGGACGCGCACAGCGCGTTTCGCTTCTACCTTCATAGTGCGAACTGCTAAACTATGGAACTCTTTGCCGGGCTCCTTGTTCCCCGAGAGATATAATCTTCCGATGTTCAAGGCGAGAGTGAATCGGTTTTTGCTGGGTGAGCGCGTTCCATCGTAGACTGCGATATCGCTTACCATCAGGCGAATCGCAGTCAAGCGCAAACTCATTTTGAATAAAAAAAAAAAAAAAAAAAAAAACATATATATTGCATATATTATTATACACATAAACCTTCCTCTTGGATCAGTCTATCCATTAAAAAAAACGCATCATAATCCGTTGCGTAGTGTTAACGATATAAGCATACATAAGGATACACAGAAAACAAAAGCGACTTTGTTTTATACTAAGTGTTGCCGACTTACCTTTTTGATATTTTTTGATGTTTTGTTTATAATAAGAATAAATTAGTTGTCATCCGAAATTGGCGTTTATGTTTTCACCTTTTATATTTTTCTCTGATTTTATCCACAACATTTTGGTGTCAGTAAAGTGAATTATTCGAATTTATTACCGATTTTGTGTGATTTTGTGCGATTTTATCGTGGTGAAAACAAGGAGCCAATTTAATGACCCCGCGCGGCCGGAGTCGGAGGCTGCCGCCTCTGCATACCGCTCCGGCCATTCCTCGCGCTCCCTCAGGGCTCATCAGCTCGCTACGGCTTTAGGTCCATGATTGCACCGTGACGGGGCCCATCGAGGGCGATTGCGTGGCCGCACCCAGCGCCGCCGGTGTATCCGCCGCGGCGGGCGGACACGCGCTGCACGCGCCCCCGAGTCCTGTCTCTCATGTCGTGGCATCTTTGAGCGAGACGAGGCCCTCTGCGCCGGCACCTAGGTGCGGACGCCTGGTCGCACACGGCACCGATGGCTTGCACGCCGCGGTGGGCGACTGCGCGCTTCCCCTCGCGCCTACTGTGGTGTCGACGCCGGCCCCGCCTGCTTTTCGACTCCGACATGAGCTGCAATATGCTCCGAAACTTGCCTATCATGTCGCGGCTCCTTTGAACGCGACGAAGCCCTCTGCGCCGGCACCTAGGTGCGGACGCGTGGTCGCACACGGCACCGACGGCTTGTACGCCACGGTGGGCGACCGCGCGCTTCCCCTCGCGCCTACTGCGGTGTCGACGCCGGCTCCGCCTAATAAACTATGAGGATGCTAAGCCGATGCTAATCATCGGTGCTGACAAGTGGCCAACTCGACGTCTGGTTTTTAATCGGCTTCCTAATCAGTGCTGTGCACGGGGGGCGCCATGTTGCCGACTTACCTTTTTGATATTTTTTGATGTTTTGTTTATAATAAGAATAAATTAGTTGTCATCCGAAATTGGCGTTTATGTTTTCACCTTTTATATTTTTCTCTGATTTTATCCACAACACTAAGTATGTATGTAGTGAAGTGATATAATAAAATATTTTGTTTTGCGGGCCGTAATCCAACAGGAACGGTTTAACGAGTTAACATAGTGAGAAGAATACCTGAAATATACATATAAAGAATCCCTATAATCTATCTAATTGTAAGGTTTCCAAAATAAATAGTAATGTAATAATTATGACCAAATATAAGAAGTGTCTTGAAATTATGATAAATAAGAAATCACTCGATCCTAGAAATGTCTAAATATTCTGTATCTAAGCGTTTATACTCTGTGGGTTTATGTTTCTGAACGCGCCAGCGCGCGCTACGTGTATCATTGTGACAGTTAAAAATAGGGAATGGCGGAAAAAGTTATTGTTTTAAAAACTTACATTGGACGATAGGATAAAAGTTTGTAACTAAGATTGAAAAGTGTTTAAGTTGAATAAACTCGTTACGAAAAGTATTGTTGGTGGCTATTCTTCTACATAATGTATTCTATCTCTAAACCCAGAAATTAAATAGTGCCGACCCATTTTCGTATTCATCTACTCATAGATTATGCGCATGCAAATCTAAACAAGACTGTTTCACATCTTCAAATACGAGATAGCAAAGCTTATTTGAAATATCAAAAAACCTCTACTAATTCCCGATATAGTTCTGTAAATCCTGAGAGATCCAACAACAACAAACAACATTTGTTTCCGATACCAGAAGCAAACACTCACGCTGCGATTAATCAGTGAAACAGTGGTGTTTTTGGGGTCCAGCAATGAAGAATAGAATACAAATTATTTAGAAGTCCAATGGGTCATTTGGTAGTGACCTCTGCCTTCTGAACCAAAGGTGGTGAGTTCGATCCCCGTGCAGGACAAACATTTGTGTGCATAAACAAGCAAGTTTATCAGTTATCTCAGTGTTTCCCAAACTTGTCGGGACCGCGACCCATCTACAAGAAAGTTTTAAGTTGGCGGCCCACCTTGTGTCATGAAGAAAAAAAAGTAGACATTAGAACAGGTTACCGTCATTTTTTTATTTAACTTTTTTATTAAAAAACAAAATCTTTGTCAATTTTTACACTCTTTTCTTGAAAATTTGGTGGTCGTATCGGTCCGAAAATACCGCTGGCGACTAAGCATTCCATAGTTTAGTTTATTTACATATCTATCTTAATTATTTTTACTTACGGAACCGCCACAGAAAAAGTCAGATTTGCCAATTGCCATCGTTCGCATATTCATTTGCAAACATTTGATCGAGTGTCCGGGAGTCTGACTATTGAAAAAAGGGGAACGCGTCTCTGCCTAGCTTTTTTGCCAAAACTAGCACAGAAAAACTGCAGTACACAAAATATCCAGTAACCTTTAGCGAGTGTTCCTACCGCCTTTTATTTAGCGTGACAAAAGAACTGTAAAAATCAGCATTTTTAATGTGTCATTCATGTCAGGGATGTAAGGGCCTTATCATCTTTTCCCGCTAAGTCAACATCACCTGCCCATGGTGCATCCTGTCGAATAACAAACGAGGCGCTGGCAACCGACTGGTGGCGGTATAACCACCACAATCGAAGGCGCTGCTAAAATCCACAAGCTGTTGACGGGAAGTAGCATCACCAGAGCGAGAAGCTACGCCCTGCGATTGCCAACCCGCCTGCCCAGCGTGGCGGTTATGGGTATATCCTCCAGATGGTTGCCGTAAGTGGCAAAAAGCTGGCCTATGTCCAGCAGTGGACTACAATAGTTTGATGATGGTGAAGAAGCTGTATTTTACAGTAACCCTAATTAGTCCTCCACTAGCTTTTACAAGCGATTAGTATCAATGCCTATAGAACCAATCGCTTCGGTTACTATAGTTAATTGATTTACAAACACTGCTAGTCAGATTACTCTGTGATTTAGTTGTTAGGCGAGCTTCGAAATATGCCTATTTAGTAGGTACAGTTAGCATCAGATAATGTGAGCAGATAACAATAATAAACCTCACGACTGCTTACCATCAGGTGGAGTGAGGTCATTCTGAATGCTCTTTGTACCTATATAAAAAAGTATACTTATTTTCTCCCATACGTAAAAATATAACTTTCAAACATGGACGTAGAAAATAAACGGACGGAGCATTGGTTAAATAAGGAGTGAAGCACAACAATGGCGGCGACGTACGGTTGTGTGAGTTGACGGAGAGTTGCCATACGCGGAAAATTACCCAATAATTACAAAAATATATTTTAATTACTAAGTGTATTTTTTTTTGCATATTTTAGCATTTTGTCTGTTGCATCAATTCGTATATAATGTAGTTATACACTTTTTTATCAAACTAAATAAAAGGAAAAATAAAACGATCAGTAATTTTAATCATTTATTCGAATATTACAAATATTCGTAACTGTTTCATACAGAGGCTCATTATCATTCTCTTATAAATTAGTACCTAGCTAGTATCGTCTTCATACAATGATTTCCTTTTCCACCTAGATGCCCACCACACCATTTTGCTAAATGTGGTCTTTGGGTCGTAAGATCCTAGGCTCTGTCTACCCCGTCATAGATAGAATAATAGACGTGATAGTATAAATTAAAAAAAAATCTTCATTATTAATTTAAAGACACGATGAGATAAAATATATAGCACAACAAATGTAACATCGTGATAACTATGGAGCGAATTCTGATTTTGTCATCTGTTCAATCTACAGTTATTACAGAACAACATGACGTAATTTTGTTGTTTAGGTAGTAAGCGCGTTCAACTAATCAAACAAACTCTCCAGCTATATATAGTATATACTAGATCACAAAAGATATGCAAAAGCCTTTAAAGATACAGAACATACAGAGATCTCCCACGTTTTAGGGTAATTTTTATATTCTATAAATGGCAACACCGGTAATCATAGAAATGTCAGCTAATTTTCTTACCTACAAATTATGTATTTTTTGTTTAGTTATTAAAGATAAAGTAATTGACTGACTTACCTATAATAGGTTATCCCCTCATTTTTTTTAGTTAAACCACTATTGTTTCGGCAGCATTTAACAACACAGGATGGCATTATAATTTTTTTACAAAATACGTATGACCGTGTGTCAACTTCAACTCGCGACGAGACAATGGCGGCCGTTCGTCTTACTTTGCTGTGAGTGTGTGCGTGCGCTCGTGTCGGTACGATACGCCGTCTTACTTTGATTGCTTCACTATTGATGTTACTGAAGCGGTGTCCGTTTATTTTCTACGTCCATGCTTTCAAATGATTTTTTTTTTCATAAATGATGTTATAAATATTGACAGGCTCGGTGGCTCATTTGGTAGTGACCTCTGCCCTCTGAGCCAAGGGTCGTGGGTTCGATTCCCGCACAGTACAAACATTTGTGTTCATGAACATGTCTGTTTGTATTGGTCTGGGTGTTTTCTATGTATAATATGTATTTATTTACAAAAAAATATATCTAAGTAAGTTTATCAGTTGTCTAGTACCCATAGTACAAGCTTTGGCTTAGTTTGGGGCTAGGTGGCGCTGTGTGGCCCAGCGTGCAGGTCTTGGGTTATTTATGTATATATCACAGCAACTAGCAGCCCGCCCCTCGCTTCGCTTCGGTTAAATCAAATATTTCAGATAAACATTAAAAGGATGCTAAAAACATATTTTATGAAGATAAATTTTATATTCGATTCGAAGTCTGAGAAATGTGAACATAGTTTGACACATAACACAAACGCAATACGTAAATGCAGTACATTTATTTATTTAGACCTTATTGCACAAAATGGTACAAAAGGCGAACTTAATGCTAGGAACATTCTCTACTAGTCAACCCTTGGGTCAAGCACATGTACATCATTTGTTTGTTCACTTAACTGTAGGTTCAGATAAATACTATATCTAGCGATGTCTCCCTGAATACCGAAAGTTCGTTTTCTACATTAGCAGTCATAAGATTGTTGTATCTGTCCGTAGAAATTCATCTATAGGTACGTTATTTTTGTAACAGACATTACTTTTTCACTTATAATAATGTTTTGTTCTTTGAATTGGCACAATTGGTTCATACGCACTAACCAGTGTCATTAGTTTATTCAGCGTACGTATTTCACGTTATCCGAACCAATCGGTGCACGGCAGTTAATATCGGTAATTGATATGCAAACACGTCTCCATTGCGGGATTACTATGTAACACTGCAGTGATTTAGTGGCTGCGCGCGGTAATGCTGCTGCCATTGTTCACGGAACGTTAGACAAATAGGAAATAGCTTATTTAGGCGTGTGTTTATGTATAAATATGTACCTATATCAAATCATCATAATATTTTTTATAGTAGCTCGACATAATGGCTTCCCAACGCCTGGTGGAAAGCGAAAGAGAAGACCGAGTCGCTGTGACGACGGGCAAGGAACTAGTCCGTTGTCACCGCCATGCCGGCCCGGCCCTAACCCCCCACGAGCTCCGGAAAACCTACTTACCGGCGGACACACGACCCGGAGGTCATTTGGCTGCGGTATTCTATAGAGTGGAGGTCCTTCCCCGGACGGGCGGCTCTATTCGAACGAAGATTTGCTATGCCCTACCTCTCTCAAATATTATTATATTATTTAGGTGGTCTTATCGCTTATAGCAATCTCTTCCAGATAACCTTCAGGTAGAAGAAACCAGTTTTACTAAGGAGATGGGTAGCCCAGTGCAAAACTATTTACTGTTACTATTAAATACAATATGAATTTACTACAATTTAGGCGGTCTTATCGCTACTAGCAATCTCTTCCAGACAACCTTCAGGTAGGAGAAATAAATATTACCGGAAATAATTAAAAGCCTGCATGGAATACATTCCACTGTCTTCATAATTAAAAAGTTCCCTTCTTCACACCAGTACCTACCCGATACGTTAATATATTTGTTTACACACAAAACCTGTCGTTTCAGCGGGACCTTAATAAATCTGTAATGTTAAACGAAAGTTACAATATCGGATTCCTTTCAAGCGTAGAAGGCAATTTTCTTTTTAGCGACAGGACAAAGGATTGGCAACGCTGACAGGCTTTGTGCGCGTACGGCCGACGATGCGAGACTACTCAGTACTGACGCGTTACTGTACCGATATTTTTAAGCATCTCTAGTTATGATAGCGTATTTTTTCTGCATTATTACGCCAAACAATTGAATCCATAACTTACGTATCGGTTCTTGTCCATGCGATGACCGGGTTAAGAATAGGATCCATTTTCCCTTGGGTGTCGTGGAAGACAAGGCATTAAGGTTTAGCTGGGTACAAATAAAATCTATTGCATTCGCCAACCCGCCTTTCAAGCGTGGTGACTAAGGCATTTGCCCTCAAATGACAATAGGCTATTATGGCTAAAAATTGTAATTAGTCCGTCTTTTTTTGTAATTAGTCAAATGTAGGTTTATTTACAAAAAAAAAGATATCTAAGTAAGTTTATCAGTTATCTAGTACCCATAGTACAAGCTTCGGCTTAGTTCGGTGCTAGATGGTAATGTGTGGCCCTGCATCTTGGTCATTTGTGATATGCCACATTATACCACTGGCCTCGAATGTTACGTCACGGGAAAAACAATATTGTACATATTACGTTGAGCGTAAACACATTGATCCGAACAAGACCCAGTTAATATAGAAGCAAGTTTGTGTAAGCACCTGCCGGGAAGTTTCAGTGGAGGCCAAATTTGAATTAGAATGGTGCTGATTGGCGCGGGAGGGTCATAACTTCGTCAGCTTAGTTGGGCTATGCACAGTCGAATGTGTAGCTAGCAATGGTACGTTCTTTCTGTTCGGATTTCCATGACAGAAGGTTTCAACTTCTGTTCGTCAACACAACGTTTTATTTATGTATACTTGACAGTGACAGACTCGGTGGCTCATTTGGTAGTGACCTCTGTCCTCTGAGCCAAGGGTCGTAGGTTCGATTCCCGCACAGTACAAACATGTGTGTTCATGAACATGTCTGTTTGTATTGGTCTGAGTGTTTTCTATGTATAATATGTATTCATTTACAAAAAAAAAGTATCTAAGTAAGTTTATCAGTTGTCTAGTACAAGCTTCGGCTTAGTTTGGGGCTAGGTGGCGCTGTGGGGCCCAGCGTAGCATGTCTTGGGTTATTTATTTTACTTGACAAGTTTTGGTTGAGTGGGTCCACTACCAAGGACCACTACGCAAGGGATGTAAGGAAGCGACCCGTCATCTATTCGGTCTAAGCCACCCTCACTTGCCCGTGGTGTATCCTGCTGAATAACGAACGAGGCTCTGGCAACCGATTTGTGGCGGTATAACCATCACGATTCAAGGCTAACCCTTCGGACTGTCCGTGATCTCGGTTCGTCCACGTAAATCCTAACTAAATAATTTGTTTCCCAAAGACCGTATTTTGGCACGAATTTGAATATTTTAATCGCAAACCAAAAATACTTCAGCCGAAAAGCTTGCTGAAAGGCCGAACGCACCACTCGCGCTAAGGGCATTCCGGATGCATACCTCCGCGATGCTATTCTCCCGTATCGGCATTCCTGTCAGTTACTGTCGATGAATTTTTACGTCCCGCGGGAGCTGCGCTAAATTCGAACAAAGGCATATAAACGTTTGTCAGCGGACTCCGCCATGTACCGTAATAGATACTCACTGCTGTAGCATTTATTAAAAGGGATAGGTTAGTTTTAGGGTACCGTGTATGAAAAAGAAAAAGAACCCTTGTAGGATCACCCATGAGTCTGGTCTGCTGTTAGTCTTTCTGATAATTTGCTTCGAATCTACTGAACCTTTTTCAAGTGTTTTTTGTTATTATTGTAAATAGGTACGTGTATATAGATTTTATGAGCTCCCAGATGTTAGCCCAACTTTATAATTCTCTCACAGGTGTGCAGGTTTCTTCACGATGCATTTTCCTTCACCACATGCACTGCGTGAAACGCTGCTTTTCACATGGAAGTCAACAGCCTTCTTAACGACCATTATGGCACTAACCTTACCAATTGTTAGCATTCATCGATATATTTTAGTCGAGATTTTCTTTTTTAACTCGTTCGAACAACAGTAGAGTTATTTAAGAAATTCGTCCGATTGTTTTTCGAGGCGCGATAGTCTCCGCTGATAAACGTTTATGTCTCTTTGTGCGTATTTAGAGTGATTTTTATCACACGCAAAAATTGACCCATAGCGACCATCCTACTTCCTACTAATATTATAAACGCGAAAGTTTGTTTGGATAGATGGATGGATGTTTGTTCCACTGTCACGCAAAAACTACTGAACGGATTTTAATGAAACTTTACAGGAATATAGTTTGTACATCAGATTAACATAATTATAGGCTATGTTTTATACGAATATTCACGCGGGCAGAGCCGCGGGCAGCAGCTAGTATTTACATATATTAGAATATTGCTCGGAGGAAATAACTACCGGATTACTGAAAGTTAAAAATGAAAAAAATATTATATTCACAATGTTTCATTTTGCCTTTAATGATTGAGACCGCATATTAGGGTTGTAAAGGGATAAACAATCATCTTTTCGCTCCAAGCCACTCTCACCTGCCCGTGGTGCAACCTACCGAATTACAAACGAGGCTCTGGCCACCGAGCTACGCCCTGCCAACGATTACGATCGCTAACCCGCCCATCGTGGCGATCGTGGGCAAAGCCTGCAGTTGCTTGCCCAAAGTGATGAACAAATGTCCAGCAGTGGACTGCGATAGGCTGATGATGATAGCGATAAGTTAAGTATACGCAGTTTCTTGTGTCAAGAGTTCCCCTCTTCCTGTAACTGGATTAGAATCTTATAATGTGAATATTATTAACTAGCCACCCGCCCCGGCTTTGCCCGTAAACTACCTATATGCATAGATTATACACATAGGTATTAAACTTTCCTCTTGAATCCCTCTATCTATTAAAAATGCATCAACATCCGTTGCGTAGTTTTAAAGATATAAGCATACATGAGGACAGACAGAAAAAAAGCGACTTTGTTTTATACTATGTAGTGATACAAAAAAAATAAGAGTTTAGTTATTACTCACCAAAATAATGAAGCCATTATTGTAATCTAAATATTAAACCGTTATCTTTGTAAGCTTGAGATATAGTTAATTGTTAGGAACGTATTTCTCAGGCAATCTGATGTTGATATTAAAAAATATGGATGAATGCTTTCCTCATTTATTGTGAGACTAGCCGGTGCCTGCGGCTTTTTTCGCGTGGCCTTCACAACAATCATAATTGTGTACCTACTAATAGTAGGAGTAGTAATCTTTTTCGAGAGCCGGAATTTAAACATAGCAGATTATAACATTTTTTATATAAATTTTCCCCGATAGGGTACGAATATTGATATGTGATACGCGATAAGTGTAATTGAGATGGCACCAAGATTGTTTAATAAATTACCAGAATCATTAACAAGCCATACCTTACAAAAATTTAAGGCTAATTGTCGACAATTCTCATAAACAAATGTTATTATAGTATTAATGAATACATCATGGACACAGATATTTGATAAATTTAATTTAACGGACATTATTTCTTATGATTGAAATTAATTCATTGTTTTATTTTTATTTTATGTTATTAATTTCTTAATTATTACTGTGTACCAAATTGATTATGAACCAAAATGTGGAAATGCATGCAAATAATGGGACTATTAATTATTATTAATATTGTAACCTTTTATTATCTATATACTAAAATTTCGTATGTCTTTTAAGATACATCATGGAGCACTTTATAAACCTGTACCAACGTAATTACGAAACCTATGATGACGAATAAATTAATTTTGAATTTGAATTTTGATAAAATGCTTATAAATTATAATGTATATGTGTGCTATAGATAAATATTTTTAAGGGGCGTGAAGAGGTAGCCAAAAACCCCCCAATCATTGATTTCAATTTGGCACACGATGCACCAAACACCATGTATAATGTACCAAATATTTCTTACATATAACCATTTTAACGTGACCGTTGAAAGGATTCGATAATGCACAAATTCTCTTACGAAGCCCCCGGCTTTTCGCAAGTTTCAGCGTTCAATTCCCGGAGGTGTCGTATTTACTGCTTTGCGTTAAAAGCCGACGACAGGGCTCGAACTCCGCAAACTGTTTATTTTACGAGCGCTAGTTCTGTGCAAACTTTACATAATGTGAATTTGATTTTTAGTTGTTACTTAAGAGATTTTATTTTATTTGGTTTATCTATAGAATATTGTTTCATATATAAATGACCTCCGGGTCGTGTTTCTTCTGGTGAGTAGGGTTTTCGGAGCTCGTGGGGGGTTAGGGTTGGGCCGGCATGGCGGTAGCAACTGACAGATAGCTAACCAGTTATTTTCCAGTTGTCACAGCGACTTGGGCTTCTCTTTAGCTTTCCATCAGACGTAGGGAAGCCATTATGACCAGCTAAAAAAAAACCGTGGATCTCTTAGAAGACAACGAAGGAAATATCAGGCAACGGCCGCGCTTACATGGGTAGGTACAAGTGAAGCCTACTACGATCACCAACCCGCCTTCCATGCGTGGTGCATAGGGAAAATCCCCCAAATGAAATCCCCCCCAAAAAAGTATCTAAGTAATTTTATCAGTTGTCTAGTACAAGCTTCGGCTTAGTTTGGGGTTAAATGGCGATGTGTGTCTTGGGTTATTATTTATTTGTTATTCAACCATTGTAGCCCACTGCAGGACATAGGCCTCACACAGCGGCCGGTTCTAAGCTGCCAGCATCAACCCTCTTCCTTCGACTTTTATTACGTCATTCACCTCGCTAGAATTAAATAAAAAATGTATCACTTTATGCAGACATACAGATCAGTCTGCAATTTATAGACATTAATAGCGATTTATCAATTTAGACGTATGCTTTACTTTGCAATCCGTGCATAGCCGAAGAAAATCTAATATTAGTAATCGAGAATCAATAATAAAAATCAATGATTGAAAATCACGGCATGATTAGCTTTGATTATAATAACTCTTATTTTTCCCTTTATAACGGAGTTGAATGTATTATTGGCGCGCATTAACCCGTCCAATATGTACCGCGTAATATTTATATTATTTCTAAGCTTCTGTTTTAGTACAAGTGATTCGAAATATATTGAATACGAGGGCGATGTGCCTCTAGCTTGCAAAGGATACCCACATTTTATTGTCGGAAGGAATCTCACGTTACATAAGAGTGATGCCAATTCGACGGAAAATGTTGAAATATGTGTACAATCAAATGAATTCTTGTTATCCGAAGGTCAAGTTAAAGCAACTGTGTATATAAGATCTTTTAAAAGTGGAGATGCGATATCGGTTGTAATGGTTAAGAATAACTCCGATGGAAGTAAAGAAACAGCTGAGGCTACAAAGTATGTTGCGGATGCATCTATGATCGACGGATTGCAAACAATTATACTGAAAGTCCTAAATGATTCTAGAAATGGATATGTAAGTGTTTTTGAACAGCCTAGACCAACCACATGCGTATATTTACTGCTATTTTATGCGTAAGTGAAGTTAATTGCATTAACAAGCAGCTTGCATCATAATCAGCCTAATTGTAGTCCACTGATGGACATAGGCCTTCCCAGTTGTTCGCCAATTAGGGCAAACATCTGGAGGATATACCCATAATGGGCATGATCACGATTTTTTTTTGTGTTGATGTTGGTGCATCACCCAATCACAGAAACACTGTTTCCGTAAAAAATGTCCGATTTTTAAATTGTTCAAAAATAAAAGACATGTATTTTTTCATTTGTAAATAGGCTTCTTTCCATAAAAAAATTATTTAGTTCGTCTAGATTATTAAAAAATAAAGAATACGTATTTTTTCATTTGTAAATTAGACCAATAATTACAAAGATATAGCCCGTTAAAATTTCGCGTGACGTCACGCCGTGCAGCATTTTGTCGCACGGCGTGACATCAAACACCCCCACTCCTAAATTTTGATGCTTTGTATCTTTGTTATTTTTCGTGTAAATGAAAAAAGGAAAAATACGTGTCCAATTTATTTTTATAATCGAAAATACGGACTTAATATAATGTAAGTATTTTGACCCTGGAAACATCCCTATTAGAGCAAAAATGACAAAGATTTATAGCCCGTTAAAATTACGAGTGACGTCAAAGAGTCCCCACTCCTTGATCTTTGTTATTTTCCTTGTATCTTTGTTATTTTTTGTTGAAATGAAAAAAGGAAAAATACGTGTCTAATATATTTTTATAATCTAAAATTCGGAATAGATAAAATGTATATATCCTATATATCCTATCTTGACCCTGACCTTGTATAAAAAAAACACGAGATATCACAATTTCAAAGTCACAAATATGGAGTCGCCCTTAAACGCTTCATAATAACTGCTACTCAATCGTGACGAGTGTTGCGCGGTGTTGTATGCCTCGTACAAGAAGTTTGTTTGATGGCTATATTAAATACTGCGTTTATGGCATTGATTTCATATCAAAATTATGTCCGAAATAATGTATCTTAAATAGTGCTATAACGTGTTTTGATTAATTACAAAATATTGAAATGGACTTTCCCGGTGAACTTTGAAGGTCTATTGCGCTCTCATTTTGCAAAATAATTTTGTTGTGTGTAAAATTAAACATAGTCATCTACCCTAATGTCACTCTGGGCAGGCGGGTTTGTAGCTGCTCGCTCCAGTGACACTGCTGTATCATCTGTCTGTGGTACTTAGCTGCGCCTTCAATTGTGATGGTTGCACCGTCGGTTACCAGCGCCTCGTTTATTGGCAGAATGCACCACGAAGTTGGAAGGAAAAGAGGATAGGCCGCTCTTTTACATCCCGAAATAATTAATTTGTCTTGAATTTTTTTTATGTCATAATTATTTATGTTATACCCCACCAACCAAGTAGTCTTTAATTCATATGTACGCCCTTCGACGCCCTTACAGTGATGGAAATCATCATAAGTATTTATTTATTTGTGAAAAAAAATTTAAGATTGCTTTTTTCTTTTTTAATTTTAAGTTTGTCTGAAGTCTACCAACTTGCATTTCTCCAAAATTGACTGAGATGTCATCGCCATACATTCCGTGCGATAACGAAAACTAATACAAACCACCGCCTAAATTATTTCCGTGGGTGGCGTAAGAGTCGACTTACTGGCCCCATGGCTCATTTGGTAGTGACCTCAGCCTTCTGAACCAAGGGTCGCGGATTCCATCCTCGCCCAGTAAAACCTTTGTGAGCATGAACATGTCTGTTATCTTTATATCTTTTTTTATATTCCAGGTCGTGCTTCATTCTAATACATCAGTAATGTCAACGGTTCATGTCAAAAAGATATCCTTCACTTACTCTAATGGAACTGATATCACTATTTATGAAGATAAACATCATATAGTAGACGATGAAATAGACATACCTGAAGAGTCAACCACAGGAACTGAACCAGTCACAACTACTGAAGTGGCCACTACAACTACCGGCGCTTCAAATACAACTACTACAGAGACAACTACAACTACTGGCGCTACAACTGCGACTACTGTAGAGGTAACAACAACTACTGGCGCTCCAGCTACAACTACTGGAGCTCCAGCTACAACTACTGGAGCTCCAACTACAACTACTATAGAAGCAACTACAACTACTGGCGCTCCAGCTACAACTACTGGCGCTCCAGCTACAACTACTGGCGCTCCAGCTACAACTACTGGAGCTCCAACTACAACTACTAGAGCTTCAGCTACAACTACTGTAGCTCCAACTAATACTACCAGAGCTCCAGCTACAAGTACCGGCGCTCCAGCTACAACTACCGGCGCTCCAGCTAAAACTACCGGCGCTCCAGCTACATCTACTGGCGCTCCAGCTACCACTACTGGAGCTCCAGCTACAACTACTAGAGCTCCAGCTACAGCTACTGGCGCTCCAACTACCACAACCGTTAAGGCAACTAATACAACTAAGTCCGCAAATACCACAACCGTTGAGGCAACTAGTACGACTAAGTCCGCAAATACCACAGCCATTGGGGCAACTAATACGACTAAGTCCGCAAATACCACAGCCGTTGAGGCAACTAATACGACTAAGTCCGTAAATACCACAGCCGTTGAGGCAACTAATACGACTAAGTCCGCAAATACCACAGCCGTTGAGGCAACTAATACGACTAAGTCCGTAAATACCACAGCCGTTGAGGCAACTAATACGACTAAGTCCGCAAATACCACAGCCGTTGAGGCAACTAATACAACTAAGTCCGCAAATACCACAGCTGAGCACGCAACAACAACAACTGAGAGCGCAACAACAAAAACTGAGCGCGCAACAACAAGAACTGATTCAGGTATCACACCGCCAGTTAGAACGGAAGAAAACACAGAAACAACACCAGAACCTGTCGATACTGGTTTCTGGACGCCACTGACCATATCAGTGGTAGCTGTAGCTTCAGGTTTAGCTGTTGTTCTTGGTGGTTTAGCCCTCTATCAGCTGTTCAGTTCACCCGCGGTACAAGAAATACCGTCAGTCTTGAGAGAAGACGAATCAAATGGTCCTAAACTAAGCAATTTGGCGAAATCGTTGAGTTTAGAAGACGGTTTGCCGTAAATTGTATCTGGATATTAATGTTGCATCAATCAATCACTCGCACTCACATTTTCACACGTTCACATTGTTAATCTTTCAACTGCTTATTGGTTTATTCGCATTCGTTTGGTTTTATGTTTTTTTGTTTTCATTTCATAGCCTCTAGGTCGATGCCTATGTCAATGCCTACGAGTATATCCAGCAGTTGAATGCAATAGGCTGATGATGATGATGACGACTATACTCCCCCAGAGAGCACCAACCATCCAGATTTGAACCGAACAGACCTGTGAAATCTGTATCCGTTCTCTGCCCGCTATCTGTCTCAAGTCATCATCCCACCATGCTGGAAAGCGTCCTACACTTCTACCATTACAAGGCGTTCACTTTAACACCCTTCTACTCTATCGTCCTTCGGAGTGCCTAGATATGACCTGCCCATGACAACTTCAATGTGCAAATTCGGCGCGCAATGTCAGTTACCTTAGTTCTTTAGCGGGGGATGAGGATGTGTTTCCATCCTCTTACAATCCTGGATTCTTTAGCCGAAGCGTGAAACGGCATCTCAGTGGGCTGTCAGGGTGAGGGTGACAGGCTCGGTGGGTTTTCTTCGGTGTGCCTGTCGACTCGACCTAACATTTAGACCTCACGACCGCTTACCATCGGGTGGAGCGAGGTCATCCTGAACGCTCTTATAAAAAAAGAAAATAGGTCGCCGTAAAATTGTAAATGCCGTTAGATTATATTTCTATCAAGATCGAAATATAACACGTTAAATTGTAAGCACTGCGTTCAGTTCACATCGATTTTTGGCATCTCTATTAAGCAGTAACGTCATTTCAATGTCAAAAACAAGCCGTAACATCCTTGTAGGTCCGTGCTCCGTACATTAAGATTTTAAAATAAGAAAATTAAATAGATTAACTGTTACTATTATGGTGCAATTTGGTAGCGGGCGTCATGAGGCGGAATTGTCATTAAAAAAATCTTTAATCTCTATAAAATGGTGTAAATTAGACAATTATTTATTATTGTGTAAGGTTTTCTTACTGTGTCAAGCGAATAAAATCTATTGAGAAATGTTTTTTTATTAACCTATTTTGTAGTACCATCCCCTGTGAATTCGGTCCCGGTCCTAACCGGGCAGGCATCCCATTCAGAACCCTACAGAAACATTATGATGCTAATAGAAATTGAAAGAGGCTAGAAAAACGGGACTCAAATTAGTTAAAGTAATATGACACAATGAAAAGTTAAATAGAAATAACAAATAAAAAAAAACCAACCCGATATAGCTAAAAGAACAGTCAACAGACAGAATTTTCAATAGACAAAAGCAAAGACAAAGCAAATATAAAAAAGTATAGAAAAGAGGTTGGCCGTCATGCGGCCAGTCCGTAGGTCCTAACCACGAAGCAAATGTATTTGCTCCGTGGTCCTAACATAGTCCGTAGTCCTAACATATGACATACGATTTAAATATTTTATGTCGTATGCTAGCCTTTTCCTAATCTAAACAAACCTGTTTTGTTACTGTCAACCGACAGTAACACTTGACAAACGTAGACTTTTCCGAATCTAAGAGAAACTATTCCATGGAACTATTGACAGACTCGGTGGCTCAATTGGTAGTGCCGTCTGAACCAAGGGTCGTGGGTTCGACCCCCTTTCGGACAAATATTCGTGTTATGAACATTTGTGTTTGTTCCGTGTCTGGGTGTTTTTATTTGTATTTAAGTATTATATTTGTGGTATCCTTGTCGTTCTGATACCCATAATACAAGTGCTTACGCTACTTACTTTGGGATCGGTGCAATGTATGTGATATCTGGTAGTTATTTATTATTATTATTAATTATAATTTATAGAAAACCCTGCTGACCCGTCTATGTAACACACGTCACAAGGAATATAACTGTAATTGTACACAAGATATGCATCGTTTGTATTATCATATCAGCTAAAATTGCATTGATTTCAAAACAAATTTACATTCTAGATTCAGTAACTGATATCAGTTACGATACGGAGGCAACAGATATAGGTTCAAAACATTCTACGAGCTCCTTAAAAGATAGTCATTAAAATTTTCCATTAAGTATTACAAGTACCTAACTAATGAGATGTAAGGGCGCGGCCTATCGTCATTTCGCTCCAAGCCATCCTCATCTGATCGTGATGCATCCTGCCGAATAACAAGCGAGGCAACCAACTAGTGGCGGTATAATCATAATTGAGGCGTAACTAAATACCACAGGCCGATGACGGGCAGCAGCGTCACCGGAGCGAGAAGCTACGCCCTGCGATCGCCAACCCACCTGCCCAGCTTGGCGATTATGGGTATAACTTGCAGGTATTTGCCCAAGCTGGCGAAGATGTCGCGAGGCCTATGTCCAGCTGTGGACCTCGATAGGCTGATGATGATGATAATGGCTTCTGCTATGGGTAGTAGACCACAGATAAACTAACTTCGATACTTTTTTACATAGCAAACTGGGTAGTAGACAACAGATAAAATTACTTAGATAATTTTTTACATTGCAAACACCCAGACCAAAACAGAGAGAGGTATGGTTAAGAGAGGTAGGGCATAGCGAATCTTCGCTCGAATTGAGCCGCCCGGGGAACGACCTCCACCCTATAGAATACCGCAGTCAAATGACCTCTGAGTCGTGTTTCTGCCGGTGAGTAGGGTTTCCGGAGCTCGTGGGGGGTTGGGGTTGGGCCGGCATGGCGGTGGCAACTGACAGGTAACTCACCAGTTACTTGCCCGTTGTCACAGCGACTTGGGCTTCTCTTTCGCTTTCCATCAGGCGTAGGGAAGCCATTATGTGTACCGTGCATTTGAAAGCACGTAAGGCTTAGTCTCGTATACCCTAGCCTACGTATGATCTCTCACTGATTGTATTTGATTATCATCCATCGTATCGTAGGTTACCCAAAATCAAAGAATGTAGGTGTGTATGGTTTGCACACATTAGATATTATTATTGCAGTTTGTCACCATTTTATTTGTTCATCAAATAATAATCGACACACAAAACACTTTGCTATTGTAGCTGAACAGGATCTTCTTGATAATGTTTTTACACATTTTTGCACCGTGCCTTACTTAAAAGTAACAACAAAAAATGTATTCTTAAATAAGTAAAAATAAATACACATACCAGACAACTCGCATCAACTGAACCAAATTAAGCTTTCCACTTCTACAAAAAATAGGTATAGGCCTAGAAAACTCAGACCAGAGCTATTTCAATAAACCGACTTCAAAAAAAACACAAACGACCAAAACTAAAAAGCGATAAATAACGTAAGTAATTCTATCCTTAATACATAATTATTTAAATATTATAATTATCACTTATTTTTGAAGTCGGTGCCAGCCTCTCGGTACCTACCTAACGTAGACTGTTGTTGTATGACGCGCGCGGCCGGCAAATCCACACGACAATATACATTTATTTGTTTGGCTGGCACCGACTTCAAAAATAAGTGATAATTGTCTCTTGAAATCCTCTTTTCTTGTTGATGCATTTTTATAAACATCTAGGTAAGTATGAGGGATTATTTTTTTTATTTCAGCGTGATTTGCCATCGTTTAAGAAACATACCTACTTAATTATCAATCTGAGACGTCTACTGCTGGGCATACAAATGTCGTCAGTCCATCTTTTCTCCTACTAGGTACGTCTTCCCTCTCACGGTAGCCATTTAAAGACCTTCCGTACGTTGCGTCGATCAAAGTTAACATGTTATGCTAGGTTTACACGCGTGTCACGCAGCCCGGGAAGCAACCTGGTAAGCAGCTCGGCAAGGCAGCCCTGCCCTACACACTGCGCACGCACGTGCACATTCAAACAGTCGAACAGCCCGTTCTCATGCTGGTGCTTGTGTTTGTGCCCGTTGAATGTCGTATTAAACGCGAGCGTGTAAACGCGACATTAAGACATGCAAATACGTACTTTTTTGCCTTCAAACCAGATTAGTATTAACATTTCCTGAGATTAGTCATGATATATCTGATGATAAGATTGAAATAGTTCCGAGATCGTAATCTTTGGATCTAGTTGTTATCGGTAATTAATTAACAAGGCCAATACCATGGTTGGAATGTGGGTCAAACATGGTTTAGAATCCTTTTTATAAGCTTTTGAAAGAGTCTTGAAAAGTTGATTGTCGTTAGTGGCGTAGAAAGTATGAGAGAACCAACCAGATGGTCCGACCAAGCAAAGGAAGTCCTTTTCATCAAGCGGTGAGGGCTACTTCAGACACAGACAAGTCGAGACAGATAAGGGCTACAAAATCAACGGGTAATCACCATCTTCAGTACTATGGAAATGACTCAAAAGAGAAGTCTACATGCATCATTACGATCGCCAACCCGCCTGCCCAGCGTAGCGATTATAGGTATATTCTCCAGATGTTTGCACTATTGTAAGTGACGAACAACTGGAGGCCAATGTCCAGCAGTGGACTGCAATATCATAAGGTGATACATCATCATCGTCATCATCATGACCACAGCCGCTGTATGTCATATAAGTAAAGCTACCACTATGGGTACTAGAGAACTGATAAACTTACATAGATACTTTTCAAACAGACATGTTCATGAACACAAATGTTTGTACTATGCGGGAGTCGAACCCACGACACTTGGCTCAGAAGGCAGAGGTCACTACCAAATGGGTCATCGAGCCAGTCGTAATAAAGTTAGGTATTTTTTTTTTATAGTAGCTCGACATAATGGCTTCCCTACGCCTGATGGAAAGCTAAAGAGAAGCCCAATTCGCTGATTGTTTGTATGAATGTACCACTGAGTCTTCTAATTTTGCTGAGGTGTGAGATTTTTTGCAAGTTGCAGACTTCCAGGTGCATTGTCCAAATATTCTACATAAAATTCAACAATTCGTTTGGTTTTGTTTCCCCTGTGCAGTCTATTGGCTGGGTAGATAGATATTCTTGATTGCACAAAAACACAGAGTAAATACAGTAAAGGTGATACAGACATGTTGTGGTACAATTTAGGCGGTCTTATCGCTAGTAAGCGATCTCTTCCAGACAAACCTCAGGTAGAGGAAGTGTAAATTCTCTGAAGAGTCTGAAGAGTCTGGGTCTTCTGGGAGACATAACCTGTCAACAGACATCATCTGTTCGCACAAGATTTGTAACAAGGACAAATCTAGAGTGCATACATACTCTCTTAACAGGGTTGAACGCACTATGCCTTTAGGTAAGTATACACCTACCCTGCACCCTATGTGCAGGATTACCTAATCCTAGGTTACTACCTACTGCCCATTCCTATTACACTATAATTTCACGCTACCTGCGAGATATTAAGTACATATGTGATGGTTTGGTTTTAGGTTCCCCAAATGCACGAGTACGTACCGTCGCCAACTTTCTGACTCAGAATCCTACGTTTATTAAAGCAAATTGCGTAAGTTGCCTATTTATTAGCTCATTAATTTAAGCCTCTTCATACGAAGTTTTGCATTGCATTTTTTCTTTTGTCACACGAAATGTATTTAAGGCTGATGATTTCCTAAATCACGTAATTAAGTGTCCTATCAATGGTTGCGATCAATGTAGATACCAATCTAATGCAAACCGTCCAATCTAATTTACTGAATTTTATCTTATCCCCGATAAAGCTGAAAATAATTTCGATAATTCCAAAATGAAATTATGCTCGACAGAGATTTAATACATTGAGGCAATTACAACCGGCCGAGGTGACTGGTCAAATGGCGCGCAGTATATTGGCTCTGCTCATAATCTACTTGCTCCGGATAGCCCTTTGCGACGATTGCGTTACACACGACTTCGAGAATGACTTTGAGGAGCTGTTCACGTCAGAGGCGGGGTCCTGCACGGACATGCTGCCTTGGCTGGTGGGGCAGTACAATGAGACGTACGTTGTAGGACCTCACGCGGACAGCACAACCTTCATCTCGCCTCAAGTGTTCTTCAGCTGTGTGAAGTCTTTTGTTTTCCCGGTGCAGAAGAGTGCCAATATGGAAGTAAGCGTGTACATGGGCAACACGTTCCTGTCGGACCAGGTCAGCGCGCTGGTGATGCAGGTGGCGCCGGAGGGCAGCGAGGACAGGACCGTGGGGGTGGCGATGCATTCTCCGATGCTGCCCGCCTTCGTGGAAGGATGGCACACACTCGCGCTGACAGTAGACTCGGCTGACAACGACGAATTTGATGGCTATGTAAGTATATACTTTTGTTACTAATAATAATAATAACCCAAGACATGCCACGCTGGGCCACTCAGCGCCATCTAGCCCCATACTAAGCCGAAGCTTGTACTATGGGTACTAGACAACTGATAAACTTACATAGATATTTTTTTTGTAAATAAATACATATTATACATAGAAAACACCCAGACCAATACAAACAGACATGTTCATGCACACAAATGTTTGTACTGTGTGGGGATCGAACCCACGACCCTTGGCTCAGAAGGCAGAGGTCACTACCAATTGAGCCACCGAGCCAGTCAAAACTGGCTCTATGGCTAATGACTGGAACAGGTGGAGTTTTGGGAGAGCGAAAGCTTTATGCTAGACTAAAACAACGGAAATGAATTTGAGGAATTGAATAAAAAATTAACTAACTATGCGATGCGGCGCGATGCGAATTCACAACGCAGCTTGCATTACGAATTGTCATCGTGATGCAATGACGTGCGATAAAGCATCTCCCTTCCGCTATTCAGGTGCTTTTTTAATATTACATAATATTATGAACATTGAATTATTTCATATCTGTTAAATCTTTTTAATGTCTATTAGTGCTATTGGGATGTAAGGAAGCGGCCTATCATCTTTTCGCTCCAAGCCAACCTCACCTGCCCGTGGTGCATCCTGCCGAACAACAAACGAGGCGCTGGCAACCGACTGGGGGCGGTATAACCATCACAATTGAAGGCGTAGCTAAATACCACGGGCTGATGACGGGCAGCAGCGTTACCGGAGCGAGAAGCTACGCCCTGCGATCGCCAACCCGCCTGCCCAGCGTGCCGATTATGGGTATATCCTCCAGATGTTTGCCCTAAGTGGCAACCAACTGGAGAGGCCTATGTCCAGCAGTGGACTGTAATAGGCTGATGATGGTGATGATGAATGCTATTGCAATGACACATATTGATATGTGCATTTGGGGATCTGCCTTGTTCACCACGCGTGGCCGGCTGGTTCAATTTGTACGGGTAACCGCTGGTGCCCGTTTCCTGATATTTCCTTAGTCGTTTTCTACGACACCCACGGGATGAGATGAGGTGATGCTTCTAAATCCGAAAACCGAAAACGGACATGAGAGATCGTTTTGATTCAAATCGCTCAAAATCGGCAAATATCTGGCTCGTTGGCTCAATTGGTAGTGACCCCCGCCTTCTGAACCAAGGGTTCGATTCCCACCCGGGACAAACATTCGTGTGATGAACACTTGTGTTTGTTCCGTGTCTAGGTGTTTATATTTGTATTTAAGTATTAATTCGTTGGTACCTTCGTTGTTCTGATACTCATAACACAATTATGCTTAAGCTATTTACTTTGGGATCGAAGCAATGCATGTGATGTTGTCTGATATTTATTTATTTATTTACTAGCTGTGCCAGCGGCGTCGCTCGCGTGGATATCGGGTTTCAAAAATAACGGACTTCCATATAATACCCATCTATACCTTGTGCCTAAGTTTTAAGTTAGACCTCTAGTGAAAACCGCATTCAATTCTATGCAGTAGTTTTCGCGTAATGCGCGTTCAAACATACAGGTTTAAAATTCTCGCGTTTTCCCAACACTTCCCGTCACTGCTCCGCTCCTATTGATTGTAGCGTGATGAAAAGTATCCTATAACCTGCCCAGGAGTATGAAGAATAATTGTACCAAGTTTCGTCAAAATCTGTTCAGTAGTTTTTTTTTCTATAACGAACATACAGACAGACAGACAAAAATTTTACTGATTGCATTTTTGGTATCAGTATCGATCACTTATCACCCCCTGATAGTTATTTTGAAAAAATATTTTATGTACAGAATTGACCTCTCAACAGATTTATTATAAGTATAGAAGAAGATTTGGGGGATGCTAATGTCCAGCAGTAGACGTGTGCATTCCAGCTAATGTATTTCCGTCCTCTTACAATCCTGGGTTCTATAGGCTGGGCGTGAAACGGCATCTCAGTGGCCCTCAGAGTAAGGGCGACAGGCGCGGTTGGTATGCCTTATTGTGCCTGTCGACCTGACATTTGGACCTCACGACCGCTTACCATCAGGTGGAGTGAGGTCATCCTGAACGCTCTTTTTATAAAAAAAAGTCACAAGTCTAATAAGGTTGTGGGCATGCACATATTGCACATCGTGCCAACCACGGTGGATCCGCCCTCGTCTTCAAAGCGATTCTTCTCCTTAAGGCTACGGTCCCCCTGAAAAAATGTTTCCGGGGAACTACCGCTACTCTATTTTTGTTTATCTATCTGATAAAATTTTAATTATTTTTGTTAATAGGTATCATAATGATACGTAATTAGGCATGACTTTCAGAAAGCACTTTTTTGATGAACCAAATTCGTTTGACGCCCGATGCAATTTCCGAAGTATTTTAAAGACAAGATGGTGATGTATACTCGTTTTTAATTTAGTGAATAGGATAACAATAAAAAATATTAGAATTAATATTTTTTTTAGCCTGTGTGTAGTAGGTAGGTACGTACGAAACATGCCTATTGCATCGGTCGTAATTAGTGTTGCCCAAATGCAAGACCAAGACGAGACTTAGCCAGTCTTGGTCTTGGTCTTGCGCCAATACACCTGGTCTTGGTCTTGGTCTTGGTCTTGCGCTCCCAGTCTTGGTCTTGGTCTTGGTCTTGCAGCAAGAGTCTTGCAAGTCTTGCAATTACCTATTAGTCTATTACTATTTATTAAAGTTTACTTTAAATCTTAGAAAAACGTATTAGAATTGGAACATTGTGAGCTTGAATTAACATAGCCATAGTAAAGATCAAGCAGATTAATAAATAACTGAAGATTTGATAAGAAATTCGAAAAATCAACTGAATTAATATGACATCTACTACCTATCCTTACCATTTTATCCTAATCATAATACTACTTGCGTGATCAGTATAATGTATTCATTTTCATTCTAAGCACTCTGAAACTTATTCATTCTTTGGAACACCTGTAGGTACTCTTAAAATTCTTAATTATTTTGCATGAGTATACCTACGCCCTATGGCGGCAATCAAATAGTGTCAAATGTTATGATTTCGGCGTGGCGGCAACGATTGTTTTAGATTTCAAAAGAAGCCGCCGGCGCGTGTATCATAACCATGTACCTACTTCCGAAAAGCGGCAAATTTCTTTGAGAAGTAAGTACAAAACCTTTGATGCCGCATTATCAAAGTGCCGATGGTTAAAACATAACTATGCATGCACTCAGTTTGATTTTAATAGATATTTTTTTATTCGCTATGTTTATGGTATTAGTCGTAATGCGCATAGGTCCAGTTTTTCATATTCTTTGATACAGTTTTTTGCGTCTCATAGAATTCCTAAGCGTACCTACCTATACACCGAACTGTTACACCGAACTGTTACACCTAACTACTCAGTGAAATAGCGCTAAGTCCTAGCTGCAAGACGCAAGAGTCTTGCAGGCTATGTCTTGTTCTTGCTCAAGTCTTGCACGGTCAGTCTTGGTCTTGGTCTTGCTCAAAATACGCGGTCTTGTTCTTGGTCTTGGTCTTGCAAAAACGCAAGAACAAGACCAAGACTGCAAGACCAAGACTGAATTTGGGCAACACTAGTCGTAATATGAGCTGAGGAATATTGGAACCAGAATTCTACCAACAAAAGCTAACAGACGCTTTAATATAGGTAGTCGAAACTCTGAAACTGATATTTTTTATCGATATTCTACATATTACTATATTTCATATAGAAATTCCTATACGGTTTCCATCAGGCGTAGGGAGGCCATTATGTCGAGCTACAATAAATAAAAAAGCAATTCTATACATGAGCATGTCTGTTTGTATCGGTATGGTGTTTTCTAAGCATAAAAAGTATCTGTAAATAAGTTTCTACCTTGTCTAGTACCCATAGTACAAGCTTCTCCTTAGTTTGTGACGAAACAATGCTGTGTATTTATTTATTTAATTGACTTACTAAGAAACAATACCTACTTGATATTAACTAATAGCAATTACGACGATAAGGGACAAATTACTATACTAGTAATCCGCAGTAGGCTGTTTTAGTTATTCAATAATCTCTCTTACAGTAAAAATAGCGTACAAAAGGCTATTCTCTACCAGTCAGCCATTGGGCTAAGCGGAAACAAATAAAAAGAAAAAAACAAAAGTATTCAAATACCTACATCAGTCAAATAATTTGGTTACTCGACATATCTAATGTACCTAAAACATATACCTAAACATCCACATTACTTACATGGCGTAAAAATCATTATTTCCCATTAAAATTTCGGGATACAATACAGCGCGGCAGACTAATATACAGAGGTATAGGGTTTACCCGGTAAAGAACTTCCCCAGAGATGAACTCTGGCCAGATATCTAAAATATTAGATTTAATGCCCAAGCTTGTATACCTACTTTCTTTTTCTTTAAAAAATAATATAAATATACTAACTCTAATTAAATGTCATTGCTGTACGGATGGGAGATCTAAAATACAGGCAGGTTGCTGCCTACATTAGACACGAAGGGTGACCACAATTTAGAGTGACGAAACTTAGGATTTGTAATTTGTACATTATTAGGTATTGCAACGAAAAACCTTTCAAATTGTAGTGGAAAATAAACATTTTTATTATTATTATATTCAAAATATGACCAATCAACATAAGTTTTACAATATGAATGCACTAGATAACCACCTACTATTTAGTATACTAAATTAATTATATCCTGTATGCCAACAGAAATGTTATTGTCATTTCATTAGCAATATTTTACCTACAGCACGTAATACCTAATAAAAACTATAATACGATAAACATCTAATCAAACATTGCTATCGAGATCATATTACACAGTGAATAGATATTTGTAAAATGGACGTATTGCTTAATGATTCATACAATGATAGATTAATAGTAATAGATTTTATGCCTACTTATTTAAAAATCTAAATAATTATGAAATCCTTTACTGATTGCCTTGTATCTTTGACATTGTTTATTTGAATGAAAAATTAAAAATAAGTGTCTTTTATTTTTAAGCTAAAAGACGGTCTAATTACAATTTTTAGCCAAAATAGCCTATTGGTAGTGACACCTGACTTCTGAACCAAGGGTCGTGGGTTCGATTCCCACCCGGATACAAACATCCGTGTCTGGGTGTTTATATTTGTATTTAAGTATTTATTTGTGGTACCTTCGTTGTTCTGATTGATACCCATAACACAAGTGCTTAAGCTACCTACTTTGGGATTGGAACAATGTATGTGATGTTGTCTGATATTTATTTATTTTACACTTTTTGGAGTTGGTCGTTCACTTAACATCAGGCAAGCAAGACGCAGACATTTTGACTTGCTAATATATAAAAGGTAAACTCTGCAGCCAGTTTCCCGCTATTCCCTTAATCACCTTCTACGAAACCTACGGGAAGAGATGCGGTGGTACTTACGAGTATGTGTCCTAAGACTGGCTCGGTGGCTCAATTGGTAGTGACCCCTGCCTTCTGAACCAAGGGTCGTGGGTTCGATTCCCACCCGGGACAAACATTCGTGTGATGAACACTTGTGTTTGTTCCGTGTGTGGGTGTTTATATTTGTATTTAAGTATTTATTTGTGGCACCTTCGTTGTTCTGATACCCATAACACAAGTGCCTAATCTACTTACTTTGGGATTAGAGCAATGTATGTGATGTTAGAGCAATGTATGTGATACTGATAAAGTTCTATCTAGTAATACCTAAGTAAATCTGACCAGGATGTACCTAGACACTTTCCTTTTATTTTGACATTCTAAAAATTATTGCCTAATGATACATAATCAAACTGCAATAAGATTTCTTGAGTAATATATTATAAATTTTTATGAAGAGTGATCTCATATATCACATATGCCGAAAAATATTATAATTTATTTATTGATCCAAGATAATGTGAAAAACTGATAACATAGATCCTTATCTGTTACAAACAATGCAGTATCTACATTTTATTAGGTACCTATTGCATATATAGGTATTTAATTCTGAAGGCAAGATAAAGGTTTTGAAGTTAGGCGTTCTATGAGTTTCTCTGCACAAAATAAATCGCGTCTGCCTTAGAGGCTTATTCGTATTTGAGTCATCACCATCATCAGCATGAAAACGTCCACTGCTGGACACTGTGTCTCCCACTGTATAATAAACTGGCTCGATGGCTCATTTGGTAGTGACCTCTACCGTCTGAGCCGAAGATGTGATTTCCCTATTCTAACTCCGGTAACCACACGGATACGTAACTAAGTTATTGAGTAATAATTAGCATTTTGCTAAAAAAAATTGCGATTATATAACTATATACGTATATATTATGTCACCGTGAAATTGTAAATACCGTTATATTTTAAGCAATCCATCTTGCGAGATTGTAACCTGTTGAAATATTGTGAACTGTAACATAATTCTTACATTTTAACTATCATCACCAATTATTTTTCGGTAGATTTTGGTCGATCAAAAGGAACTGTTGATAATTTAACGCGTGACAGATTTTAATTTATGAATTTCACATCGATCGATTACAGTCTGTGACCGAATGTTAAAATGTAAGCATTATTTTACAGTTCACAATAATTCGACAGTTTACAATATCTCGAGATAGATCATAATCTAACGGTACTTACAATTTTACGGTAAAATATATTTCAGATAAAATCACATACATTGCTCCGATCAGAAAGTAAGTAGCTTGAGCACTTGTGTTATGGGTATCAGAAATCGGGCACCATAAATACATGTAACTTAAAAATACTAATATAAATACCCAGACATATAACAAACACATGTTCATCACATGAATGTTTGTCCCTGGTGGGAATGAACCCACGACCCTTGGTTTAAGAGGCAGGGGTCACTACCAAATGAGCCATAGGGCCAATCAAATTATGCTCAATTAGAAAAGAAAATGCGTATACATGTACAGTAGCAATCAATAGGTAATACTGATTCTATATCTTACATTATCGGTAGAATACTACGTCACAATATCTTGTCCAAGGTAGATGATACACTGATTACTTTTATCTAAAAACACGTACAAATGATTAATATAATTCTAGATAGGGCAGTCGAAATAGCGTCACGCAAGTGAAAATACCTATGAGGAAAGATCAGAAAAGAAAATAATATTTTAACTTGTATTACAAAGGAATTCTGAGGGTAGGTAAATATGGATGCTGCGGATCTGTTGATCGCTACCACAGATTATAATTTGTGATCGCTACATATGGGATCCCCGTTACACATGGGATACTACCAAAATCGAAAACGATCGTTCGTTGAACGGATCGCGTACTTACCGTACGCATCATAAGTACCTTCCATTTGTCCCCCCCCATGTTTATGGAATATATATGGATTGGAAAATATGGAATACTTCCTTAAAAGGGTGAAATTGTAGCCACACTGTGGATTTCCCCGATAAAATGCTACCTTAACTTTGCAATAAAAATTTAGAATTTAAACTTTTTTCTTTTACTATGCGCGCAAAACTTGTTGTTTTTCTTTCGAAATGGGTTTGCTTGACTGCGTTTTGCTGAGGGTTAGCAATATCGTTGTCTTCGATGGAACGCGCTCACACTGCAAAAACAGGATCATTCTCGCCTTAAACATCCCAAGATTATATCTCTATTTGGGAAAAAATAATATTTGTTTGTACAAAATACGACTTTCAAAGATGAATGGGCAAGTCAATTACCAAAGTAAGAAATTAATCAAAAAATATTATATCACTTTTTAAGCCACATTATTTATAACATTTTGATATGAAATCAATGACATAATTGCATCAGAAAAATTGTCATCATACTTTTTTTTAACATTCTTCTGATAAAAAGTAAAAGTGGAAAAAATCTACCAAATACAAGTTTATTATCCTCTTGAAATATAAAGTACTTAATTAAGTTATTAACCTATGCCGTCCCACTACTGGACAAAGGTCTCCCCAAAGTCTAAAATAAAAATTCAATATTTTTTACCAAAGAAAAGACAGGCATAACCAAGGATTGACATAATATCAACAAAGATCTTTTCAAGGAAAAGATAAACGCAAGATTATTGAGGTTCAACGGTAGGAAAAATAAAATGTTAATTGCTAGCGATACACATCTGTCGCGTAATAATCCTTGGAATTATGTCACAGCACAATTATAAGATTAGGTAATAATTAAAAAGCCCTTTCTTATTTATTTAATCTTTATTGTACAACTTAATGCCACATAGGCATTCTCTACCAGTCAAACTAAGGCTAAACAGAAATATGTGTAAATGTACGAAAAACTAATGTGTTGTGTTTATCATGGGATTTTTTTCAACATAGTTATTATTATTAAACATATTTTTTTCTAAGTTACATCTGCATAATCATCATTAACAACTCATACTCATATTGGATACCTTATTGGGATGAGTTGTTAAAAATAACAACTACACTACACTCTTTAGACCACCACTCTGACCCAGTACAATCTAGAAATTTCAAATAGTAGAAAACAAAATCTAGGCAAGTCTAGATTTTGTTAAATGCACCATTTGATAAAAAAATCTATTATTGGTTGTAATTTTACCCAAAACCATTTCAGGTAGATCAATGAAATTAATGCGTTGGAATTACTTCACAGTATTTTTTAATTGACGCACATTAATAAATGTCAAGTTTAATAACGTGACTGTAACATGACATGGTAAAATTGAAACTTGGCAACGATATAAATAAATCATTTGAGACAATATTATATGCATTTGTCCCAAAATAAAGTTAGTAGCAAACACAAAATGTTCTAAGAGTACAACATTAACAGAACACAGAACAGATTGAGAAGAATACAAACTCCGATGTTTAAAGTTTGTGAATAAAGTATTCACTATGTAGAGATTACTAGATTATGTAACATAAATCAATAATTATGTAGTTTAATACAACAAGCAAGCTTTAAGACGAAGAAGTTAAACAAAACCTTACTATCAGCCGATCTGTTGAATTATGACATCAATTTTCCGGATTCGCGTCTCGCTCCAACGGGCGAGGTGAGCAACGCGAATCTAATTCACTGTGATAATGTTATCGTCGATAACGCATTAAATACCATCGTGAATTTATATACAAATAACAGAGATTTAGTATTGATTGGGGTAAAATTTAGTGTAAGCGCGAACTGGGCAGTCGGAATGGCGCACGCGCTCGGTCTCGGCGCGGTATATCTCTTACTTACGCTCTTGTTTCCATGTGTTCTCTGCTCAAATGTTTGTGTCACTTACAATTTCGAAGAAGATTTCGATACACAGTTCAGTGAAGATTACGGACAATGCGTCGCTTTCGGTCAACGTTGGATTTTAGATCGTTATGCGTCTATAGACTTGGAACCTCCGGATGTACAAAGTTCCTCGTTCATACATCCTACTGAGAACGTGCAGAGCTGTGTGGCTTCGTTCTTGTTTAATGTTACACAGCGGGGTTCTATTGAAGTGCTGGTGTATACTGAGAATATTCAGCCGTCGGACCACATCATTTTCATGGCTGAGGCTGTAGGCCACGGTCATTTGGGATCGGTATTCTACAACGGGGACAGTCCCAACTTCGTCCCAGGATGGGCGACATTGGAAATACAGATACTACCGGCAGGCGTGTTTGAGGCGTATGTAAGTAATTTTACTTTTCATTAGATAGATATATTTTTTATCGAACACCATACGATTGACTTAAAATTAGGTATAGTAGAAATTTTTTGTACAATGTAGGCGGCCTTATCGCTATTTATAAGCGATTTCTTCCAAGCAACCTTAGGATAGAGGATAGTCAAAATGAAAGGAGAAATTAGTTCTGTCATGGGACACGTGACTATAGAGCCACAGGCCTAGGAGTTATAAAACCCTTCAAATTAACTTATTTATTGATTGCTTTATAAAACTAAAAGCGTTATGTAAAAACGATGCAGGAATTTAAGGAATTCTTAGTGGTCTGTAAAGTTTCTTGTGATTTCATTAAACAGGTTAATGAGATGACAGATCGCTGAAAATTGTGGAAAGTTGCTAGTCACGATTTTTGTACGTGTCTAACTAAAGTAAAGTCACTAGGTATACTTACTTACTTACTTACTGTGGTGGCACAGCGACCCAAAGTGAGTCTTGGCCTCCGATATTATATGTCGCCATCTCGATCTGTGGTGTGCCATCTCCCGCCAGTCCGTCACGCCGAGCTCGCGCAGATCCTTCTCGACCTCGTCGCTCCAGCGGTACCTAGGACGTCCAACAGGGCGTCGGCCATATGGTCTATAAGTATAACTTTATCTAAAGATGAATAGCATTTTCATTTTGATAAATAAATTATTTTATACGGTAAACGGTAACTCTGTCAAGATTAATGTCACCGATTTTTTACTATTTTTTTTTTTTTTTTTTTTTAATAATAAAAATGTTTATTTACAGCCACAATTTGAAATGTTTTTCACAGATGCTTAAATTAATACAATAGAACTTCATTTTAATGAATCACGTTATGCCGTGATTTCACTTCCTCGAATACTCGTAGTATAATCTACAAACTCACATTATCGTCATTTCATTTCATATCTTATGTAATTCATCGAAATTATGTTAGGTCAAATCAAAATCATAATTGACAAACATACCTACCTTCAGTTTGCACTAAAGCTAGTGGACATAAAAATATCCATTTATTTTCGAACAAATCTAAAAATTTAGGGAATGCGGTACACTTACATATTTGAAACAAAACTAAGTATAGGTATTAACATGAAAACGAATGCTATTATTAAGCTGAAACCGCGGAAGCGAGGGTGGGTGACTGATTTTGAACCTGAAACTCTAGGTTCAGAAGGCAGAGGTCACTACGAAATGAGCCACTGAACCAGTCCATAAACCATGCTCATGCTCTGTCATAGAAATTATTTGTCTACTAAAAGCTATTTGACGGTACATCACTGACCTAGAGATCTGATAACTGGGCTATGACAAATAAATACATATTATACATAGAAAACACCCAGACCAATACAAACATACATGTTCATGAACACAAATGTTTGTACTGTGCGGGAATCTAACCCACGACCCTTGGCTCAGAGGGCAGAGGTCACTACCAAATGATGGCTCATTTGGTAGTGACCTCTGCCCTCGGTGGCCCGAGCCTGTCAATATTAATGTAAAACGTTCGTTTTCAGATAGTACTGATGGGTATGGCCTCTGCAAGCTCAACTGTACTGGTAGACTCGTTCAGATACATACCGCCGGAGTACGACGACGAAAACTGCGTCGTTTACGACCAGCCGACCACAGTGGGCCCTACAACCACGACGGGTAAGCGTTTATATGGGACTAGCTTTTGCCCGCGACTTCGTCCGCGTGTTTAAATTTATACATACAAAAGTTTTTTCCCGTTAACTCCCGTTCCCGTGGGAATTTCTCAAAATACAGCCATAACTAAACTTTATATTTACTAAGGTACCTGCATGCCAAATTTCAAGCGTCTAACTTAAGCGGTTTAGATTTTTCATACAAAAGGATTTTCCCGCTAATTCCCGTTCCCGTGGGAATTTCGGGAATTCCTTTCTTAGTGCACCCCTACGGTACCTAAGCTACGTCCCTTCAAGTGCCTACGTTTAGCCGTTTGGGCTGTGCGTTGATATGTCAGTCAGTCAGTCAGTCAGTCAGTCAGTCAGTCAGTTTCTCCTTTTATATATATAGATAGATAATAACCTGAGATACAGGTTTTCCTAATTCAGGTATTAGCCCGCCATAGAGTTCACTGGTTCTTTCACTTTACTGTGTCATCGCTGCACTCACTTTGAATGCAAGTTAAAATAACTACCTACATTTGTATTTATCCAAAAATGTGTGTACTTACCTTGTAAAAATGTAATGTCCTCAGTGGTGAGAATAAATTATTTTTTTATTATTATTATTATTATATAGTAAAATAGTCTTCTGATATTCAAGGCGTGAGTGAACCAATCTTGAATAAAAGTTGACGAACAAACACGCAGCTTATCCGATGGTAAACGGTTTCTGTAGCTTATGGAAGGTTGTAATACCAGAGGTATCACATTGGTATTGCCGAGCCTTTAATACCTCATCATCCACTGCAGGCGCGGATCTAGCGCTCAAAAAAGGTTGTGGGCATACCGGGGAAAATGCATTTAGGTATCCCCGCCACCCCGGGGGAGTGATGTGGGACTCACCCAAGATGGAAGGAAGGCAGTGACTAATCACAAAAAAGTAGAATAATGCCCATAAGCATCCGTTTTTTCTAATACAAGAAGAGCTTTCAGGATGACCTCACTCTACCTAATGGTAAGCGGTCGTGAGGTCCAAAAGTTAGGTCGACAGGCACAATAGTTCCTTCAAGCAAACGTGAACCACTGCACCTTTGCACAGGATCCCTCTGTTAAGGTTTTCCTTTGTTTCAAAGTACATTCAAACTACCAAGTCAGCGCAAGTATCATCAGCCTGATGAAAATGTGACGTCACAAGTCTATTAAGGTTGTGGACATGCCCAAAGTGCCCTCAACGGTGGATCCGTGACTGATCCAATGCTGGACATAGGCCTCCCCAACTGTTCGCCTCTCGGACCTCACACAACCAGCACTTGCCAGCCACCCTACGCACATCGTCACTCCACCTAAGGGGGTCGCCCTGAAAATATGATGAAACAAGTAAATTAGGATAAAAACGAGAAATGTACTCGTACCAGTACAAAAATGGTACCTAATAATAAAGCGAAACCAATGAATACTATTTGCAAAGTAGATGTTCCTCGCACCCATATACTTGCGAAAGGTACAGGTTAAACGTAGTGTTTGTATAACTGTTTAGACAGCTAAACTCAGAACTGAATACATACTTTTAAATCAGATTAAATCGAAGAAAAATATCACACTAAATTCTATTTATTAACAAAATACATTGTAGATGATGAATATACTACAACGACAACAGCCACTCAACCAACTACATCTGTAACCGATGATGGAGAAGACAGCACCAGTCCTGAGACCACACCTACAACATCTGTTACTGATGATGGAGAAGACAGCACCACTAGTCCAGTGACCACGCCAACAACATCTGTGACCGATGATGGTAGCACCACAAGTCCTGAGACTACACCTACAACATCTGTTACTGATGATGGAGAAGACAGCACCACTAGTACAGTGACCACGCCAACAACATCTGTGACCGATGATGGTAGCACCACTAGTCCTGCGACCACGCCAACAACATCTGTTACTGATGATGGAGAAGACAGCACCACTAGTCCAGTGACCACGCCAACAACATCTGTGACCGATGATGGTAGCACCACCAGTCCTGAGACTACACCTACAACATCTGTTACTGATGATGGAGAAGACAGCACCACTAGTCCAGTGACCACGCCAACAACATCTATGACCGATGATGGTAGCACCACTACTCCAGTGACCACGTCAACAACATCTATGACCGATGATGGTAGCACCACTAGTCCTGCGACCACGCCAACAACATCTGTTACTGATGATGGAGAAGACAGCACCACTAGTTCAGTGACCACGCCTACAACATCTGTGACTGATGATGGTAGCATCACCAGTCCTGAGACCACGCCAACAACATCTGTGACCGATGATGGTAGCACCACTAGTCCAGTGACCACGCCAACAACATCTGTGACCGATGATGGTAGCACCACCAGTCCTGAGACTACACCTACAACATCTGTTACTGATGATGGAGAAGACAGCACCACTAGCCCTGTGACCACGCCAACAACATCTGTGACCGATGATGGTAGCACTACTAGTTCTGAGACTACACCTACAACTTCTGTTACTGATGATGGAGAAGACAGCACCACTAGTCCTGTGACCACGCCAACAACATCTGTGACCGATGATGGTAGCACTACTAGTTCTGAGACTACACCTACAACTTCTGTTACTGATGATGGAGAAGACAGCACCACTAGTCCAGTGACCACGCCAACAACATCTGTGACCGATGATGGTAGCACCACCAGTCCTGAGACTACACCTACAACATCTGTTACTGATGATGGAGAAGACAGCACCACTAGCCCTGTGACCACGCCAACAACATCTGTGACCGATGATGGTAGCACTACTAGTTCTGAGACTACACCTACAACTTCTGTTACTGATGATGGAGAAGACAGCACCACTAGTCCTGTGACCACGCCAACAACATCTGTGACCGATGATGGTAGCACTACTAGTTCTGAGACTACACCTACAACTTCTGTTACTGATGATGGAGAAGACAGCACCACTAGTCCAGTGACCACGCCAACAACATCTGTGACCGATGATGGTAGCATCACCAATCCTGAGACCACGCCAACAACATCTGTGACCGATGATGGTAGCACTACTAGTTCTGAGACTACACCTACAACTTCTGTTACTGATGATGGAGAATACAGCACCACTAGTCCAGTGACCACGCCAACAACATCTGTGACCGATGATGGTAGCATCACCAATCCTGAGACCACGCCAACAACATCTGTGACCGATGATGGTAGCACCACTAGTCCAGTGACCACGCCAACAACATCTGTGACCGATGATGGTAGCACCACTAGTCCTGAGACTACACCTACAACATCTGTTACTGATGATGGAGAAGACAGCACCACTAGTCCTGTGACCACGCCAACAACATCTGTGACCGATGATGGTAGCACTACTAGTTCTGAGACTACACCTACAACTTCTGTTACTGATGATGGAGAAGACAGCACCACTAGTCCTGTGACCACGCCAACAACATCTGTGACCGATGATGGTAGCACTACTAGTTCTGAGACTACACCTACAACTTCTGTTACTGATGATGGAGAATACAGCACCACTAGTCCAGTGACCACGCCAACAACATCTGTGACCGATGATGGTAGCATCACCAATCCTGAGACCACGCCAACAACATCTGTGACCGATGATGGTAGCACCACTAGTCCAGTGACCACGCCAACAACATCTGTGACCGATGATGGTAGCACCACTAGTCCTGAGACTACACCTACAACATCTGTTACTGATGATGGAGAAGACAGCACCACTAGTCCTGTGACCACGCCAACAACATCTGTGACCGATGATGGTAGCACTACTAGTTCTGAGACTACACCTACAACTTCTGTTACTGATGATGGAGAAGACAGCACCACTAGTCCTGTGACCACGCCAACAACATCTGTGACCGATGATGGTAGCACTACTAGTTCTGAGACTACACCTACAACTTCTGTTACTGATGATGGAGAATACAGCACCACTAGTCCAGTGACCACGCCAACAACATCTGTGACCGATGATGGTAGCACTACTATTTCTGAGACTACACCTACAACTTCTGTTACTGATGATGGAGAAGACAGTACCACTAGTCCAGTGACCACGCCAACAACATCTGTGACCGATGATGGTAGCATCACCAATCCTGAGACCACGCCAACAACATCTGTGACCGATGATGGTAGCACTACTAGTTCTGAGACTACACCTACAACTTCTGTTACTGATGATGGAGAATACAGCACCATTAGTCCAGTGACCACGCCAACAACATCTGTGACCGATGATGGTAGCACTACTATTTCTGAGACTACACCTACAACTTCTGTTACTGATGATGGAGAAGACAGCACCACTAGTCCAGTGACCACGCCAACAACATCTGTGACCGATGATGGTAGCATCACCAATCCTGACACCACGCCAACAACATCTGTGACCGATGATGGTAGCACTACTAGTTTTGAGACTACACCTACAACTTCTGTTACTGATGATGGAGAAGACAGCACCACTAGTCCAGTGACCACGCCAACAACATCTGTGACCGACGATGGTAGCACTACTAGTTCTGAGACTACACCTACAACTTCTGTTACTGATGATGGAGAAGACAGCACCACTAGTCCAGTGACCACGCCAACAACATCTGTGACCGCTGATGGTAGCACCACCAGTCCTGAGACTACACCTACAACATCCGTTACTGATGATGGAGAAGACAGCACCACTAGTCCTGTGACCACGCCAACAACATCTGTGACCGCTGATGGTAGCACCACCAGTCCTGAGACTACACCTACAACATCTGTTACTGATGATGGAGAAGACAGCACCACTAGTCCTGTGACCACGCCAACAACATCTGTGACCGATGATGGTAGCACTACTAGTTCTGAGACTACACCTACAACTTCTGTTACTGATGATGGAGAAGACAGCACCACTAGTCCAGTGATCACGCCAACAACATCTGTGACCGATGATGGTAGCATCACCAATCCTGAGACCACGCCAACAACATCTGTGACCGATGATGGTAGCACCACTAGTCCAGTGACCACGCCAACAACATCTGTGACCGATGATGGTAGCCCCACTAGTCCAGTGACCACGCCAACAACATCTGTGACCGATGATGGTAGCACCACTAGTCCTGCGACCACGCCAACAACATCTGTTACTGATGATGGAGAAGACAGCACCACTAGTTCAGTGACCACGCCTACAACATCTGTAACTGATGATGGTAGCATCACCAGTCCTGAGACCACGCCAACAACATCTGTGACCGATGATGGTAGCACCACTAGTCCAGTGACCACGCCAACAACATCTGTGACCGATGATGGTAGCACCACTAGTTCTGAGACTACACCTACAACTTCTGTTACTGATGATGGAGAAGACAGCACCACTAGTAAAGTGACCACGCCTACAACATCTGTGACCGATGATGGTAGCACTACTAGTTCTGAGACTACACCTACAACTTCTGTTACTGATGATGGAGAAGACAGCACCACTAGTCCAGTGACCACGCCAACAACATCTGTGACCGATGATGGTAGCACCACTAGTCTTGCGACCACGCCAACAACATCTGTTACTGATGATGAAGAAGACAGCACCACTAGTCCAGTGACCACGCCAACAACATCTGTGACCGATGATGGTAGCACCACTAGTTCTGAGACTACACCTACAACTTCTGTTACTGATGATGGAGAAGACAGCACCACTAGTCCAGTGACCACGCCAACAACATCTGTGACCGATGATGGTAGCACCACCAGTCCTGAGACTACACCTACAACATCCGTTACTGATGATGGAGAAGACAGCACCACTAGTCCAGTGACCACGCCAACAACATCTGTAACCGATGATGGTAGCCCCACTAGTCCAGTGACCACGCCAACAACATCTGTGACCGATGATGGTAGCACCACTAGTCCTGCGACCACGCCAACAACATCTGTTACTGATGATGGAGAATACAGCACCACTAGTTCAGTGACCACGCCTACAACATCTGTGACTGATGATGGTAGCATCACCAGTCCTGAGACCACGCCAACAACATCTGTGACCGATGATGGTAGCACCACTAGTTCTGAGACTACACCTACAACTTCTGTTACTGATGATGGAGAAGACAGCACCACTAGTACAGTGACCACGCCAACAACATCTGTGACCGATGATGGTAGCACCACTAGTCCTGTGACCACGCCAACAACATCTGTGACCGATGAAGGTAGCACTACTAGTTCTGAGACTACACCTACAACTTCTGTTACTGATGATGGAGAAGACAGCACCACTAGTTCAGTGACCACGCCTACAACATCTGTGACTGATGATGGTAGCATCACCAGTCCTGAGACCACGCCAACAACATCTGTGACCGATGAAGGTAGCACTACTAGTTCTGAGAATACACCTACAACTTCTGTTACTGATGATGGAGAATACAGCACCACTAGTCCAGTGACCACGCCAACAACATCTGTGACCGATGATGGTAGCATCACCAATCCTGAGACCACGCCAACAACATCTGTGACCGATGATGGTAGCATCACCAATCCTGAGACCACGCCAACAACATCTGTGACCGACGATGGTAGCCCCACTAGTCCAGTGACCACGCCAACAACATCTGTGACCGATGATGGTAGCACCACTAGTCCTGCGACCACGCCAACAACATCTGTTACTGATGATGGAGAAGACAGCACCACTAGTTCAGTGACCACGCCTACAACATCTGTGACTGATGATGGTAGCATCACCAGTCCTGAGACCACGCCAACAACATCTGTGACCTATGATGGTAGCACCACTAGTCCAGTGACCACGCCAACAACATTTGTTACAGATGGTGGAGAAGACAGCACCACTAGTCCAGTGACCACGCCAACAACATCTGTGACCGATGAAGGTAGCACTACTAGTTCTGAGACTACACCTACAACTTCTGTTACTGATGATGGAGAAGACAGCACCACTAGTACAGTGACCACGCCAACAACATCTGTAACCGATGATGCTAGCACCACTAGTCCTGTGACCACGCCAACAACATCTGTGACCGATGAAGGTAGCACTACTAGTTCTGAGAATACACCTACAACTTCTGTTACTGATGATGGAGAATACAGCACCACTAGTCCAGTGACCACGCCAACAACATCTGTGACCGATGATGGTAGCATCACCAATCCTGAGACCACGCCAACAACATCTGTGACCGATGATGGTAGCACCACTAGTCCAGTGACCACGCCAACAACATCTGTGACCGATGATGGTAGCACCACTAGTCCAGTGACCACGTCAACAACATCTGTGACCGATGATGGTAGCACCACTAGTTCTGAGACTACACCTACAACTTCTGTTACTGATGATGGAGAAGACAGCACCACTAGTCCAGTGACCACACCAACAACATCTGTGACCGATGATGGTAGCATCACCAATCCTGAGACCACGCCAACAACATCTGTGACCGATGATGGTAGCACTACTAGTTCTGAGACTACACCTACAACTTCTGTTACTGATGATGGAGAATACAGCACCACTAGTCCAGTGACCACGCCAACAACATCTGTGACCGATGATAGTAGCATCACCAATCCTGAGACCACGCCAACAACATCTGTGACCGACGATGGTAGCCCCACTAGTCCAGTGACCACGCCAACAACATCTGTGACCGATGATGGTAGCACCACTAGTCCTGCGACCACGCCAACAACATCTGTTACTGATGATGGAGAAGACAGCACCACTAGTTCAGTGACCACGCCTACAACATCTGTGACTGATGATGGTAGCATCACCAGTCCTGAGACCACGCCAACAACATCTGTGACCTATGATGGTAGCACCACTAGTCCAGTGACCACGCCAACAACATTTGTTACAGATGGTGGAGAAGACAGCACCACTAGTCCAGTGACCACGCCAACAACATCTGTGACCGATGAAGGTAGCACTACTAGTTCTGAGACTACACCTACAACTTCTGTTACTGATGATGGAGAAGACAGCACCACTAGTACAGTGACCACGCCAACAACATCTGTAACCGATGATGCTAGCACCACTAGTCCTGTGACCACGCCAACAACATCTGTGACCGATGAAGGTAGCACTACTAGTTCTGAGAATACACCTACAACTTCTGTTACTGATGATGGAGAATACAGCACCACTAGTCCAGTGACCACGCCAACAACATCTGTGACCGATGATGGTAGCATCACCAATCCTGAGACCACGCCAACAACATCTGTGACCGATGATGGTAGCACCACTAGTCCAGTGACCACGCCAACAACATCTGTGACCGATGATGGTAGCACCACTAGTCCAGTGACCACGTCAACAACATCTGTGACCGATGATGGTAGCACCACTAGTTCTGAGACTACACCTACAACTTCTGTTACTGATGATGGAGAAGACAGCACCACTAGTCCAGTGACCACACCAACAACATCTGTGACCGATGATGGTAGCATCACCAATCCTGAGACCACGCCAACAACATCTGTGACCGATGATGGTAGCACTACTAGTTCTGAGACTACACCTACAACTTCTGTTACTGATGATGGAGAATACAGCACCACTAGTCCAGTGACCACGCCAACAACATCTGTGACCGATGATAGTAGCACCACTAGTCCTGTGACCACGCCAACAACATCTGTGACCGATGATGGTAGCACTACTAGTTCTGAGACTACACCTACAACTTCTGTTACTGATGATGGAGAAGACAGCACCACTAGTCCAGTGACCACGCCAACAACATCTGTGACCGATGATGGTAGCACCACCAGTCCTGAGACTACACCTACAACATCCGTTACTGATGATGGAGAAGACAGCACCACTAGTCCAGTGACCACGCCAACAACATCTGTGACCGATGATGGTAGCACCACTAGTCCAGTGACGACGCCAACAACATCTGTGACCGATGATGGTAGCACCACTAGTCCAGTGACCACGCCAACAACATTTGTTACAGATGGTGGAGAAGACAGCACCACTAGTCCAGTGACCACGCCAACAACATCTGTGACCTATGATGGTAGCACCACCAGTCCTGAGACTACACCTACAACATCTGTTACTGATGATGGAGAAGACAGCAGTACTAGTCCTGTGACCACGCCAACAACATCTGTGACCGATGATGGTAGCACTACTAGTTCTGAGACGACACCTACAACTTCCGTTACTGATGATGGAGAAGACAGCACCACTAGTCCAGTGACCACGCCAACAACATCTGTGACCGATGATGGTAGCATCACCAATCCTGAGACCACGCCAACAACATCTGTGACCGATGATGGTAGCACTACTAGTTCTGAGACTACACCTACAACTTCTGTTACTGATGATGGAGAAGACAGCACCACTAGTTCAGTGACCACGCCTACAACATCTGTGACTGATGATGGTAGCATCACCAGTCCTGAGACCACGCCAACAACATCTGTGACCGATGAAGGTAGCACTACTAGTTCTGAGACTACACCTACAACTTCCGTTACTGATGATGGAGAAGACAGCACCACTAGTCCAGTGACCACGCCAACAACATCTGTAACCGATGATGGTAGCATCACCAATCCTGAGACCACGCCAACAACATCTGTGACCGATGATGGTAGCACTACTAGTTCTGAGACTACACCTACAACTTCTGTTACTGATGATGGAGAAGACAGTACCACTAGTCCAGTGACCACGCCAACAACATCTGTGACCGATGATGGTAGCACCACCAGTCCTGAGACTACACCTACAACATCTGTTACTGATGATGGAGAAGACAGCACCACTAGTCCAGTGACCACGCCAACAACACCTGTGACCGATGATGGTAGCACTACTAGTTCTGAGACTACACCTACAACTTCTGTTACTGATGATGGAGAAGACAGCACCACTAGTCCAGTGACCACGCCAACAACATCTGTGACCGATGATGGTAGCATCACCAATCCTGAGACCACGCCAACAACATCTGTGACCGATGATGGTAGCACTACTAGTTCTGAGACTACACCTACAACTTCTGTTACTGATGATGGAGAAGACAGCACCACTAGTCCAGTGACCACGCCAACAACATCTGTGACCGATGATGGTAGCACCACCAGTCCTGAGACTACACCTACAACATCTGTTACTGGTGATGGAGAAGACAGCACCACTAGTCCAGTGACCACGCCAACAACATCTGTGACCGATGATGGTAGCACTACTAGTTCTGAGACTACACCTACAACTTCTGTTACTGATGATGGAGAAGACAGTACCACTAGTCCAGTGACCACGCCAACAACATCTGTGACCGATGATGGTAGCATCACCAATCCTGAGACCACGCCAACAACATCTGTGACCGATGATGGTAGCACTACTAATTCCGAGACTACACCTACAACCTCTGTTACTGATGATGGAGAAGACAGTACCACTAGTCCAGTGACCACGCCAACAACATCTGTGACCGATGATGGTAGCATCACCAATCCTGAGACCACGCCAACAACATCTGTGACCGATGATGGTAGCACTACTAGTTCTGAGACTACACCTACAACTTCTGTTACTGATGATGGAGAATACAGCACCACTAGTCCAGTGACCACGCCAACAACATCTGTGACCGATGATGGTAGCACTACTAGTTCTGAGACTACACCTACAACTTCTGTTACTGATGATGGAGAAGACAGCACCACTAGTCCTGAGACCACGCTAACAACATCTGTGACCGATGATGGTAGCACCACTAGTCCTGAGACCACGCCAACAACATCTGTGACCGACAATGGTAGCACCACTAGTCCTGTGACCACGCCAACAACATCTGTGACCGATGATGGTAGCAGCACCAGTTCTGAGAGTACACCTACAACATCTGTTACTGATGATGGAGACGACAGCACCACTAGTCCAGTGACCACGCCAACAGCATCTGTGACCGATGATGGTAGCACCACTAGTCCTGTGACCACGCCAACAACATCTGTGACCGATGATGGTAGCAGCACCAGTTCTGAGACTACACCTACAATATCTGTTACTGATGATGGAGACGACAGCACCACTAGTCCAGTGACCACGCCAACAACATCTGTGACCGATGATGGTAGCACCACTAGTTATGTGACCACGCCAACATCATCTGTCACTGATAGTGGAGAAGACAGCACCACTAGTCCTGTGACCACGCCAACAACACTTGTTACTGATGATGGTAGCACCACAAGTCCTGAAATTGTTCCAACTACATCTGTTACTGATGATGGAGAAGACAACTCCTCTAGTTCAGTGTCCACACCATCTACGTCTGAGACTGATAATGCAGAAGACAATTTTACTAGTTCCGTGTCCACACCAGCTACGTCTGTGACTGGTGATGGAGAAGACAACTCTACTAGTTCAGTATCCACACCAGCTACGACTGTGACTGATGATGGAGAAGAGAGCTCCTCTAGTTCAGTGACCACACCAGCTACGTCGGAGACTGATGATGGAGAAGACAGCTCCTCTAGTTCAGTGACTACACCAGCTACGTCTGTGACTGGAGATGGAGAAGACAACTCTAGTAGTTCAGTGTCCACACCAGCTACGACTGTGACTGATGATGGAGAAGACAGCTCCACTAGTTCAGTGTCTACACCAGCTACATCTGTGACTGATGATGGAGAAGACAACTCCTCTAGTTCTGTGACCACACCAGCTACGTCTGTGACCGGCGATGGGGAGGACAACTCCACTAGTTCAGTGTCGACACCAGCTACGTCTGTGACTGATGATGGAGAGGACATCACTGGTCCAGTGACGGAAGATTCAGTGACGACACCTGAAGTTACTACAACTGAAGACGATGACACAGACTACGAATTCTCGACTGAGAACAGTGGTAACGACACAGTTACAGACTCAACGACCATAGCGACAAATGAGACTACACCGAGCCCCATTATCTCAGACAACTCTTCATCATTCTGGAACGCTTTCACGATTTCAATGGTAGTATTTGTATCATTCATAATGCTTGCTCTTATGTGTCTTCTCTTCTACGATTGTGGAAAACGGAGAGCTCGCAGAAGACAACTTCTAGATCAGGAACTTGACTACGAAGCTCTACCTAGACCTTTGACAGTACCGAGAGTGACGCGTAATTATGCTGATCCGTTTTACGTTTAGAGATCTAACGATTATGATGAATAAATTGTTTCACTTTGTTCCATGACTTATCTCTGATATCTCTAATTAATTTTCTATTCTCATTGAATCTTATTGCTTTGCATTTTTCATGTTAATGAAGCATGCTTTGTTGTCTGTGATGATACCTACTTACATCAATTTGGACTTATTACTTACTCAGTTTTTCCTAACAAACAGTTATACATACCTGTTTCTTATTAAATTTCCAACTATGAGATCAGACATTACAAAGGAACTATGCGATTGCAAAATTCTCTTTTCAATATTTCTCGATATAAGAATTAAAGAATTAATGTTATATTTTCTGACAATTTTTCTTTGTATACAAACTACGTAATATAATAAATTTTTCGATATCCAACATGTAAGGCATTATTATAAAAGACAATGGACACGGTTTTTTGAAATTATATTGTATTTGTAATTTTTTTTTTACAATAATTTAACATTTTATAAAATTTTAATCTGACTTGCGTCTAGTCGACATACGGTTTTGCTTGGAGGGTATCAAATGTTACTCATACTCGAATATTTGTAATTTTATCTGTGAATAAATAAACATAACCATTGATTAGGATTAGTGTCAATATGTCTTTAGGAATTATACAAGACCAGATTACTTATAAATGCGAAGTTAGATTGTTATCAACTTCTAGTAAATAGTGTAAACTGTACATAATATATTTAGTTTTTAGCATATTTTTTTTTAAAAAGGAAAGGCAGTATCGCTAGAAATTGCTAAAAGGTACAGTTGGTATAATTAGCGTTAGTGTACTTTTATGTATAAAAATGTATTTAAAAATATATATATTTATTTAGGATTAGATAAAAACTATTTAATTAAGTTGTTACTACATATATAGTTAAAATAACCCGTAAAGTGATATTAAAATAGAACTGTTTAATTTATTATTAATTTTAAATAAACACATGTGAATTAAATTATTACACTCTTCGTGCGTTTTATTCATGCAAAATATCCACAAATATTACATAGTAAAGCTGATACCCCAAGCATTGTTTTGTACAAATGTAACTTATTAAAAAAACCGGCCAAGTGCGAGTCGGACTCGCGCACGTAGGGTTCCGTACCACTGATTGAATGAAAAAATTAGGTAATTTGATTTATGATGTTTAAAAAAAAACTACTGTCTAGATTTCATTCAAACCAAATTTCGTTAGTAGTTTACATAGTAATACACATCATATATTTTTTTCAGTTTTATAATGCCCATATTTTAGAAGTTACGGGGGGGGAACACACATTTTACCACTTTGGAAGAGTCTCTCGCGCAAACTATTCATCTGAGAAAAAAATGATGTTAGAAATCTCAACATCATTTTCAAATACCTATCCATAGATACCCCACACGTATAGGTTTGGTGAAAAAAAAATTTTTGAGTTTCAGTTCTATGTATGGGGCACCCCAAAAATTTTGGATTTTTTTCTGATTTTACTTTAAAATCTTAATGCGGTTAACAGAATACACCTACGTACCAAATTTCAATAATGTAGCTCTTATAGTTTCGGAATAAACTGGCTGTGACATACGGACGGACAGACAGACAGACAGACAGACAGACATGACGAATCTATAAGGGTCCCGTTTTTGCCATTTTGGCTACGGAACCCTAAAAAGCCTATTCGTAATCTACACTAATGATATAAAGAGGAAATATTTGATTGTTTGTTTGTTTGAATTGAATAGGCCCTCACTCTTAGATAAAATAGGCAGCAGCGTTTACCTGGGTACCGATAGCACTTACGGCTGTCACTAACCCAGCTTGGTGACAACAGTAGGTGTTATCGGCGTAGCTACAGGGTGGCATGTCGGCAAAATGTTAGTATATAGCCTACATCTCATTAATTTTGACGAGATTTACATAAAGTGCGAAATACAATCTAGAGGCCTACTTATATCCAACAGTGGACTGATGATATAGGTTGATGATTATGATGAGAAATTCACGTTTTATTATAAATAACCCAAAACATGCCACGCTGGGCCACACAGCGCCACCTAGCCCCAAACTAAGCCGAAGCTTGTACTATGGGTACTAGACAACTGATATACTTACTTAGATACTTTTTTTTGTAAATAAATACATAATATTATACACAGAAAACACCCAGACCAATACAAACAGACATGTTCATGAACACAAATGTTTGTACTGTGCGGGAATCGAACCCACGACCCTTGGCTCAGAGGGAAGAGGTCACTACCAAATGAGCCACCGAGCCTGTCTATAAGTATAGATATATTTACAAAAAAAAAGTATCTACATAAGTTTATCAGCTAGCTAGTACCCATAGTACAAGCTTCGGCTTAGTTTGTGACTAGATGGCGCTGTGTGGCCCAGCGTGACATGTTTTTGGTTATATAGTAGGTAGTTATTTGTTTATTCTGTAGAAGACTACATTTCGCTATCTCCTAGACACTCTTACATACTTTAAAGGCAAATTTTATCTATGATTGTCTAGTTGATAAATGGATTATTTTTTAATTAATGCTAATGACGACTGTTTGTGTGTGTGTGTAGTGCGACGAGTCGGCAGTTGATGTCTTTTCAATGTAGATTTTTGTAAAATAAGTTTTGTCTAAACATATAAAAATAAATAAATATAATTATAAATATAAATAGCCCAAGACATGCCACGCTGGGCCACACAGCGCCACCTAGCCCCAAACTAAGCCGAAGCTTGTACTATGGGTACTAGACAACTGATAAACTTACTTAGATATATATTTTTTTTGTAAATCCTACTTCCTTCCTATCCTACTAATATTATAAACGCGAAAGTTTGTTTGGATAGATGGATGGATGTTTGTTCCACTTTCACGCAAAAACTACTGAACGGATTTTAATGGAACTTTACAGGAATATAGTTTGTACATCAGATTAACACATAGGCTATGTTTTATACGAATATTCACGCGGGCAGAGCCGCGAGCAGCAGCTAGTAAATACATATTATACATAGAAAACACCCAGACCAATACAAACAGACATGTTCATGAACACAAATGTTTGTACTGTGCGGGAATAGAACCCACGACCCTTGGCTCAGAGGGCAGAGGTCACTACCAAATGAGCCACCGAGCCTGTCATTATTAGATTCAAACATTTTTTTTTTATTCATAACGTGTGCCGGCTTGAAGCAATATAATAAAACAAATAATTTATAACGAACTACTGATCCATTTTTATCAATTCCTTTTACGACAAATTACAAACCCAAAGATATAACTTTAGATAACAATCTAGATTAGACGGAAATTCGTCGGTCATTTTATTTTTGCTATTGAAATGTAGCGAAATGTTAGTTCTAGCTAAGTTTTCTTTAATTATTACTGTTTTAATTAACAGTACGTTTGCTTCTTTTTATTCTTTCGATAGTGATGTGTCTGAATTCGATAGAAAGTACTGTGAAGATTTTGGTGATTGGTATTTGGTAGAGTTTGAGAATGTTGGAGTAACTGAACCGAATGGCGGTGTTCGTGGTATTGTTGCTTCAACTGACAGCTGTATAACATCACCTGCTGTAACCGTGGACGTCGGCGGTGCTTTAGAAGTGTATGTGTATGAGAAAGTGACATCGATACATTCGTATAGCGGAATCACTGTGAAGTTCATAGACGAGTTGAGTGACGCAGTTTTAGCTAGTTACGTGTACGATGGCGATCTAGAGTTCGACTCTGGTTGGGGGATCATCTATATTCCTATTACGATTCGCGGCAATGTATATGTGAGTATTAATATATAAATAAATATCAGACAATATCACATCCATTGCTCCCATCTTAGCCCAAATTAAGTAGCTTGAACACTTGTGTTATCGGGACCAGAACAACGAAGGTACCACGTATACATGTTGTTATATACTTAAATACTCAAACACGGAACAAACACAAATTTTCATCACAAGAATGTTTTCCTGGGTGGAAATCGAACCCACGACGCTTGGTTCAGGAAGAAGGGGTCACTACCAAATGGGCCATCGAGCCAGTCAAGTTAGAGAAAGGGCAAGCATTTCCATACACAATTTAAAACAAGTATATCATTAGAGCGACCATACACGGACTGCTTTAAACAGTTGAGACCGACTGCTTAAACACGCGACTGCACGGTGAACTATAGAAGCGGTCGCGACAGCTCGAGCGGTCGTGTGTACGACAGCGTATGAATGACTATAGTTTTCCGCACGGTCGAGGCTTCAAGCAGTCGGTTCTCAACTGCTTGAATCCATTTGACATCTTCGAGCGCACAAGCAATGACTGGGAGTCGAAATGGTTACTATGGCCGAAATCGGTCGGAGATATTAGTATAAACAGATGTTAGGAAAGTAATACATCTATTCATTGCCATCCGGTCTTAAAAAGGACCTGATCACACATTAAACATGATATGTGTATCTTATCGTAGATAATTAAAACTGCTTTATCGATATTTTTTTTTACATTTTTCATTCAAATATTAACGAAAGCCTTTTGCATATATTTTACTTCTATTACCTGCCTGCGTTTATCCTTTTAATTATCATTTTGGGAGGCCTATGTCCAGCAACGGACGTTTGCAGGCTGATGATACCTGCCTTATATTGTCTGCATCGTTTGTTTAGTGGTAGAAAGTGTCTAGAGGATCAAGGGGATTCGAATCTCAGATCGGGCCAAAAAGTACCCAGTGTTTAATCCGAAAACTTACTCAGCAGCAGCACCAGAGTCAAAAATTCACGGTGAACCCGGTTTGTCCTGGAACAATAGTTCCCTCGGTTAGACTTGAATGTGCTTGCTTTAGATGGTGTCTTTTTCATTGTTATCATCGCCATCAACGACTCATTTCTGCTCCGAGGGTGTGCAGAAATATTTGTGATAATATGCAGCTGTGCAGATTTCGTTACGATGTTTTCCTTCACCGCAAGACTCATTGTTATTATTTGATAATAAATTATCAAATATTAATCATCGGTAGAGGTTTCAATTGAGCTTTGTATTATTTTTATTTGTTTCTCTAAGTATGCATTTCTTATAATTTCAGATATCAATATTAGGATACAGTTCGGAAGAAGACACAATTATAGTAGAACATCTCAATTACATACAGCCTTCAGAAGTCAACAATGGGAGTACAAATGGCGTTAAGGGACCACTATCTAGTAACGGAGAATCGGTAGTTATATATGATGATGGCCTGTCGACACCAGATCCAAGTTCTACATCAGATCCACTGAGTACAGAAGACCCTGCTTCTACAACCGATCCAAACTCTACTCTGGGTCCAGGGACTACGGAAGACCCTGTTTCAATAACCGATCCAAATTCCACACTGGACCCAGGGCCTACAGAAGCCCCAGTTTCAACTCCTGATCCTATTTCTACTGAAGATCCAGATTTCACAGAAGAGCCTGTAATTGATGATGATGAAGAGGAAGATGATAGTTCGATTTGGGACTGGCTTATTATAGTCTTAATAGTCGTCGGCTGTCTGCTTGCCATCACAATAGTTGCAGTTAGTTTCTACTACATTGGTAAAGGAAGGAGTGAACCAATTATAATGGAGACAGCGGACGCTGAATTACCTCGAACTGTGATCATACCGCGTGTAAAAGAAGTCTCCAAATCATCTTTGTATGGTTACGACTAGACTTATAGACCACTAGCTTTTGCCCGCGACTTCGTCCGCGTGTTTAGATTTTTACATTCAAAAGTTTTTTCCCAATAACTCCCGGTCCCGTTGGAATTTTGCAATATCGCGTTGCAAGTAAGCTTTACGTTCATTAAGGCACCTTAACGTACCTTGCATGCCAAATTTCAATCATCTATCTTAAGCGGTTTAGATTTTTCATACAAAAGGATTTTCCCGCTAATAGGGAATATGGATGACTTTTTTTATGAATTTAAAAGATAAAAGATTTCATCTTTTTTAAACATAAATATCGAAGAATTTTTAAACTATCTTTTCTATGAAGCGTGTTATAAAGCATTAAAGTTCTTGCTTAGACAGAGAGATCCGACGTGGCGGATGACGTCACGTACCGTGCGAGCCATACAAACTCCATAGAAAAATCTGTTTTCGTGAGAGAGCCGGATATATTAACTTTCAACGACTGTATCTCGCCCATTTTTCAGCCAATTTTGATTTTGTTTTTACTGTTCATAGTATATTTTTTTATCTATTTGACGATAAATTAGTAGGTAAATACGTGAAACAATTTTTCATGCATATTCCCTATTCTCGTTCCCGTGGGAATTTCGGGAATTCCATTCTTAGTGCACCTCTACGGTACCTAAGCTACGTCTAAGTTTAGCCATTTAGGCTGTGCGTTGATATGTCAGTCAGTGAGTTTCTTTTCTCCTTTTATATATTTAGATTTAATTTGAACGGTAACGCTATTTAATGAGAGGACTTAGTAGTTTTGGTCTATTTTATTTCTCGGCCTTTCTTTCCCTATTTTATTATGTAAAGGGGTGATTTAAAAATTTAAAATTTTATCCCTTTCGAAGTGGAATTTATCGAAACCCTTTCTTGGCAATATCTAACACGTCATGGTATAGCTTTGTGAATACAAAGTTAAGACTTTGTAAACCATTCGGGCTCAGGCCCGATCGGTTTAAAATTGACAAAGTTTCATACAAACTTTCATCCCCTATTATATCCCCTTGGGAGCAGAAATTATCAAAACCCTTTCTACGTTATAGTAAGACTAAGTTTCATACAAACTTTCATCCCCTATTTTATCCCCTTAGGGGTAGAAATGATCAAAAGCCTTTTTTAGCGGATGCCTACGTCATAGTAGCTTTATACATGCAAAGTCTTAGTTATTGGCTGAAAATTGACAAAATTTTATACAAACTTTCATCCCCTTTTTTATCCCCTTGGGGGTAGAAATAATCAAAACCCTTTTTAGCAGATGCATACGTCGTAGTAGCTTTACACATGCAAAGTCTTAGCCAAATCGGCATAAAATTGACAAAGTTTTATACAAACTTTCATCCCCTATTTTATCCCCTTGGGGGTGGAATTAATCAAAATCCTTAGCGTACGTCTACGTCATTACATCTACCTGTATGCCAAATTTCAGCCCGATCGGTCCAGTAGTTTGGGCTGTGCGTTGATAGATCACTATGTCAGTCAGTCAGTCAGTCAGTCAGTCAGTCAGTCAGTCACCTTTGAGTTTTATATATTTAGATATTTTAGGTATATTGAGTCTCGAACCCAAGTATAAAATAGTCTTTATGTAAAATTATGAACTTGAAGAGATTATACACCGGTTGAGAATATATTGACAGACTTTTAATGGAGATCAATGGCGAGACAGACGGTAAAATATCATAAAAAAAATTATGTAGAAATAATAGCGTACTGATCGGGAATCAGCTTGGTATGTTTAGTATCCTTCAACAAAGTACATTGGTTTTAAATATTTATTGTAAACAATACTTAACAAAATAATCATTTACTTGAGCAATCGTACTTTATCAGATGACGTGTTTTTATACAGAGATTATAACATTTTTTGTTTATCTTATCTTTAAAACTAGTTAGTAGTTCCGTCTGTCTATTTGTATGTAGTTTCAATAACATTTATCAGTATTAATTAATTTTGTGACATTCAAGAAGAGCGCGTACGAGTATTTACGTAGATTCTTTATTGTGCACAAAAACACAGAAATGTAACATAGCCCAAAACAAATACAAAAACTAAGTTGTTACATTTAATAACATTTTTTTTTATTTTCACTTATAATTTTATTTTATCCAATTTTATTTAAGCTTGATGTAAGCACGCCAAGATATAAAAGAGCTGCCTGTCTTGATACTTACTAGTGTTTCGACACTTAAAAGGAGAATTCAACCTCGATGTTGTTATTGTTGTTATAGCCTCTTCCAATAAAGTTTTTTTTTAATATCGAATTTCTTTAACATTTGGGTAACTTGAAGTGTGAACGTGTACATAGCAGATGGTAGCGGACTTAGGTAGAGACTAGAAGAGCTCTAATAGTCTTGTGTTTGCTTTAACTTAAATAACCTACCCTCATCACAATTTCTCTTACCCTCTCGAAGTCTCTTTTAACTAAAATCCTGGATTCACCACCTGTGCTATATCCTAGCAAATGTAATTATTACTTTTTTTACTTATTTATAGATAGGTATTAAGCTACTATATGTCCCGTCCAATTTTGTACTCATCCTAATTAAAGTAGATAACAAAAATCTATTTTCATTAAATCCACAAAATAAGTTGTTTCTATTTTACTCCAATTTGTTAATTTGTCCCTTTTTTCTTTTACGGGGGAAAATACATTAACGCATCTCCGAAACTTGGGGGAACGGCGGGGTATATGCAGCTAATATCCAAACCTGGCCGGTCAAGACTGTTAGCCTCGCTGAAAGTAAAATCAATCAATTTATGTCTTTGTGAAATTTCTGTTCAAGTGTGTCACCAATTAGGCACCAAAAAATCATAAATTGGCATCAGCTATGGCTGAATAGCAGTGTTCCGTATCGCTAGAGACAAAAACCTAAGTCAGAGTAAAGCACTGAAGGTAAGAATAAAATAGGTGATAAACGACTGCCTTGATGTACGGTCTATTACACTTCCTGAAAACTTCTCATAATATAATATGCTACAAAAGTTTCATAATAATATTTTTTGTTACCATGCCTTTCATCGAATAAAAATGGATAACAGATCTATATACTGCACTTGACTTTAGAACTAAGCAAAGTACAATTTGAACGGTCTTATCGCTTTAAATCGTTAGCATATTATTTATGGGTTGTTTTTTTCTGCCGAGTAATCATTGAACATAGCACCTAGCAATTTTTGAACTTAACATGAAAAGTAACTAGTAATTCTTTGGAATCGTACACCAGCCTATTGCAGTCCACTGCTGGACATAGAACTCTCCAGTTGTTCGCCACTTTGGGCAAACACCTGGAGGCTTTACCCATAATCACCACGCTGGGCAGGCGGGTTAGCGATCTCAGGGCGTAGCTCCTCGCTCCGGTGACGCTTCTGCCCGTCATCGGCCTGTAGTATTTAGCTACACCTTCAATCGTGATTGTTGTACCGCCACCAGTCGGTTGCCAAAGCCTCGTTAGCCAATGCTAGAAGCAATGCCCGCTAAAGTCATCAGCCCAATAGGTTACAGGGATAACGGGTTACTGGTAATATCGGTACACGTTAGTACGTGTATAAGATCAGAACGATATACTCGTTACCACATAAGTATACCCGATTGATATACTCTACACTACATGGTGAGTATGCGGATTTACAAACAATTTTTTTTATTATCTCTTAATCTTTTCGTTTGAATAGCATTCTGATTTTTTATCAATAGTTGCTCAGTGATAAAGTGATTATTTATGGTAATGAATAATCCTTTGTCTAATAATGATGATCAAAGATTAACATTGTTTTTTTTAATTGTCACTGACATTTAATATTAGCCTTCTTCAGTCAGTGTAAAAGTAATTTGGAGAACGCGTTCAAAATATGTATCCTTCAACTTCGCTTTAAAATGATTTGAGACGCCCATTCTTATTTCACACTCTTACTTCTAACTAGATACTACATATTTATAATGGCAAATTTATAGTTTTTGTTGATTAAGTTTAACAAATTTTCACTTAAGAGCGCGCATACAATTTTAAGCAACTCGATACGCACGCGGGAGCCGATTCCGAAACACACATAGACATCATTTGTGTCTGTGTGGGTGAGCGGCGTGTCGGACGCTAACTTCGGCGGACGAACATATTTTGATACTTAACAATTTATTACTCATCTAAATTATTTGAACATTCTTTTATTGCTAAATATTTTATTAGTGTAGTATAGGTGCGTACTTATTAAATTGATTTAAACACTTTAGAGTACATTATTCTTAAGTGTTTACTAATTAAGGTTTAAGAAAAATATAACAATATTTTTGTCTTTCTATCTTTATATGTACCAGGTATTTACCTATCCAAAGGTATTGTGTGAGTGATTGACATTATTAATGTTGCTTAATAAAAATCAATAATCCCTACTGTGTTTTCCTTGCCTTCTGATCATGAGTCAAAGGTCGTGAGTTTGATTCCCATCCAGAACAAACATTCGTGTGCTGAACATTTATGTTTGTTCTGTGTTTAGGTGTTTGTATTATTATTTAAGGAAAGAGCAGTCTCCGTGGTTGCCACGATATAACTCTAACCCGTTTTATATTTTAACTTGTAAAAATTACTTTGTTCATTTTCACTCGGCAGAAATGGATCTCACAAAGAGGCTGGTTGCCATCATTCAAAAAAGATTAGTTTGTAAACAATTTGTCAATTTGAATTAAGGTCCTAAGTCTTCTATGCACTGATTACAGAGATCATGTATACCTACTGATGCTTGTGCTGAAAGTTGTGCTTGTGTTTCGTAGCAGAAACCCCAAATGGCCTACAACAACTAAAATCTGGTTCCTATCCAGCTTGACCAATCCATCACTTATTCTCGGGATGAATATTCGTCATGACCCGAATCCTAAGGGTTACATTGAAGGAGTCATTGACTACTGCAGCATTCTCTAAATAGGTGTCCTGAACCTGATTCTGAAAGAATATATCACGACTGACCAGCGCTGTTTTTTGTATAAGGCACAAATCTTGCGTAGAATACTGCTTTTACGCAATTTTATAAATGACTAGCTGTGCTCGCGACTTCGTCCGCGTGGAATAGTTATTTTTCCCCGTTTTTTCTTTTTACATTTTCCATTATTTCTTCGCTACTAATAGTTGCAGCGTGATGTTATATAGCCTATAGCCTTTCTGGATAAATGGTCTATTCAACACAAAAATAATTTTTCAATTCGGACCAGTAGTTCCTGAGATTAGCGCGTTCAAACAAACAAACAAACTCTTCAGCTTTATAATATTAGTTAAGATGCAATGGACAGGTTACAAAGGCGAGCTATCTGAATAGGTAGGTATGGTGAGTCCACTTGTATATATTCAAAAACTGTCTAGGATCGGTATTTTGAAAATTAAAATTAAATACAACAGCAAGTAAAAAATGTTGTCATTATCTTATTTATTTTCTACTTTACGGTCTAAATTAAGAAGACTAAACTTGTAGGAAATCAATTTTTAAACAATTTTGGTTCCTTCCTTTTCCCCTAAAATCGATATTTTGGAAATAAAACTCGCAAACCGCGACATATTCAAAACTGTATCATTATCTCCTATGTTGTACTTTTTACGGCATGAATGAAAAGAAACAAAGTTCTAGAGAGTCAATTTCCGAACAATTTTGGCTCTTACCTTTTCCCCCAAAATCGACATTTTGGAAATTAAACTGAATTAATTAATTACTTAATAATATTTCGAATTTAACATAATTCCAATGACGGCGACGAAGCAAATAAAAGAAATAACAATACCTATTATGGCAAACTGCTGCACTAATGAGGGCGCCCATATCGCGTGTGAATTCGCCACCAGAGGTGCTAGTGTAGCGTGAGGTATCCGAAATGTCAAATTACATAGGTTCTGTGGGTTAAACGAGTTTATTTCGGAAAATTAAATAATTTTGTGCAATTTTGGCATAGCTGGCATTAATTTTCGAAAATATGAGACACGGCTCAGTGATTATCTGCGCTTTAAAAGCGGAGCCGAGAAAATGAGGTATAAAAATTAGCGGTATGAAAGAAAAGCTAGTTCACTGGTTTGTTTATTCATCATCATCATCATCAGCCTATTACAGTCCACTGCTGGACATAGGCCTCTCCAGTTGTTCGCCACTTAGAGCAAACATCTGGAGGATATACCCATAATCGGCACGCTGGGCAGGCGGGTTGGCGATCGCAGGACGTAGCTTCTTGCTCCGGTGACGCTGCTGCCCGTCACCGGTCTTTAATATTTAGCTACGTCTTCAATTGTGATAGTTATACCGCCACCAGTCGGTTGCCAGCGCCTCGTTTGTTATTCGGCAGGATGCACCACGGGCAGGTGAGGTTGGCTTGGAGCGAAAAGATGATAAGCCGCTCCCTTACATCCCTTAATCCCATAAGGTTTGTTTATTAACCGTTAACAAACAGTTTTGCCTTTTGGAAACTTATGGGCTCCTTCTTATAACGAACAAACAGTCATCACATGCATAAAACAAACCTTAACAGCTATGCCCGAAGACCTCACTATACAGTGGCACCCTCTGGTGATTACAAAAACGGTAGCCCTCATTGGCAACGTTGCACCTTGCGACTTGCATACTGCAAGTTACATGCTCGCCATGCTCGTCGCCATACTACCATTCAGCATACGTAGCCGGTAATTTTAACGTAATGTATGTAAATAAGTTACCGTAACATATCCGTATCTTACCAGCCTTTTCGCTAAAATCACCCCTAGTAACCGTAATGGCCATACATTTCACAACTATCATATTGCATTTTGGTTTTATATTTTGAAACTATAAAATATAATTTTTACTTCTTTCTAATACTATCTGAATGAAAGTAGTAATCTCATATCGTTATCAGCCTCTCACAGGCCACTGCTGTACATTGGCCTCTCCCATTGTTGACCACTTTGATCGATTTAATTTTAATCGTAGATACTTGTTATTATTGTCACACAAAGATTCACTTATTCACACTAAACAATTAAGCGACAATATCAAAATTGGATTCGAAGATCGATTTATCTAAATCTAAATATATCAATTTCGTGCATACCATCAAACATTTTATCATCCATCTATTACACATATAATTTTACTAATAATAACTCGACTATGGGATTTCTATGACTTTCAGCTTCATTGTATGCCTTTATTTATAGTCGTGAACATGTGACGTAGATTCCTTAAATGCTCCCAACTCAAATGAATCTCCTTATCAGTTTCTTCATGGAAGTTGTTTCTGACCATTGATGTTAACGAGCATAATAATAATCATTGGAATAGCCTTACTTTGTAACTTCATTAGTGAACTAATAAACAAATATCATATTAATTTTTTGAAATATTTAGCAAATGTGGTTGTAGATAATAATAATTATAATAATCCTGATGTTTGTATTTGATACTCATGACTAAACATTAGGTAAATCATTTCATTAATTTAGTATGTATATTATTTTAACTTAATAAATTTTCCATACAAAAATAATATTACAAAGTATCAAACTCGTGGAGTTGCACTCGCGCAGAGAGGTATACGCTCATAAAAGTGGTTGTGCGTATGTGTGCGTGAGCGGAGCAGCGAGCGGCACGTCCTCCCTCTGGGATGACCCGATTTGGACTGAATCGGCAAGCGTCGCGCGCGTGGCTTTATAGTCACTTTTAAAAAAATCGTATAAAATAACAGGCATAGAATATCAATAAAATAATAATTTAGTGCACTTAAGTAACACTTCTTTTACATTTACACAAAATTTCAACTAAAAGAAACAGTGTTTTCTACTAGAAAAACACTGTTGAAAAGTGTGAATTGAGCTTATTTTGAAAAATTATTTTGGGCAATTTAATAACACATTTTTGAAAGTTTTTTTGTCTAGTGCACTAATAGACCATATAAGCTATTGTATAAACATATATTTAAAACATATGTATGTAATGCAATTGATATTAAGACTTTCGAAATTGACTCTGACTCGCATTTTTGCGAATCGGCTTACGGGAGATCTTTGATAAACAAAAATATACTTGTAAATGTTGTATTTTATCTAGCCTACGCACTGCTTGAAGACTTTATCTATATAAAAAACTATGTTTCTTATTTTAAAAAAATCGTTTTCTATGATAATAGCTCGCCCGAAAATACCAGTTTCGCCGCAAATACGTCGAATTCTGTATGCGCGCTCTTAAATTACCTTAACAAAAGTATGCTGTGTGAACTGTAAAAATATGATTTACCTATACATAAAAAAGGGCAGAAGTATGCATTGTCTACATCTGTCCTTGTCTGTCACATCTGACGGAGCGTAACTCAGTTGAGGTTGGTTTGTTTACAATTTTTTATCTTGTTTTATGTGACCTTACTATGTACGAGTATACCTAAATGCATCCTTTAATGTCTAAAATATTACATAATTTGATTAAGCTATACTTACATAAGGAGGATCTATGCATGAAGGTATAGGAATCCGAAGATCGTTGCATATAGGTATTTTGTTTTTCTTTTCTAGACACATATTATCTTTCTTTAGGACTAACCCCCTGAAAAATCTGCTACCATTTAACTTGCCTCTTAAATAAAATACTATACCTAGTTATATGTAATGTTATGTTAATGGTTCTGCAATGAAATTAATATATATTATGCGACCCTATTATTTTTGAATACTTTACAACTGTTTAAGATTATTAAAATAAAACATATTTTTTATTATGTTCAACTGTTTTGTTGGATGGCATTAAAATTAATTATAATTCGAACATGCAAGCAATACCCCAGAGCAAATATGTGCCATATCATTAAACAGGTAAAACATACCTAAGTATTTTTCTACACCTATGAACAAATTTAATTATTTTTTATATTGATCCTATTTAAAACCTAATCATAGCAAACAATTGAAGTACAAAAAGTTCGATTATAACGTTAATTATATACTTGTGAAAAACACATTCGAGCGCAGTGGGTCAACGACTCTAAACTATTAGGGTATAACTAAAAAAACTTTAAGATAAAGATGTAGGTACCTAATGAAACAATGTTTACTACCTACCTAATACAATGAACGGTCCCGTAGCCTAAACAAAATATTATTCACGATTAAAATCTTTGCAATCACTACAGTATAAAACAGTCACTTTTTTTCGTATATCCCTTTGTATGCTTAGACCTTACTTTTAAAACTACGGAACGGATTTTGATGCGTGTTTGTAATAGATAAAGTGATTCAAGAGAAAGATGCATAAGTAAGTAACATGAGTCCATGAGGATTAGCATAAGACCATCTCATCTCATACCACGGGTGTCTTAGTAAACGACTACTGCTAATATCAGGAAATGGGCAGCGGCGTTTACCTGGGTACAAATAAATAAATAACCTAAGACATGCCACGCTGGACCACACAGCGCCACCTAGCCCCAAACTAAGCCGAAGCTTGTACTATTTATTTATTTATTTATTTAATCTTTATTGCACAATATAAAAAAAATAAAGTACAAAAGGCGAACTTAATGCCGCGTAGGCATTCTCTACCAGTCAACCTTTAGGTAAAACAGAAACAATTAAGTGGGTAGTGTGCTGCTCAATTTAAGTGAAAACATTTGATATGATATATTAATATTAACATGTTTATTGATATTTATGATATGTAATATTAATATATTAATATTACTATGGGTACTAGACAACTGATAAACTTACTTAGATATTTTTTTTTTTGTAAATAAATACATATTAAACACCCAAACCAATACAAAATAAAACCTACTGCGGTCACCAACCCGCCTGCCTAGCGAGGTGACTAATCTAAGTCTATGATATACTATAAATCTAAGCGAGGTGACTAATATATGACTACTGTCATTGGGGGAGGCCTATGTCCAGCAGTGGGCGTTTGCAGGCTCTTCCCGCTACAGAACTCCAAAGGTAATGTAATAAGTTACATAATAACAGATCCTAGTGGCCATTGTAACATGAGTCACCGACCATTATGAAGCTGTGGATTGGTGCGTGTCGGATCGAGCAAATATATTTTTTGCCATATTTGGGACAACACTGACCTCAGGATAGTGTTGCCGATAATAGACTATCGATAATATCGATATTTGACGTAATAACTATAGTATTGATAGCTAAGGACCAAACAATAATAGAAATAAATACTTAAATACAAATATAAACACCCAGACACGGAACAAACACAAGTGTTCACGACCTCGACTCTTGGTTCAGAAGGCAGGGGTCGTCACTACCAATTGAGCCACCGAGCTAGTCATACAATAGTGAGAGTTGTTTGATCAAGAATAATAAATAGGGATGTTCCAAGGTCAAAATAATTAATTATGGATGTTTACTCCGTATTTTAGATTATAAAAATATATTGGACATGTGTTTTTCCTTTTTTCATTTAAACAAAAAATAACAAAGATACAAGACATCAATGTATAGGGGTGGGAGTCTTTGACGTCATTTTGTGCGACTAAATACCACACGGCGTGACGTCACGCGTATTTTTATATATATTCCTATCAATAGAGTCGGATTTTGTCTATAGTAGCCTGATGGAAAGCGAAAGAGAAGTACAAATCGCAGTGACAATGGGCAAGTAACTGGTTATTAACTTGCCAGTCGCCACCGCCATGCCGGCAAAACCCTAAAGCCCCACGAGCTCCAAAAACTCACCGGCAGAAACACGACCCGGAGGTCATTTGGCTGCGGTGTTCTATAGGGTGGAGGTCCTTCCCCGGACAGACGTCCTAATCAGATGAAAGCATCGATAGTTAATCTACCGATAATTCGACAACACTACCTCAGGGACAGATGTCGCAAGGTCGTGCGTGCTCGGATGGGTGAGCGGTCCCCGTGATACGGTTTGTATAGATATAATAGATGGCCAATAAATACTAGGAATACAATTGAATGGCATATTTTTTGTATTAAATTCTGAACTAGTTCCACTAGTTTCCTATGAAGGTGTAACCAGGAAGTTGTGAAATACCTAAGGTTGGTTGGTGTAGTAGTTCCTCGGTGGCGCCGCGGTCTTGTTCGCTTAACAATGATCGCAACGTTGTGCAACCATTGGCGTGGTCAATCCGATGATGGGTAACCAAAATTTGACACCGATTTCCTCCGTGCTTCGGATAGCAGTCGTTACATCATATCAGAGATGATGATAACTCTGACGCCTAAACTGGGAATGGGTATAGCTTGCCCTAAGTGTTGCGGAGGTCTGATGGCAGTCGCTCTGTGTAAAAGCTTAGCCCTCGCCAAATCTCTCAGTTTGGTAAGCCGACCCTGAGACAATCGGGAAAAAGGCTAGGATGATGATGGTTGGTGTAGTAGTCGCAGATGGCCTATTACTACATTGGCACGTGGTTGACATTAGCGATAAATGAAATGTCAAAATACAGTACCGTTTCAGCCACGTGGTATAACGTCTGTCGGTTTGTATCTGTTATGTCATCTATTGTAAAATTGCTCTCGACGTCAATGTCAATGACTCAGGCCGCGCCAAGTGACGTTTTTTTTTTTTCATTAGAAAAACGTTTGTCACCAAAACAACGCCGACCTTAGATGTCAAGTGTCTGCGACAGTTTTTGATCCTTAAAGATATCTATACTAATATAAGGAGGATATATGCATGAAGGTATAAGAATCCGAAGATCATTGCACATTGTATTAAATACAGAGTAGAATGTACAGTAGTTTATACCTACTTATTACTGTACATTCTACTCTGTATTTATGGTGAGAAATAAAAGTTTATTGATTATTATTTATTGACATAATATTTTGTTTTCCTTTTCTAGACACATTATCTTTCTATAGGACTTACACAGGACTTAGCCCTTGAAAGAAAAGGATAACTGAAAATATCCTACCATTTAACTTGCCTCTTAAATAAAATACCATACTTATAAGTAATTTTATGTCAATGCTTCTGCGATGAAAGTAATTTATAAGTATGCCTCTTTATTATTATTGAAAACCTACTATACTTTCCAATTGTTTTGTTAATGCCGCGCCAAAAGACGTTTGTCACCACAACAACGCCGACCTTAGATGTCAGGTGTCTGCGACATTTTTTGGTCGTTTGAGGTCTCTGCATGCATGGGTAGGCGTAAGGTCGCGACCTCGGACGTTTACCTAAAATATGTTTTATGATAACACCAAAGATGGGGTATTAGCAATATCGTAAAATATGCAATGATTTGCGAATGTGGACTCAAATTTGGTTCTTTTATTACACAGATATCTCCAATAGATACCGCACATAAGATATCGCGCGAGAGGTAATACATCAGTGCAATGCAGGCGCGAAATACGCATGCGCTTAAAGTGCGTCAGTACCACGGTCAGTACTGACCAGAAGTCAGACCCGTGTGTATCGGAGACACTTTTAATAGTTTATAGAACATAAACGTATGAATCTTAGTATTGAACTCCTTGGCGCCGGAGCTCAAGTTACGATGGAAAATATTTGACAGATGTTAGCTCGCGTTGATGTCTTTTTTCATGATCCCTTTCTTTCATTACCAATTTCACTATTTTTATCCCTTTCTAGCATAGACACGTTTGACAATAGTGTTACAATGTATTACTTTCAAGTATATCGATAATGCAAGATGAGAAAAATTTTAGTGTTTCTACTTTAGATTTCCAAAGTGTCCTGAGAGAACATTAAAATGGACAAATGCCGCACCCTGCTGTTAGAGACATTTACATAGGATAGTTTTCAATGTATGAAGGATAGAAGACGAGTAAATGAAAACTGCTGTGATTACTTCACCTAACCATATTTATAACTATACTCATTTGAATTTTTTTTTTCCCAAGACATGCCACGCTGGGCCACACAGCGCCACCTAGCCCCAAACTAAGCCCAAGCTTGTACTATGGGTACTAGACAACTGATAAACTTACTTAGATACATTTAAATATACTTATAATGTCAAAACGGCAGTTGAAATGTATTATTTAACGTATGTATTTTAGTAAATTGATCATTTTACGGGATCTTGCCGTAAAATCATCCGACAAAGGTGAGGTGAACGTTGATTGGTTCAATGGCTCACGTGGCGTTATCCCGGCAACCAATCAGGGAACAGTGTATTAAGTTACGGGTAATAGTGCACCGTTAAATAGTACATTGAGCAACGATTGGCCCATTTGAGGACGATTTTACTTGTGTCAAAATCGTAAATTATTAAATGACTGTCAGGCTACCGTAAGTTGATTAACTAACTGAAATCCATTGCGTTAAATAATACATTTCCACTACCGTTTGTTATATTCCGAAAGATAATCAACTACCTAGGAAATTGATCAACTTACGATTCTTGCTATTTTCCGGTGACATATATAAACATATATTTATATACATACATAGATAAATATCCAGTATTGCACAAAATACTGAAAAGGTGATACAGACATAATCTAGTCTAATATACCTGATTGGTAATTTTTCGATAAAATTATCGACATTGCACAATACAAATGTACATCACTTGAGAAATGAGTTACGTCCCCCGCACACCCTTCCATACCACCTGAAATTGACTCGCGAAACTCAAAGCAAAATGCCGAACATGCGGTATCTATTGGGGGTAATCTGTGTTTTATTATTTCATCGTTACAGGGTTTAAATTTTTATGTAGTTAAAAAAAAGTAGGTACATAGTGTAAAAAAAAATATTTGCTAAATAAAAATCAAGGAAGTAACATCATATTTAGTAAACAAAAGACTTAATATAAAAAAGAAGAAAAAAGGATGCATGCGAAGGAGGTCGGCCACCATGCGGCCAGTCCGTAACAATCATTTTTCAGCAAATAAGCCGACTTCAATGTGGTGACAAGGCGGCCATCTCGGAAGTAGGTACACCCTTTCGAACAAAAAAAGAGTTTTTCGAATCGGTTCACAATAAAATTCTCGAAAGTATGTGAGATATGTGGTAGAGAATCCACATAAGGCATGAAGACCGCCTTTTGTACACAGTTTTTTTGTGCAATAAAGATTAAATAAATATTATAATTATATTTGATTCATGCTACCTAACTAGATATTTGTTTATTGACTATGAAATATACAAATTGCATTTCATGAAGCGGTTTGATATTGCAATTTCCAATTTCAAAACGCTAATTAGTACTTAATGAAACGAATTAAATGAGCAAATATTGCTTCAGTTATACACCTAGTTCAGAAACTCTATAAATTTACCGACAAGAAAAACAATATCAGAAATTGGCTACCTCTTTTTCAATGCACAACCTTTTTAATCCAACAAATTGTTCTTGACACAAATTTTACCACAAATGCGGCAGACACACGACATATCAAGGCTCGGCGAACTCATAATAACCGTGACGTCATATGCCTGTGACATCTCAAAAGAATTGCAAGGGTTTGTCCCCAAGGCGAACAATACGGTAGCTACGTTCGGATACAAGGTCCCTTTAGTCGTTTTAAGCAATTATTGTAAGGATTTGTGGCCCTGTTTGTATGAGAATATGCTTTGGAAAAACCAAAGCTCGTTCTACTAACCTTTAAGGCAGCTCAAGACTAGCCGGTTATAATAATAAACCAACGTTTTTGATGCTTATACGCCTTGCGTCTTAGTGCCTAATCAAATATTAATAGGGTTTCCATACGACGAAATATTGTCAAGTGTTTTTGTTGAACATAATTGCCTACCGATGTGTTTTCAAAATATAAATTCATATAAATGTTTATTCGGCGTTCTTATGGTGAAGTAAACGGTGCCTGACGTCGTCGTCATCATCATCAGTCTATTGCAGTCCACTGCTGGACATAGGCCTCTCCATATGTTCGCCACTTAGTGCGAACGCCGGCGATCGCCGTATCTGCCAGTGGGCACAGTGTTACTAGTGAGTAACACTGAGGGTCTTTCCTTTAGGAGGGCGAATTCCGAACACATGTCTCTTTCACGTCCATCTCCGTAGTCAATCTGGTTTTCCTCTACCTGAAGGTTGTCTGGAAAAGATCTCTAAAAGCGATAAGACCGCCTAAATTGTACTTCGTTTTGTAATGTGTTTTCCTGTTATATCTGTGTTTTTGTGCAATAAGAAGTTTCTATCTTTTTTTTATAGTGGCTTTTTTCTTTTTTTTATAGTACCTCGACATGATGGCTTCCCTACGCCTGATGGACAGCGAAAGAGAAGCCCAAGTCGCTGTGACAACTGGCACGTAACTGGCAAGTAACTTAGCTGTCAGTTGCCACTGCCATGCCGGCCCAACCCTAACCCCCCACGAGCTCCGGAGACACTACTCACCAGCAGAAACACGACCCGGAGGTCATTTGGCTGCGGTATTCTATAGGGTGGAGGTCCTTCCCCGGACGAGCTCAATATGAGCGAAGATTCGCTATGCCCTCTCTCTCTTGAGAGGATTTTGATTATGTCGAGCGACTATAAAAAAATCTATAGTTTCCCGATTTGCAATTAACAATAGCTAAGTATCATTTCACAAACACATTTGACTGCAGAATACCGTAGCGATCCTCACCCCCTCCTGTTAGCATGCACAAGAGGCCGAAGATAAAAAGGCAAGAGTGATCAGGGTTACTTCGTGAAGGTTCCGTAACCATTTGGTAACTTATTTCTAAGGCATCTCGAGTACCCTGGATTTATTTTAAACTAGCTGTGCTCGCGACTTCGTCCGCATGGAATAGTTATTTTTTCCCCGTTTTTTTTTTACATTTTCCATTATTTCTTCGCTCCTTATAGTTGCAACGTGATGTTATATAGCCTAAAGCCTTCCTCGATAAATGGTCTATTCAACACAAAAAGAATTTTTTAATTGGGACCAGTAGTTCCTGAGATTAGCGCGTTCAAACAAACAAACAAACTCTTCAGCTTTATAATATTAGTTAAGATAAGTTAAGATTATTAAATATTGAAGAGGTTATTATATATGTGTATGTCACCTTAACATTTTAAATAATATTAGATTATCTGTCACAACGTTAAATTATTATCAATAGTTACTTTGATCGTTAAAAATTTGCCGAAAAATAATAATTACCTATTGATAGTTAAAATGTAAGTATTATGTTACAGTTCGCAATCATTCGACATTTTTTTTAAAGTAATTAGGCCTACCTATAATTTTTTTATACAATATGTTTTTGCGATTGACTGCAATTCACCTGATGGTAATTAAGCTATATCACAGTCTACTATGGAGCGCGCTCACCCATCTAAAAACCGGTTTACTCTCGCCCTGAACATCGGAAGAAGTTCGCAACAATCGTATAATCACATATGCCATCAAGAAGGTCCCATTTGTAAAATAGGCTATTATGGCAAAAATTGTAATTAGTCCGTCTTTTAGCTTATTCAAAAATAAAAGACACGTATTTTTCCTTTTTTCGTCCAAATGAACAATTTCAAAGATACAAGGCATCTAAAGTTAGGAGTGGGAGTTTTTGACGTCACTCGTTCCCGTAAAAATGCCTCACCGAGTGACGTCACTCGTAATTTCAACGGATTATAACTTTGTAATTTTTAGTCCAATTTACAAATAAAAAATACGTGTCTTTTATTTTTGAATAAGCAAATAGAAGGACTAATTACATTTTTATAGCCATAATAGCCTATTCGACTAGCGAACCCCAAAACAGCACCTGGGAAGAACAGAGCTCACTTAATTAGTTCTAGTCTAGTTGTAGGAAATGCGTTCATTTCCATTGCCATTGTTCTATTCTCCCGTGATTTTTGCTGGCGCTCCGGGCACAAAAGCATTCGCAGAACAGATAGATAAGTTGAAGCGAAAAAACGGCTACATAGCTTTGCGTCATCACTCAAACGCTAGCCGGGTTGTTATTCATTAACAGCGAGTACCTAAATACTCGGGGATATTTAGTGTAGCTAACCTGAGGCAAAATATTTTTTTTATAGTGGGTTGACATAATGGCTACCCTACGCCTGATGGAAAGCGAAAGAGAAACCCAAGTCGCTGTGACAACGGGCGAGTAACTGGTCAGTTACCTGTCTGTTGCCACCGCCATGCCGGCCCAACCCTAACCCCCCACGAGCTCCGGAAACCCTACTCACCGGCAGAAACACGACCCAGAGGTTATTTGACTGCGGTATTCTATAGGGTGGAGGTCCTTCCCCGGACGGGCGGCTCAATTCGAGCGAAGATTCGCTATGCCCTACCTCTCTTAACGAAGATTCGCTATGCCCTACCTCTCTTAGAATATATTAGACCTACCTATTGTCTGTTTGGTAGATAGATAGATATTCTTTATTGCACAAAACTAAACATTTACGGGATGTAAGACCCATCATCTTTTCGCTCCAAGCCAACCTCACCTGCCCGTGGTGCATCCTGCCGAAAAACAAACGAGGCGCTGGCAGCCGACTGGTGGCGGTATAACCATCACAATTAAAGGCATAGCTAAATACCACAGACTGATGACGGGCAGCAGCGTCACCGGAGCGAGAAGCTACGCCCTGCGATCGCCAACCCGCCTGCCCAGCGTGGCGATTATGGGTATATCCTCCAGATGTTGGCCCTAAGTGGCGAACAACTGGAAAGGCCTATGTCCAGCAGTGGACTGCAATAGGCTGATGATGAAACATTTACAGGGTACAATGTAGGCGGTCTTATCGCTGCGAGCGATCTCTTCTTTAGTTTCTGGATTTAGGATGGGATGGGGTGTGTAGATGACGACTAACTATGCCTGATTGTAATTGGTTAGTAATATCTATTTCTAATTTAGATTGTGACGTATTACCTCAGAGTTACAACTTGGAGGTTTTTAAGGCTAGAGTAAAAATAGGCTATATCTAAGTAAGTATGCTCCACCCTAGACCACATCATCACTTAACATCAGGTGTGATTGTGGTCAAATGGTTTCTTAGAATTAAATAAAAAATATATAAAAATAAGATACAGAATTCAAATTAAATTATAAATTGTTCAGTGGTCTATATTATTTACTCACTTTCGCACTTTTTTCACTCACTAAAATTGCTATTTAGAAATTTATTTTCTTGAAATGTCGACGGCAGTTGAATTATTAAAATATATAATTAAAAAATTATAAGTGGGCTCGCGATATCACTTTTAATTTTGATTTAATTACGAATTTTTGAGGTGGTTACAAATTTTATTCAAATTTATACTGCATTTCAGACTTTGTACTTTATAGCGCTTAGACTCAACGGTCAGATTGCAGTGGTACCTACAAGTTTAACTTTAAGAGTTTCATATTAATATCAGCTTCATACCTTCACAATCCTGAATAATATTTATGAAAAGGGTACTCTTATTGTACCGATTTATTAATTGTACATTTTTAGATGTTTTTTTATGAAAAGTCTTGAATTTTATGGTACAATTTATGTATAACTATAGCTATAGTAATTGCGTTTGAAATTGATCACTTTTACCGTATCATGACGTAATCGTAATATTAATATTAGAAGTATTGTAAAGGCTAAGAATTTAGTGTTGCAGAAAAACCAAAAACTTGAATAATTCACTTGTTACTAAGCAATTCTAGGAAGATAAACAAAAATATATTACCAATATTGAGCCCCAGTAAACTTATAAGCTGAACAAAATGATACAATCAGGTACAGGACCCTAAGAGGGCTCAGAAGGGTCATCTCAAGCCACATCAGCCCACCCATTATTTGTACAACAACACCAGCTCTAGTTAATAAATTGTAACCAAGGAACAAGTTCACAGACTCACATCGGGGCGTAACTTCCCACTTTATAGAAAAATCGTGATATATTACTTTAGGTCGCCGAAACGATTTTATCCTGGCGTTAATATCGTCGCGAACGAAAACAATTTCGCTCATATTAGGCTGAGGAAATTGGGTTTTCTAAGAGGTTGTACATATTTTTTTCGCTGCCGATAAAAAATGGGCGTTGCAGAGGAGAAGAATGGTACACTTTGGTTTGATAGTTTAGTGATTTGGGTCGTTTGTTGCGTCCGTCTCGCCGATCGCCCAGCTAGCCTCAATCAAGAGGTTTTGGGATAAACTTTTGTTATTGTTTCACGTTTGAATACTTGGGAAGTAGGTAGGTTATCTTATTGCGCACTTTTAGATATATAAAGCTCGATTGATGTACGTATGACTTATTAAAAATCTACTAAACCAATAACAAGTAAGTATATAAGAAAATTCACCGGAGCGTGAAGCTATGCCCTGTGATCGCCAACCCGCCTGCCCAGCATGGCGATTATGGATATATCCAATAAAAAATATCTCGTGACCAAACAATTATGATTAAATCTTGTCTTAAAAATGTTAAAACGATACGGTAATGATACCGGTCGAAGAAGCCCTCTTTATAAGCTCACAACATGAAGACGAAAATTATATTTCCGTTTGTAATTGTTGTAGGCAACATCAAACGGGCGGGATTGGCTTCTAAGCACAAAGAGGCTAAGTGAGCGCTTAATTAAGAGCCGTCGAAGTGTTCCGACGGCGGCACATTAATTTCGTCTTGTTTTTCTGTTCCCGCGACCAATTATCCCGCGTCCCCCAACGAGTTTTGATTCCCCCCCAACAATTATATTGCGCTTTGTGATCGAGCATAGACGTACTAACCGCAAAAACGTATTATTCAGAATAAAGCGGCCTAAATGTACGTACACAAACAAGAAAGGGGCGCTGTTACAAACTACTCTTTAAACTACAACCTTTTTACTGGTGCTTCCTAGTGCACAATAGTTTTTTACCTGACTGCCAAAGGAAGAGGGTAATGTTTTTCTAGTGCCTACTTACCTAAGTAGGTTATAAAATACGATCTATTTTATAAAAAGTTAAGTTTCTTGCCGGTTCTATAGAATCCACTTTGCGAATGCGATGAATAGAAATGACTCTACGATTTGTATTTATTTTACCTGACAATTCATAAATGCTTGTCATAAGTGTTGATGAATAAAGATATTTTTCATTTTCATTTTACAGTCCTAGCAATATATTATAATAAATAAAATAAAAAAAATATATAGAATAGAGCCTTCATTAAAACACTTATAAATCGTTAGTACAAATGAAAATGATCCTACCGCTTTCCAACAAGCGAGAGTTTACACTTTCGCCCTGCCTGCTTTAAAATCATACTACGCGATATACAATTTTTGAATACTTAGTTACAGGCAAAAGCTAGTTTATAACAATACTTTCAACAGTTTACCCGTGTTACTGAAATGATGAAATTATTCCGTTTATCTAGCATTATCAGAGGTTACCAAGCAAGCGCAAGCTCCCAGGAGCCCTCTAAATATTAGATCTCTCTTAATTACACAGTCCAATGTCCAGGATGCTTAATTTCCCACGTGGCAGGACATTTTTAATTTGCTTAAACGCGGCCAATGATGTCGACATTTTATCGGATGCCTTTTCAATTTTAGAAGGAAATTTAGAAGCGCTCTTCTTTTTGGGTTCGCTCTTGGGATTTACCTATGTGAATTATTCGCTCACTTATCCGTGCGATTATTTTGAAAGATTGATTTAAACTTAAATACATGATATGATTAACAGACGAGGAATCTTAAGTACTATCCTACTTAACAATTAAACACTATTTTTTGTTTAGGGGGTTTCGAATAAAAAAGTTACAATTCTTTCTGGCTGAAAAGCCCAAGTCTATCGTCCGATCCTTGTGTGTTCCTCGATAACATTAGTATTTTATTAATTTGTAATATTATACAAAAAACCTACTATGAATTTACAAAAATCAGAACGCTCAGAAATGCCCTGTCAAGCTCACAGGAAGAAGCGTCAGAAACGGCGGTGCCCACTTTTTGTTTTTAATGCGAATTTATTGTTCCCCGCTCCACGTTCAAATTCCATCTTAATTTTTTCGGGAAATCCGATCCGGAGACATAATTTATGCGCTGTTTAGGGAGAGCAAGAACATTCACAGGGACCGTATCATAATTTGATTAAAGCGTTATTTGCGCGTTTTCGCGACAGACACAGGGCACGGTGAAAAATTACTGAATTACTCGTAATTTCTTTTTCGGGTCCATACGGAGCCGTTTTGTTTTCAACCATCGTACTTTATACAAAGCCCCCTGGCGAGATTCGGCCTTAGGGTGAAATTTATAGAGCGTTGTTTTCCTTAACTCAGATTTAAGGTTAAAACACATTAAAACAAGTTCGGTGGTAGTCACGTGACTATTTCCTTTGGGCCGTTTGAAGTGTAGAGGTAGGCCGTAGCCAGTTCTATGGTCGACGATACGAAACTGTTTACCGTAACCGTTTAAGTGAGAAAACAGTTCAATTTTGGACTTATTTATATATACGGTTGACAGAACATTGAACATCGTAAATGACGAACGAAATAGTAGGTAAGTACTACTTAGTCCCAAGCGCTTTATTGAAGTTTGGGACACTCTCAACTCAAGTTTAAAACCTCAACCAATATTATCTGAAGATTTTATACCTTTCAAACATTTTATACGTGTTCCACTCGTATAAAGGGAATATATACCCACAGTATATTACCTCATCACGGGGTAGACAGACAGTATAAATTCTAATATTGCAGAACAAAACGCAGAAGAATCCACAAAATTATAATCAGTGCACGGGACAGTCAATGTGTTAATACAAGTATATCTAATGATCGTTTAGAGTAATTAGATTTTAGCAGTAAATTTATAATTACGTTAACAAATTTCACTTACCTTTGGCTGTGCCGAGTCAGCTCATGCTCATGTTCCACTGTAAAACAAAATATAAATATGATTAGTATAATCCCTAAAGATAATAGCTTGCGACGCTTCTTATAAAATCTTAACAAGCTTGTGAAATCCAACAATAAATAGCCTTTATTTAGAAAAAAGAATCGTAATACGCTTATTGAGAAACCAATTAAAGCAATATAAAAAAAATAACAGATAGTTGTTAGAAAGCTTATTACCGTACCACATTATAGTTTTCTGCCTCACTCAATGATTGAATGGCAGAGAATGCCACACGACATTAATCCCGCCATTTGTACTCTCATGCGCAATTTGCACATTATAACAAAACATTGAATTAAAATAAATTTCTTTGTCCGCCCGCACCTATATTTTGAGTTACGCCTTTGCGCACAAAAACGAGACGAATCGCTGAGTTAATTTAAGAAGCATTACAATTATGTTATATCAACACTGACATAGTTATAGATAGTAGACTACAGACTGTAAGCCCTCTATGGCGTTAGATAAGCATGTGTCAAGGATATAACGCGAAATTTGGGCCATAAAGAGATAAACCGCATCGAACACGGCTTCCCCGGAGACTCGCGCTACGCATTAAGGGCGAACGGTGACGTCACTAGCGCCGCAGTTATTAAGTACTAGCTTTTGCCTAGCATACAAACTTCCACACCCCATTTTAGGGAAGTGTGGGGTTAAAAAGGGGCAAAAAGTAGCCTATGTTACTCTCCATCCCTTCAACTATGTCTATGTAAAAAATCACGTCAATTCGTCGCTCCGTTTTGCCGTGAAAGAAAGACAAACATACAGACAGACACACTTTCCCATTTATAATAGTATAAGTATGGATTATAGGAACTACAGTCCTTAGTTTGGATACTAAGTGTACGTACCACAGAAACGTATCAAGAATAATTCTAACACTCGAAACAAGTTACAATCTGATAGATCGAAAGGCGCTGAAATCTTAAGAAGTCCTTTGTTTGATATAAATAATTAAATAACTCAAAACATGTCGCGCTGGGCTATACAGCGCCATCTAATCCCGTACTAAGCTGAATCTTGTGCTGTGGTTACTAGAAAACTGGTAAACTTAGTTAGATACCTACCTATGTTTTTCTACACTAATATTATAAAGAGGAAAACTTTGTTTGTTTGGTTGTAATGAATAGGCTCAAAAACTACTGGACCGTTTTTTAAAATTCTTTCACCATTCGAAAGCTACATTATCCACGAGTAACATAGGCACAATTTTATTTTGGAAAAAAAAACTTTACGCGGACGAAGTCGCGGGCGGAAAGCTAGTTGTAAATAAATAGGTACTTCATCATCAGCCTATAGCAGTCCACTGCTGGACATAGGCCTCTCCAGTAGTTCGCCACTTAGGGCAACATCTGAAGGATATACCTACCAATAATCGCCACACTGGGCAGGCGGGTTGGCGATCGCAGGGCGTAGCTTCTCGCTCCGGTGACTCTGCTGTCCATCATCGGTCTGCGGTATTTAGCTACGCCTTCAATTGTGATGGTTATCAGATGACCTGCAATAGGGATTTGATGAAGATGATGATCTTTCAATCATAAACGTTAAGTTTCAGAATGGAGGGTAGTCATACAAGACCGTAGCTTGGCCCATGGCGTACCTGCGCCAGACGCCATAAAATCTCTTTATTATGTACCCGGTAGAGCGGCGGAATTGAGGACCATGAACACGCTATAATGCCCACGATTATGATCCTATGGGAAAAACGGGGACGTTATGGGAAGCCCGTGGTATACGACAGTGACTCTCAAAATGGCGTCAAGGTAAATTAAACTATTACACAAATACGGTTTTTTTTAAATCGATCAATGAATTTAGCAATAGGGATGATGACTAAAAAATAATTTAATGTCCATCAGATAGATTAATGAAAAATATTGGATACGTATTTTTTATTTTGCCTCTTGTTCAAAAACTTACGAAGATACATTGATTTTAAATGTCACATGACGTCACGTTAGAGTACACAAATATACTCTAACGTGACGTAGTTAGCCCCCACTCCGTAACTTTAATGCGCTATATCTAAGTATTTTCTTGTTATTTCGACAAAACAAAAAATACGGGTCTTATATTTTTTTATTATCTAAGAGACGGACTAATTATTTTCTTCATTTTCACACCTTGTCATCATCCGTATTAGTTTTTTCTATAGGCAATTAGTTTTTTCAGTTCTCCAAATATTATTGAGCATCTAATATAAAACCGGCCAAGTGCGAGTCGGGCTCGCGCACAAAGGGTTCCGTAGCAGCAAATATAATAAACTTAACCAAAATTACAGTTAAATCAACCTATCTCAAAAACTATAAGAGATACTTTGATCAAACCAAAAATCGTTGAAAGAGTTAATTAGCATGCATCACCTCTATTTTTTTTAGAATTTTATACCCCGTAGTTATAAAAATAGAGGGGGGGGGACATACTTTTTACGACTTTGAGAGCTGATATCTCAAAAACCGTTCACTTTAAGAAAAATGTTTTTTAGAAAACTTTATATCATTTTAAAAGACCTTTCCATTGATACCCCACACGGGTATGTACATCGAAAAAAAAATTTTCATCCCTCAGTTACATGTATGGGGGGCCCCACCCCCAATTCTTTTTTTTACTATTTAGTGTCATAATTTTGTAGCGGTTCATACAACACATATTCCCATCAAATTTCATCACTGTAGTACTTATAGTTTCCGAGTAAATCGGCTGTGACAGACGGACAGACGGACAGACGGACAGACGGACAGACGGACATGACGAAACTATAAGGGTTCCGTTTTTGCCATTTTGGCTACGGAACCCTAAAAACGAATAAGCTTAATGAATTGAGCATTTGACCGCACAGTTTGGTCCAGTGGTAATGAACTGCGAACGCTGAGACAGGTTGCGGGTTCGATTCCCGCACAGTACAAACATTTGTATGTGTTACCGTTAAAACCCATTTTTCGTGAACATGTACGAGTATGATTGTACCAATACAATATAAGCATACCCAGACCAATCTGGGTAAGCTGTGTAATAATGGCGTATCTAAGTAAGTTTATCAGTTTTGTGACGATAGTATCTTGGGTTATTTATTGACGATTTAAAATAATAACCAGTCCATTTTGAAACGACTAAAACTTAAGTAAAACTTGAGAACTTCAATGACGACTTGATAATTTGGCTATTGACAGCCATCAACTAGTCTTATAATAATAATAATAAATAATAAATAACCCAAGACATGCCACTTGGTACTTTGAACAAACCGCAACTGATCAAATATTTGTAATACTTATTTCTTCCCGTGGGTGTCGTAAGAGACGACAAAGGGATTTCTGGAAATTTCGACTTCTCAGCAAGGCTTGCTTTTCTTAAAAATGTACGTGTTTGGCCTGTCCGGCTTTTTGTCGGAGTGGCGATTCGTATGACGATAGGCGGACGAGCGTCGGAGCGGATAAAAGAGAAAACTGTTGGCGCGCGCAGCGCGTCTGGCATACACTTCATCTTCGATCTCAATCTCACTTTACATCACGTATAAATACTTTTTTCAACAGCCCACCTGTAAAAACGTTATGTTAGGCAATAAAAAAAAAATGTCCGGCTTTTAGGGCAAAATGTCCGGCCTTATAGTGCGCAGTCTGGCCTTTGCATTTTATGGCCTGGTAACCATCTCCCGCTAGACCCCTCTTCCGCTTTCCATTAGGCGACAAGACACCGCTATGATGTGCTACTAAAAAGAAAACTGGGAAACCCGGAAATATTCGCGCACAAGTCAATGCAAATCATTATCATAACTACCGATTGTCTAATTAAATCAACAAACAAATCACTCGAGTGAGTACGACCTTGCGCACCCCAGGAGTATTGACACGACGCACAATGCGCGCATTGTTTACGCGCCTTATGCGTCTACGGATGCGCGGGCGCAAATAATAGTGCGTTAGGCTTAGCGCGCACTGCGGTTGAACGTGTAGAAATGATCGAAAATGCCAGACAATCTGTTTTAACTTTACATATGTATTTGGCTTTTTAAACCTTTGTTGATTTCAGTTTCAATACTGCTATGATTTTTTGCGGACAGTGTGTTTAGAATCAATGATCATCCCCATTATGATATCATCATCATTAGCTTATCGAAGTCCACTGATGGACATAGGCTTCCCTAGTTGTTTGCCATTTGGGCAAACATCTAGAGGTTTTAACCGTTATCGCCACGCTCTGGGCAGGCGCATTGGCAATCGCAGGGCGTAGTTCCTCGCTCCGGTGATATTGCTGCCCGTCATCGGCCTGTGCTATTTATTTATTTACGTGTTTACTTAATTTCTCCAGGAGTACAGTCCACCTTTATCCCCTAGCTATCAATACTGCAGGCCTACAAAACCTTGAGAATTCTAAAACGCGCCGTCGAAATGTAACAAATGTTCATAGACTATAAAATCAGACACTAAACCTTTGTTTCAGTGACTGATTTTATACTCGATGAACACTTGTTCCTCTAATGCATGATCTTGTATGTAAAGTTCATGTTACATGTATTTACGTTTCCAGACTTTCGATTATAGGCGAGCGTTAAAGAACTACGTTTAATAGTGTGTGCTAAGCCTTAACGCTTAAATTATTCAAGCCGAGCGCCGAACATTATCCTTGGTCGATACCAACGGGACGAAACTACACTGTTATATTGTATTGCTTTTTAATGTCTATAAATAAATATCGATGCGCATGAGTGGATCTAGATGCAAAGCGACAGGGAGAGACCCTTACTAGGCCGTAGTGCTTTGCAATAGAGTCCTTTTTGAAGCTATAGGTGAAATGTCGTTGACCTTACATATGGGAGTGATTCAATTTGATTACGACGATACAATAGTGTGTACGTGCATTTTTTTATCTAGCGTTATTAGAAAACCATAAAGGATGACAAAACTGGTAGTAAAACCGGTCGCATACGAAAAATAGTTTGTGGACCTTTTTATACTTCTGGCTTCACTACACATGATACTCGTCTTCCCACGTGGTCATGCACTTGTGGGACTTTCAATTAGAAAAACGAAAAACTGATCGATCTGCGCCAACCATCGAACCTACAGAAAACATCCGGTTTTAACTTCCCGCGCGATTATGTACTGCTGGTGCTTTTTCCATCTAAATAACGTCAGACTGTCTAGATGATGATCGCAGGTGATCAGAGTAGCCGTTTTTATTTTCCCATGTGCTTATGTACTCCTGGTACTATTCCCACATAAAAATCGTCAGATCCCCTGGCCAGGTGCCTTAAGTACGTTTCTGACAAATTTTTGCGGGGGTCTAATCACCTAGGTGATTAGCTCAGGTGCCGAAGGTGGAACAATTCGTACATACGTATTGTTGGAGATCAAGAGGTGATTAATGCCCTAGAACCTCCTCAGCTACGTAGAGACATTGCCAGTCTTAGTGTTCTCTACCGTCTTAACAATGGGGAACGCTCCGAAGAGTTATTCCAACTCATCCCATCCTATCCTTTCCACTCCCAAATAACACGTGCCGGACACCGTTACCATCCGCATATCATCCAGAAGATAGTAGCGCTCACCAGATTTAGTTCCTCGTTCCTGCCCCGTGCCATTAAGTCATGGAATGCCCTTCCAGCTTATGTTTTCCTTCCTCTTACAATACTAGGTTATTTAGGCGGAGCGTGAAACGGCATCTTAGTGAGCCTTCAGGGTGTGGGTGATATGCCTGTCGACCTAAATTTTGGACCTCATGACCGCTTACCATCAGGTGGAGTGAATGAGTCCTGAATGCTCTTATTATAAAAAAAAACAATCAAATTAAATGATCATCCCAATCAATATTTACGTATTTTTTGTAAAATAGGTAAGTATAACAACGCTGGTTCTACCCCGTAGGTACCCGATTTTTGAGACACCGTTATTTCGGCTGTTAGCGCCATGGTTATGGAAAAACAGTAGGTAGGTCTTCTGCCTCTAAATTGTAATTTTAATAGTAGTAGTAGTATGGTTATGATAGTGACTGTAAAAGCCTAAACAATACATGAACTAGCTAGTTTAGTTAATTATGAAAAGGATAATAGGTAAATCTGGAAAACTTTAAACATACCTAAGTAGGAATGTTTTCCCGTCATGACATGTTAATTCCAAGCACATGACCTAGGATTTGTTTTACTCATCAAAACTAAAGCATTCCGTAATATAAATAATAAGTAGTGAAAATATTTACTGGGTACAGATAGAGCGTGTAAATATTAGTTAAATAAAATCTTACAAGATGTAACATCATCGAAGGATGCGGCAATCTTTGTAAGGAAGTATTCCATATTCATATAAAAATCTTAAACGGAACGGGCGGAAAGGACGAGGTTTTGCGAAGGAAATTTGTATGGATTGTGTGAGATATAATATGCCTGAAAGGAAGAAATGGGAGTAGATGGGACGGTGACGGCTGATAGAAATGAATGGGAGAAGGAAAACATACGATGATCACAAATAGGTAGGTAATAAGGAAGACAGGGCAGGATATAAATGATTTTACAGGCTATTAAAAATATTTCATTCAGATTTCGAAATATCAAAATGAAACAGAGCATTTTACGTTATTGGATAAAATGTTATTAACATTATCAATAACATTATAAATAGATATCTCCGCCCCCACCCAACAGATAAACATCCAAATTTCAATCCATAAAAGATTACCGTCGTTGGCCAAAACGGAATCGAAGATACAATTCCCCTTAATTAACCGTGTCAATCAAACTCTACAATTTTGTTACAGACAAGAAATCTGTCAATAACAATTGTTATAGCAATTGCTAATTTCCTGCGTCTATTTCCTCTACAGTCGGAACATTGGTTACAATTATACGTCTCACTTACGCAATTTCACTGACAACTTGAATAATTGCCTACTTATTGAATAAAACAATGTATGGCTGAGTAAATTTGGTATAATTGCAGCCACATTGATCGTACGCACAAGAAACCAAGATGTGTTCTTGGCGGGCGATATAAAGGCAAGAGTTCATCGGAGCATGATCAATTCAATCTTGTTAACGGACTAAGTGTATCGTGTGTTCTGTGGTGACATATCTTTAGTTATAAAAATGAATTATTTGGTGAGACAATATTTATTCGTGCATGCTAAATTTTATTTGTACTCGTAATATGAATGGTTATGAGTGACATAACAAAATAACATTACTACATATTTAAAAGGCGCTTACGGATTTTTTGATAATTAGATATCATTTGATAAATTTAACGCATGGTATAAGTGCTTCAGTATGTCAACTATTTTAATCCTATTAAATTAAAAGCTGGACCGTAAATTAAATTAATCGTTAATTTAAAGATAAGATACTATTACCAAGAATGTATTGATTTTATTTTATCATTACTATATTTTATTTATATTATTAGTGTCAATACTCGTTAACTAAATAGGTAATCCGTTTATCTTGAAAAGTGACTATTAGGTAAAGTTACCAATAATTAAATTTCCGAAAAGTAAAAAAAAAATTGTCACGTATGTAGGTACCTATTGCTTTTTTAAATAACACGTAACACCAGGGTTATTATATAATCAAGTTTTTTTATATTTTACCATGCAATAATAGGATTTCCATGCCGGCCCAACCCTAACCCCCCACAAGCTCCGGAGACCCTACTCACCGGCAGAAACACGACCCATTTGGCTGCGGTATTCTATAGGGTGGAGGTCCTTCCCCGGACGGGCAGCTCAATTCGAGCGAAAATTGGCTATGCCCTACCTCTCTTAAAAGTGTAAACAAAAAATATATTACATACCAAAGTTTCGTACATACCTAGCCAAAGTGTCCTAGACTCCTTTTCCACCGTCAGTATTCGCTGCCCCGCAGTCCGGTAATACACCTTTGGACCTTGGGTATGATTAAGTATTGGGATGAAAAAGAGTAACTATCGAGTCACTTGCCGGTTCTTCTCGGTAGAAAATTACCTTCCGAATCCGGTGGTAGATTCATTATTTGTACTTGCATTATTTGACGATTCATAAGTGCTTGTCATGACAAGTTGGCTCATGAGCCTATTTGCATAAAGATATTTTTCATTTCATTTCATTATAAGGAAAGATGCTTATGAAACTTTTTTTTTTCAGTTATATTCCTTACTAGCATGCACCTTAGCTGCTAGTTCTGCGCAGAGGGTAACGGAAACCAGCACAGACTCGACTGACAGCACGCGAAGGAGTACGGGAGGCTACGGTTCGCCTGGTTACGGATCCGCCGGTTACGGGTTGTTCCGGCCCGGCGGCGGTTACGGCGGCAACCAGGGCTGGTCCGGTTACGGCGGCTATAACCCTGGCTACGGTGGATACGGGGGCGGTTACCAAGGCGGATATCCGGGTCAATATCCTGGTTATGGAGGTTAGTTATTCGCGTATTGAGAATTCCTTTAGAAATACGTCCCCATTTTTAAATCAATCCATGCACCTTTCGGACTATGTAGTACACCACTTAGTAGGGGATAATCTGATAATCAAACTTTGTACTAACAAAGGAAAACTTTTCAGTCTTTCCTTTTAAGTACTGTGACATTTAGAAAAAAAATCGTTATAGGTAATAATAAAGTTTCAACACATTTTGTTATTCCCGTCAAGTGCATTTCGTAGATAATTACAAGTTACATCGCATCACGTAAACAGTTTTATCCCGCTCAATAGACTAGTTTAAATAATGCGAGAATTTGTATGCTCGCTAGCAGAATAAATGCATTAAATTTGAATTGTATCTACAGGTGGTTACGGCGGAGGATACCAAGGCGGCTATCCAGGATTCGGACAAGGAAACGTAGGCGGATACCCAGGTTACGGAGGTTAGTAGTACCAACATTCCGCCATTAAACTGCCCCTCAGGCGCAGCGGATATACCCCGGACTCTAGCCGGTATACCCTTACAAGTTTCTAAAAGGTTAGTTAAACTGGGCATGTTGTAAAATAGAATATTAATATTTGAATTCGCAGGTGGTTACGGCGGTTACCAGGGCGGATATCCGGGCGGGTTGGGGCCCGGAAATGTGGGAGGTTACCCGGGTTACGGAGGTTTGTATTTACTTTTCATTTAGCATGCTGTACGCAGGTAACTATTTGTAATGATAACAAAACAATCATTATGGAGCTACAAACAAAATAAAATCATACCTGTTATCTTCTTGAGCTTGACTGATAAGCAGATGTGTTGTATAATAATTGGTTCCGATTTCCACAAAACTGTTCTGGAAACACTGAAGTTAAGTAGTCCGGAATAGGATTAATATGTGTCAATAATTATTATGTTCAACTTTATTCCACTTAGAAAAGGAAAGTTTTAGTTCTGCCACAAAAAGTCACATTGTCCTCGAATAAAACGTACCACTTCTACCTTCAATATTTGTTGAGTTTATAAAGTAACCCGCTAAGACGATTTAATTTGATACATAGCGCCTGCAAAGTTTCAGTACCTAGATACTGCCACCAAAAGTCTAAGGACACGGGTCCACGAATAAAACGTTCCACTTTTACATTACCTAAATGTCCACATACAGACCGACAAACATGTTCTCTGGCACGCGCCCGAATTTGAAAATAACGCCGCCCTCTTATGAAATGTCACTTTGGCGTTGATTTTTGACATTTTAGTTTCACGCTAACGCCCTCATGTCAATGTCTGACACACGTGTCAAACATCTTTGTCAGTCTTCTAAAACAACTTTTTAAAAAGGGGAACACTATTTCATTTTACCTTATCTAACGCTTGAAGGATAAGTACCTAATCCTAAATCCGAACTTTTTTTTCATATTAGAACAGTAGGTATACCTAAGGGCTTCCTGACAAAAAGCGAAAGTAGCTCAAGTCGTCGCTGCGACTGCAATGGAACAATCACTTGTCGCTACCGACCTGTAAGAACTTCAAGAAAGGTAGGGCATAGTCCGGGGAAGGACCGCCGTCCGGCGCCTTATAGAATACCGCAACCAAATGGCCTCCGGGTCGTGTTTCTGCTGGTAAATAGGGTTTGGGTTGGGCCGGCATGGCGGTGGCAACTGACAGGTAACTGGCCAGTTTCTTGCCCGTTGTCACAGCGATTTGGGTCTCTATCTCTTTCCATCAGGCGTAGGGAAGCCATTATGTCGAACTACCATAAACTACCTCTGTTTCCCCCCAGGTTACCGCCCCCGACCCGGCTTCGACTACCGCGGCGGCTACAACCAGGGCCCAGCCGGTTACCCGGGCTACAACCGGCCCGGTTACAGCCCGTACCGGCCCGGCTACGACCGGCAGTACCCCAACAACCCGGGCAACTACTTCGGGGGGTACAATGATGGCTACAGCGACAACTTCAGGCTGCTAGGAAGGAAAGTAGGAGAGACGAAAAAGGAAGAAGACGCGTAGATGTAAATGTGACGTTATTTAAGATCTGATTTGTTTGCACTGTTTTTAAATATAATATTTTATTTATACTATGGCGTTTTCGTTTTCTTTACTGTCTTTTTTATGCAAGAGGCGGCAGACGAGCAAATGTGATGCCTGATGGTAAGCAGTCGACACTGCCCATGGACACCCAACCACATCGAGGCAACTCTCATATCGAGTTCGGTCTTGTCGAGTGTCCTTGGTGTTTTTGTTTCGTTTTTTATATTTTGACTAAGAGCATGTTTGCCGTGGGTGTCGTAGAAGACGAAAGAGAGCTCTTTTAGGCAGCAGCATGGCTGTGCCCCTGGCAAATACCACATGCGAAATAAGAAGAGGACTTAAACTAATAAAATTAATGAAACGAAAACATTCGTAACACAATAATATATTCAATTCATACATTATTCATATTATTAAATAACCTTAACATAAACATTACACAATGAATACTTATTTTAATTACATAATATTATATCCCTTTACAAGGGTGAACAATGGGAGAGGACTATGTCTAGCAGTGGACTGTGATAGGCTGATGATGATGACGGTAAAAAGATGAAGTCCGAGGAAGGATGCCCACTGCTGAACGCATGTCTTCTTTATTTCACGCCATCTTTCTAGATCGCACCTTTTTGGGCGATAACACCTCTCCCACGCGATTGAAAATCTAATCAATACTTTTTCTTTGGACCTTCGAAATGTATGTGACCCTATAAAGGGACGACTGTACCAAATAGGGATGTTTCCAGGGTCAAAATAATTACATTATATTCAGTCCATATTTTTTGATCATAAAAATATATTGGACACGTATTTTTCCTTTTTTAATTCAAACAAAAAATAACAAAGATACAAGGCATCAAAATTTAGGAGTGGGGATCTTTGACGTCACTCAGTGGCGAAAAACCTCCCACGCTTTGACGTCACGCGTAATTTTAACGGGCTATATCTTTGTCATTTTTGGTCTAATTTACAAATGAAAAAAATACGTGTCTATTGTTTTTGAACAATCTAAAGACGGACTAATTACTTTTTTAACGGCAACAGGCCTATTGGATAATTCTTGGTTTTAAGTAATTCGTTATGTAGGACATGTTTGTGTGATCAAAATTTAAAAAACCGGCCAAGTGCGAGTCGGACCTCGCGCACGGTAGGGTTCCGTACCACTGATTGAATGAAAAAATTAGGTAATTTGATTTATGACGTTTAAAAAAAAAATAATGTCTAGATTTCCTTCAAACCAAATTTCGTTAGTTAGTTTTTATAGTAATACACATCATATATTTATTCAGTTTTTTCATGCCCATATTTTAGAAGTTACGGGGGGGGGGGACACTCATTATTACCACTTTGAAGAGTCTCTTCCGCGCAAACTATTCAGTTTAGAAAAAAATGTTGTTAGAAACCTCAACATCATTTTCAAATACCTATTCTTAGATACCGCACACGAATAGGTTTAATGGAAAAAAAAATTTTGAGTTTCAGTTCTATGTATGGGGAACCCCAAAAATTTTGGATTTTTTTCTGATTTTATTATTACATCTTAATGCGGTTTACAGAATACATCTACGTACCAAATTTCAATAATGTAGCTCTTATAGTTTCGGAATAAAATGGCTGTGACATACCGGACGGACAGACAGACAGACAGACAGACAGAGACAGACAGACAGACAGACAGACGGACAGACAGACAGACAGACAGACAGACAGACATGACGAATCTATAAGGGTCCCGTTTTTGCCATTTTGGCTACGGAAACCCTAAAAAAAACAGTAATGTTAAGTCGGGCGCAGCAAGTTGTAAATGTATTTGAAGATCTATTCTTAAGAGAGGTAGGGCACTGGCGAATCTTCGTTCGAATTGAGCTGCCCGTCCGGTATAGAATACCGCAGCCAAATTGGACCTCCGCGTCATGTTCCTGTCGGTGAGTAGGGGTTTCCGGAGCTCGTGGGGGGTTGGGGTTGGGCCGACATGCGGGTGGCAACTGACAGGTTAACTAAACAGTTACTTTGCCCGTTGTCACAGCGACTTGGACTTCTCTCTCGCTTTCCATCAGGCGTAGGGTAGCCATTATGTCGAGCCACAATAAAAAAAAAAAAAAAAAAATTATGATCCACTAAACCAGTCCGAGGTCATGGAGTTGAAGAAGGAGGCTGCTCCAGAGCGCGCGTTGGCGAAGTTGAGGGGCAAAGAACCGCTCATCAGCTCCGACAGCTCGCCACGAGAGCGGTTGGGACTGGCCGCCACCACTTTCTTCTTAGTCTGCGAATCAATGTCAAAAAATATTTTTTTTTTACACACAGCGCCATCTAGCCCCAACCTAAGCCGAAGCTTGTACTATGGGTACTAGATAAACTTACTCATTTTTTTTTGTAAATGTCACCGGAAAATAGCAAGAATCGTAAGTTGATCAATTTCCTAGGTAGTCAAAGTCAAAGTCAAAGTCAAAATACCTTTATTCACATAAACTTAAAATAAGCACTTATGAATCGTCAAGTAAAAAATAATGTAAAAATATAAAAGGTAATGTAAGAATGTGAATAAAAGCAATTTAAAAGAAGCTACCGCCGTGTTCGGAAGGTAGATTTCCACCGAGAAGAAACGGCAAGAAACTCGGTAGTTACTCTTTTTAAAGTTGATTGACTTCCGGAAAATAATAAACGGCAGTTGAAATGTATTATTTAACGTATGTATTTTAGTAACTTGATCATTTTACGGGGTCTTGCCGTAAAATCATCCGACGAAGGTGAGGTGAACGTTGATTGGTTCAATGGCTCACGTGGCGTTATCCCGGCAACCAATCAGGGAAGAGTGTATTCATTTACGGGTAATAGTGCACCGTTAAATAGTACATTGAGCAACGATTGGCCCATTTGAGGACGATTTTACTTGAGTCAAAATCGTAAATTAATAAATGACTGTCAGGCTACCGTAAATTGATCAACTAACTGAAATCCATTGCGTATAAAATTATTTTTAAACAAAAAATTAAACCGACTTCGAAAAAAAACACAAACGACCAAAACTAAAAAGCGATAAATAACGTAAGTAATTCTATCCTTAATACATAATTATTTAAATATTACAATTATCACTTATTTTTGAAGTCGGTGCCAGCCTCTCGGTACCTAACGTAGACTGTTGTTGTATGACGCGCGCGGCCGGCAAATCCACATGACAATATACATTTATTTGACTGGCACCGACTTCAGATAATTGTAATATTTAAATAATTATGTATTAAGGATAGAATTACTTACGTTATTTATCGCTTTTTAGTTTTGGTCGTTTGTGTTTTTTTTTGAAGTCGGTTTAATTTTTTGTTTAAAAATAATTTTATTTCACTATTTTTAGTTGCGTTTATGTGCTGTGACCTTGAATAAAGGCTGATTAATGTCCTTATGAGTTTTACTTAGGAATGAAAAAAATTGCTTTCTAGAATCAAGCATATCACTTACCTAATCACCTGCCCTATTATTAGCCCTGCATAAGTACATACTACTATCTAGTTTAATATCGACCAATGTCAGTACTGTCCCCTAACTCCTAACCGTTAAGGAGTTCTGTGGCTTCATCATCAGCACCAGATGTTGACGCCCGGAAGCATATACCTGAGTAAAATATGATTACGTAACAAAAACACCATATGGGCATACAATTTTCGCTTGTTGCCCTCAATTTCTTCAGGATCCCATCATCAGATCCTGACTTGGTGATAATGGGACCACCTCGGAAGTGTCCTCTGTCGAACTGTCGAAAAATTTTTGAAATCCATTCATAATTGACGGAAATATCGGTGAACAAACATAAAAAAAAAAAAAATATCTAAATATATAAAACTCAAAGGTGACTGACTGACTGACTGACTGACATAGTGATCTATCAACGCACAGCCCAAACCACTGGACCGATCGGGCTGAAATTTGGTATGCAGGTAGATGTTATGCTGTAGACATCCGCTAAGAAAGGATTTTGACCAATTCTACCTCCAACGGGATGAAACTCTATTCCACGCGGACGAAGTCGCGGGCACTGCTAGTTATACATACAGACGAATTGAGAACCTCCTCCTTTTTTCGAAGTCGGTTAAAAATAATACATTTCAACTACCGTTTGTTATATTCCCAAGGTTAATCAACTACCTAGGAAATTGATCAACTTACGATTCTTGCTATTTTCCGGTGACATAAATAAATACATAATACCCAGACCAATACAAACAGACATTTTCATACACACAAATGTCTCGAGTACTCATTAGGTGCTCTTTTTCCAGAACCACGAGCCTTGGTTCAGAAAACAGCGGTCATCAAATGATGAGGGTTCGATTCTCACCCGGATAGAAATTTGTGTGATGAACATTTGTGTTTGCTCCGTGTTCGTATTTTTATTTAAGGTATTTGTAGTTCCTTTGTTGTTCTGATACCCATAACACAAGTGCTCAAACTATTTACTTTGCGATCGGAGCAATGTATGTGATAGTGTCTGATATTTATTTAATTATCTATTTGTAAAAAAATATTCGTACAAGAAGATACGATTTTAATTAAGAGCTAGACCAGGTATGTTAGAAAAGATTAACTATTACAGGAATCGTTGAACATTTAGAATTTAGACTCGGTTTCCACACACAATTAAAATTCAGTTATGTTTCCATGACTGTGACAAACCTTAACTCGAAGACAGTAAGTCATTTGGCGATAAATACAATGCAAAAACAAAACGTGATCTTTCAACATAATGAACAGGGTTTAATGGTTAAGGCAACTTCACAAAACTAATAAGTTCATAGTCGGTGCTTATCTCACATATCAACTTAGGTAATTCAAAATTGTTAAAGATTAATTTTTAGTTAGCAATTATGGCCACTTGGAAATAATAAAAGTAACAAATAGCATTCAGTGGTTTCATAAACATATTATGATAAATTAATCGGTTAGTAAACATTTTGGCCTAGAGGCCTATTGTCCAGCAGTGGACTGATGTGGGCTGATGATGATGATGTTAAAACACTTTGTGGACTAGTCTCACTACGGTGATGATAACTTCCAAATACGCTATCAAGAACTTATAAGACGAATAAATAAAAAAAATATTAGCGTTTGTATTAAGGCAACTATTATCAGATAATAGTGAAATTGTCGGAAAATTGTTTAAATGATTACTACAGTTTAAATGTCATAATGTCAGTTTAAATGCATTCCAGTTATGTCACACTTTATCCATACCATCTGCTCAAACGGCAAATAATGATTCTCCGTTCTGTCGAATATATAAATAAATACAAATAAATTTAAGAAAAAATGTGATAAATTTATATAAGCGAAAAGGGTATTCCACTATGATTGATTTTGCTTGCAACTTCATAGCTACCAGAAAGAATCCGTAAAATTTGACCTATTTACGAAATCATACTTGCTGTAGCCCTCTCGGGTCGAGAGCCCGTAGCATTTTGTTACTTTGTCACTACTGCCCTGTCCATTAGGTTAGTCGCTAGGCTCAATATTGAGCTTCTCGCAATCCCAAGCAAATCGACGCTCCACCTTTTTTAGAGGGGCATAATGCACCTTCACGCCGAATTTCGGGGGAAGTGGGGGTGGTGTGTGGGACCACACCTCCCGAAATGGAGCCTACCCACTAAACCCTCCTGTGTCGCCAGTGGGCAGCAACTTGCAGGTACTCGGGTAGCGTAGCAGTATACGGCTGCATCCCTGCCTGCCCTGACCAGCCGCAGATAACAAGCGGCCGGCACTCCTGGTCCGGGAAGGGCAAATACCCTTACCCCCGGCTTCCAGGGAGCGATGGAATGTTCCCGGGTGGACCTCGGGTGGGTGTCTGCATCCACCATACTGTCACGCCCTATTGAGTAGTTCGCGCCCCGCGCTTACCATTCGTTGTCGTCACTCCACCTAACCCGAGTGCGTCCTTCACTAAGTTTGTCAAGAAGCGGTATCCACTCCAGTACTCGTTTACCCCAACTGTTGTATCTACGTACCGGTTTATCCTGCTTCTTGTGCAGACTGGGCGGCGTGGCCACGGGCAGGAGAGAGAACCAGTGCGAGTCTCCCGAGGCGAGCAGAGCAGCCGCCTTGTCGCCGCTGCCGCCGGAGAGTACCGGTTTGTTACCGATAATACCGGTCAACTGGCCGTGGTGGAGGATCAGACTACCGAGGAGCGTCTGTAAAAATAAATTTTAATTATGTATTAATTTAAAATTGTTTTTTTTTAACTAGCTTACCCAGCGTAATTAGTATCTTCATGTTTTATATAATAGGGAATGTGCACATCGACGGTGCTGCCAGCTGGTGTCATAAATTTGAATGTTTTACCCTAGTTTAATATTAGTAGTGCTGCCATCTATAGTTTGTGCACGGTCCCTATAACGGAACGTGCACATCGATGGTGCTGCCAACTGGTGTCATAAATTGTCACGAATACATAAGACCTTTACTTGAATCATTCAATTTGGTTCACTCGTTATGTGGGGGAAATCTCCAGCAAGGTCCAATTTGGGCGTCATTTGGAGGACAAAGCTAAATTAGCTAGTAAGAAATTGGGTGTCCTTAACAGGGCGAGGCGGTTCTTCACACCGAGTCAGCGGCTTGTGCTGTACAAGGCCCAAGTACGACCTCATGTGGAGTACTGCTCTCACCTCTGGGCAGGCGCCCCGAAATACCAGCTTGACCCATTTGACGCCCTCCAACGACGAGCTGTGCGGATTGTCGGTGATCCTGATCTCACTAACAACTTAGAGACGTTGGCCCTGCGTAGAGACTTTGGCTCCCTTTGCGTCTTCTACAGACTCTTTCACGGAGAGTGCTCTGAGGAGCTATTTCAAATTATGCCAGTGTCACCATTTTACCACCGCACTACTCGACGCCGCTGCAGGGTCCATCCATACCATTTGGAAACTTTTCCAACCAGAACTGTTCGTTTCCAACGTTCGTTCTTTCCGCGCACCTGTAAGCTCTGGAATGAGCTCCCAGCCGCGGTGTTTCCTGATCGCTACGACTTGTCCTTCTTCAAACGTGGTCTAAAGAGAACTCTTTCCTCACGGTAGGCAGCGGCTAAGCTGTGCCCCTGGCATTGCAGAGTCTATGAGCGGCGGTAACCATTTAACATCAGATGGGCCGCTTGCTCGTCTGCCACCAATAGCAATAAAAAAAAAATAAAAAAAAAAATTAAAAAAAAATACATTTCGAAAATCCATATTCGGTTGAAGATCAACTAATTAAAAATTAAAATTAGGTATTCCACATTTATTTATTTTAAATAAAATCATTTTTTTAAATTAAATTAACTTAGTTTGTTAAAAAGAATCTAATAAATGAATTGATGACCTCAGTGGCCCTTTGTGGGTGTTCTGTTTTGAGTGATAGGAAAAGAACTTTGCTAAACTAACTATTAATTTGGTCATTCTGGTAATTCTAGGAGACATCCCCCATCATAGTCATCATGCTTTGATAATTGCGGATATAAAACGGATTAAAAGCAAAAGTTATCTATGGATATTAAACATACCTGTACTCTCTGCACAGACCTCTTTAAATTCGTCTGTATATACGGATAGAACACGTCATAATCGAACGGATCTATCTTCTGCCTCAAAAACTCACAAATCTCCGACGACATCTCCATAGACTTCTTGTTCTCCCGAGGCACCAGCAACAATGTCATATGCCTCACATCCATTAGCAATTGGAGCGCACATCTCTGATTTATATCCGTCTCTTTCTCTCTTATGACTCTGTTGTAGTGTGTGAAAGTGACATGGTTAACTTTCTCAATGAACATGGTGTGTATTTCAACGGGCAGAGTGTGAGGTACAACTTCGTCTAATATTCGGCTGACGGAGTATAGATACTCTTGTAGCTTCAAAGAAGGACCGGCCGGTACTTTTATTGTGGATTCTATTGCGTTCCCTTCGTCGTCTTTCTCTTCAATCTTTATGACGTCCCATTGCTAGAAAGGTAAATATATTAGAAAATTACTGTAAGTATTCTATAATTATCATAATCAAAAGTGGGTATCAAATTGCTGTGTGCCAGGATCGTCGCAAATGGAAGGACGTGGTCTCTGCCTACCCCTCTGGGAGAAAGGCGTGACGGTATGTATGTATGTATGTATCAAATTCCAGATCATCCCGTTATGGAAGAGTATACAATTTCAAAAACATTTAAAATTTCAAACCCATTGATATTTTACCTTTATACAAAAAGGCCCCAATCCAGATAATAAAATAGGTACTAAATCTATAATATACATATATATAATACTAGCTTTTGCCCGCGGCTAAGCTTCCGTTAAATTCGGGGTGAATGCTCCATCCAAACTTCCACCTCCCATTTTAGGGAAGTGGGGGGATAGAAAGGGGCAAAAAACAGCCTATGTTACTCTCCATCCCTTCAACTATCTCCACATAAATAATCACGTCAACTCGTCGTCCCGTTTTGCCGTGAAAGAAAGACAAACATACAGACAGACACACTTTCCCATTTATAATATTAGTATGGATGGTACTTAAGCCACTAACCATCATCAAATAATCCACATTGGCTTCCAGAGTGAACTCTTGCGGTAGACCCTGGGTCAGGTCCTCTATTTTCGCCACGACAATATCCACCCACTTGCTCCAACAGAACAGACAATTGTCTTTCAAAGTTGCGCATATTTGGTTCCATCTGTAATAAAGTAATGTTTTTAATCGTTTATGTATTAACATTAAGCTCGTAATCTTAAGTTTCACCATTTTTTATTCAATTAAGTTTAGGTCAAAGGTCTTCACCTTGTTTAACACCCTTCATCCTACACTAACTAAATATAGGCCACATTGATACTTCCCCAGAGAATATAATACTAGACAGAAACTGTATAAAGATTACAAAGAACCTTATTAGTAAAAAAAAAGAAAAAAATATATTTCAGAACCTATGTCCCATATTCATATTCATTTATCACAATTTTCCAATTAAATATAAAATTCGTGAATTACAATATTACTGATAATAATTAATTTCCTATATTAGATCACATTACCTCAATCAAAATAATAATAATAAAATAAAATAAATAGATTTATCAATCTAAAACTGACGATGGTTGTCAAAAGCCTTTCAAAAGTTCAAACTACTAATAAAAAAACTTGAGTTCTTGTCATCCCCGTTGGTAATATAATTTAATTGTTAAATAAAACATACACACCTTTTTAAAGCATTTTCGTCTATACTAATGACATCAATGGTATTGTGCTCATCGGGAATATAGCACCTCCGCAAATGTGGCATAAGGGTGGGAACCGCTTGCGAATACCGCGCTGTGTAGATAGCGACTGTCTTTCGCTGCAGTTCGGTCGCCTGCAGAGTAGGCTCCTCGAAACACGCCTTTATGTATTGGAGCATGCTGCAATCAATATAAGTATTATGTACAAAATTGAGGCATAGCTAAATACCACAGACCGATGACGGGCAGCAGCGTTACCTGAGCGAGCTACGCCCAGCGTGGCGATTTGGTACGGGTGTATCCTCCTGACGTTTGCCCTAATTGACGAACACAGATTACCCCCAATAGATACCGCATGTTCGGCATTTTGCTTTGAGTTTCGCGAGTCAATTTCAGGTGGTATGGAAGGGTGTGCGGGGGACGTAACTCATTTCTCAAGTGATGTACATTTGTATTGTGCAATGTCGATAATTTTATCGAAAAATTACCAATCAGGTATATTAGACTAGATTATGTCTGTATCACCTTTTCAGTATTTTGTGCAATACTGGATATTTATCTATGTATGTATATAAATATATGTTTATATATGTCACCGGAAAATAGCAAGAATCGTAAGTTGATCAATTTCCTAGGTAGTTGATTATCTTTCGGAATATAACAAACGGTAGTGGAAATGTATTATTTAACGCAATGGATTTCAGTTAGTTAATCAACTTACGGTAGCCTGACAGTCATTTAATAATTTACGATTTTGACACAAGTAAAATCGTCCTCAAATGGGCCAATCGTTGCTCAATGTACTATTAAACGGTGCACTATTACCCGTAACTTAATACACTGTTCCCTGATTGGTTGCCGGGATAACGCCACGTGAGCCATTGAACCAATCAACGTTCACCTCACCTTCGTCGGATGATTTTACGGCAAGATCCCGTAAAATGATCAATTTACTAAAATACATACGTTAAATAATACATTTCAACTGCCGTTTTGACATTATAAGTATATTTAAATGTATCTAAGTAAGTTTATCAGTTGTCTAGTACCCATAGTACAAGCTTCGGCTTAGTTTGGGGCTAGGTGGCGCTGTGTGGCCCAGCGTGGCATGTCTTGGGAAAAAAAAAATTCAAATGAGTATAGTTATAAATATGGTTAGGTGAAGTAATCACAGCAGTTTTCATTTACTCGTCTTCTATCCTTCATACATTGAAAACTATCCTATGTAAATGTCTCTAACAGCAGGGTGCGGCATTTGTCCATTTTAATGTTCTCTCAGGACACTTTGGAAATCTAAAGTAGAAACACGAAAATTTTTCTCATCTTGCATTATCGATATACTTGAAAGTAATACATTGTAACACTATTGTCAAACGTGTCTATGCTAGAAAGGGATAAAAATAGTGAAATTGGTAATGAAAGAAAGGGATCATGAAAAAAGACATCAACGCGAGCTAACATCTGTCAAATATTTTCCATCGTAACTTGAGCTCCGGCGCCAAGGAGTTCAATACTAAGATTCATACGTTTATGTTCTACAAACTATTAAAAGTGTCTCCGATACACACGGGTCTGACTTCTGGTCAGTACTGACCGTGGTACTGACGCACTTTAAGCGCATGCGTATTTCGCGCCTGCATTGCACTGATGTATTACCTCTCGCGCGATATCTTAAGTGCGGTATCTATTGGAGATATCTGTGTTGACGAACAACTGTAGAGGCCTATGTCCAGCAGTGGGCTGCAATAGGCTGATGATGATGACGATGATTATGTAAAATGGTGTTCAATTTTACCATAGACAGTAACGCTGTGGTGATGTGCATCATGCATTAACCTAATCCCAAACTAAAAAACTTAGTGCTTTTCTAGAAAGATGTTGGAATAGCAATCCCCAAGTATTAAAAAAAGTTTTTTAACGATATTTGAGGTTTTTTATGGAATGCAAGATATTATACTTACACTCATTTGCAAGTACTATTATTACCTACCTAATATTATTACTTTCTCTTTTTTAAAACTCACTTTCGTTTGTTTCTACGACTTTTTTTCGTATCGACAAACTTCCTTAGTCGTCTTCAACAATACACATTGGAAGAAATGGGGTAATCCTATTCCAAATTCGCAAATCACACGTGTAGTAGACACTAATCCATATATGAAATAACTATGAACAATAAAATAATGAACGATGTGTTTAGTTTATATATCGGCTTGCTATCCTCACACGAACACGTCTATACTCGGCGGCGGTGGGACGCAGACTGACTGCCTTTCCACCCCGCACCTTGCGTGGAGTGTAGGTACGAGACGACAGATGTCAGTGTCAGATGTCACTGTCAGATGTTTGACAGTGTGTAGTTGTGTGTGTCTGTTTGTATGTTCGTGTATGCTACAACACGGACTATGACATCGACATGATTCAAAGTTAGATTTGTTCAATATAATAGACCATTACAATCAACGTACCTTTGAATATTCCCATCGGCTACATCCCTAAGGTACATCTCGATCTCGCCCCTATCTGAGTAGACCTGGTCCGCTTGATCGTCCACGTCGTACAAGACCAGCTTGTCCCGCGGGGCGCGGTGGTCCCGGTACAAATACACCCGTAGGTCGTCTAAGAGACGCTGCAAACCGCCGTCTAGGCCGGAGCAGAGCTTCTCTAGAGTCGGAGTGAAGCCGCGGTCTTGGCGGGCCATGCCTGTCACCAGGAGATAAATAAATTATAATGTATTGTTAGAGGAGAATAATAACTTTTAAGCTTTCGCGTTGCATAATATAATAACATATAACTAGCCTAATTAAAAAAAAAAAACGAAAAAAAAATATTCTGCAGCGCAGACGGAGTAACATCGCTGCACCAGTACTCCCCGTGACCACGGTCGTTGTAACACGGCCGAAACGTCGGGTTTTTAAAAAAGGTATGCGCGTTAAATCCCTCTAGTTATATATTATTATAGGAGAATAATCAACCGCTGCGGCACAGCACTATTCGCCACGCTCAAGAGTCACCGCACTAACGTTGACAGTTGAAGTTGACGTAACGGTGACACTGACAGCTGTCATCGAGTTCCCGCCGATAATTACTTCTCTCTCTCTCTGGTTGAATGAGTGTTTGTGGTTGGATTGTGTAAATAAATACTTTCAGATTATCAATTCTTGTGTTATCAGTATGTACCTACATACATAACCAGTTGCCGAGGGTTGTGGGTGACTGGCTCGATGGCTCATTTGGTAGTGACATCTGCCTTCTGAGCCGAGGGTTGTGGGTTCAATTCCCGCACAGTACAAACATTTGTGTGCATGAACATGTCTGTTTGTATTGGTCTGGGTGTTTTCTATGCATAATATGTATTTATTTACAAAAAAAAGTATCTAAGTATGTTTATCAGTTGTCTAGCTTCCACAGTACAAGCTTCGGCTTAGTTTGGGGCTAGATGGCAATGTGTAGCCCAGCGTGGGTTATTTATTTATTATTCATTTATCTATTATCTATAGTTAACGTGACATACAACTTAACTTAAGAGAGATAGGGCATAGCCTTGCGATCGCCAACCCGCCTGCCCAGCGTAGCGATTATGGGTATATCCTCCAGATGTTTGCCCTAAGTGGCTAACAACTGGAGAGGCCTATGGCCAGCAGTGGACTGCAATGGGCTGATGATTCTAGCTTAACTTGCGTGTACCGACGGACACCTCTATAAAACTTCTTAATTTTTACCAAAATACTTAAAATATAAATAAAATAAAAATAAATAACCCAAGACATGCCACGCTGGGCCACACAGCGCCACCTAGCCCCAAACTAAGCCGAAGCTTGTACTATGGGTACTAGACAACTGATAAACTTTACTTAGATACTTTTTTTTTTTGTAAATAAATACATATTATACATAGAAAACACCCAGACCAATACAAACAGACATGTTCATGAACACAAATGTTTGTACTGTGCGGGAATCGAACCCACGACCCTTGGCTCAGAGGGCAGAGGTCACTACCAAATGAGCCACCGAGCCTGTCAAGAAAGTACAAAAAATAATAAGCCCACCTTTCATAAGTGACGTCATGACTTTGATGACGTCATTCCTAGACTCTATTATCGTTTCCCCGATCAGATCCTTCCACGCGAACCAGTTGATGTCTGCTTCCTTCTCCATTTCGCTCTCAGAAGATACCTGCAATTCATATTCATTACTTACAGTAACTCGTTTAGTAGGTAATACGCTTACAACAAAACCTAAACCGGTGAGTAGGGTTTCAGGAGCTTGTGGGGGGTTCGGGTTGGCCGGCATGGCGGTGGCAACTGACATGTGACTGACCAGTTACTTGCCCGTTGTCACAACGACTTATACTGGGATGTAAGGGAGCGGATCATCTTTTCGCTCCAAGCCAACCTCACCTGCCCGTGGTGCATCCTGCCGAATAACAAACGAGACGCTGGCAACCGACTGGTGGCGGTATAACCATCACAATTGAAGGCGTAGCTAAATACTAAAGACCGGTGACGGGCAGCAGCGTCACCGGAGCAAGAAGATACGCCCTGCGATCGCCAACCCGCCTGCCCAGCGTGGCGATTATGGGTATATCCTCCAGATGTTTGCTCTAAGTGGCGAACAACTGGAGAGGCCTATGTCTAGCAGTGGACTGTAATAGGCTGATGATGATGACGTCACAGCGACTTGGGCTTCTCTTTCGCTTTCCATCAGGCGAAGGGAAGCCATTATGTCGAGCTACTATAAAAAAAAAGAAATGAGGCTTCATTTTTCCCTTCGCTGACATCACGGTTCACGATTTACAGTGTAGCAGCGCATTGCTCATTTTGTGTTCACATCTCTTTGCACTTGCTCCCTATAGGGATTGCAAATGCTGGATCCAGCATCCAGCAATCCAGCTGGATCCAGCGCCTTTTTAAATTGCAAGAAGTACCTACATATCGAACAGTGGACAATTTAGTTATTTGGGAGTTTTTGTGTGTGTTATTGTTGCTATTTAACAAGGTTGCTATAATGCGCAATTTTGGGTGGAAAAAGCTGTGTCATGTGTTTATAGATTAGTTTTTAAAGGTATTTCGAGTTTAAAATTACGTACAAACTTATTGGTCCTCCCGTGACCAGATCGCGGCGCTTGCAATAGCGCCAAAATAATAATAATAATAATAATAAATATCAGATAACATCACATACATTGTTCTAATCCCAAAGTAAGTAGCTTATGCACTTGTGTTACGGGTAACAGAACAACGGAGGTACCACAAATAAATACTTAAATACAAATTATAAACACCCAAACACGGAACAAACACGTGTTCGTGTTCATCACACGAATGTTTGTCCCGAGTGGGAATCGAACCCACGACCCTTGGTTCAGAAGGCAGGGGCACTACCAATTGAACCACCGAGCCAGCCGGAAAATATCGGAAATAAACAAAAGTAAGTTGGAACGCGATTTGAAACCCGAAAAAAAAATCAAAATGTGTAATTGTAACCGTAAAAGTCTTAAAAATATCGTCTTTTTATTTTCGATCCACATTTTGCTGGATCCGCGCTGGATCCAGCTGGATTCAGATCAATCCAGCAAGAGTCCAGCTGGACTGAAAACGCCGCTGGATTGCAATCCCTAGCTCCCTACTCTACTAACTATTTGGTGTTTTGCATTTGAAATACTAAATGGGAAAAGTATTTTGCATTTTGTATTTAAATGCTTTTTGTAAAACCATTTTGTACATCTCTGCCTAGTCCTCACCTTAGTAAGATCGACGAGCAGCTGCGTCTTGAACTCGTCGTAGAGGTTGTCCCAGCGGCCGGCCAGTATGGCCTTGACTCGCGCCGTCAGCAGCGGCTGGAAGTAGTGCCGCCACACGTGCACCTCCGGGATGGCCAGCGACGAGCACACCGCGCCCCAGTTAGGGGGCGTCTCTGTCGCAACAGCAACGGATACATGAGACAGTTTGTGTGGATGGACGTCAAAGGCAAACGACACTATATGTACAGGCGCCACACGTGCACCTCCGGGATGGCCAGCGACGAGCACACCGCGCCCCAGTTAGGGGGCGTCTCTGTCGCAACAGCATCGAGATAAATCAATTGATGGAATAATCATGGACCAGAACCCATCGGGCCAATTCCATCAAGAAATCCAATCATAAACAGATATAGACATTATGGACAAGACCCAGAACCATCAAGATCGAATATAGCATGGGCCACCCTCATCTGCCCGTGGTGAATTCTGCTAAAGAACAAACGAGGCATATAACCTTCCGGAGACATATAATCTTGAGGTGTTCAAGGCGAGAGTGAATCGGTATTTTCTGGGTAAGCGTGCTCCATCGTAGGCTTCAATGTCACTTAACACCAGGTGAATTGTGGCCAAGCGCAAACCCATAATGAATAAAAAAAAAATAGAAAAAAAAACGAGGTTCTGGCAACCGAATGGTGACGGTTTAACCATAACTCTTGAAGGCATCTCGTGAATCGCCACGCTGGGCAGGCGGGTTGGCGATCGCAGAGCGTAGCATTTCGCTCCGGTGACGCTGTTGCCCGTCACAGGACTGTGGTATTAAGCTACACCTTCAATCGTGATGGTTATACCGTCAGCCTATATGTAAGGGAGCGACCCATCACCTTATCGTTCCAAGCCATCCTCACCTGCCCGTGGTGCATCCTGCCGAACAACAAACGAGGCTCTGGCAAACCGACTGGTGGCGGTTAAACCATCACGATAGAAGGCGTAGCTAAAAACCACAGGCCGATGACGGGCAGCAGCGTCATCGGAGCAAGAAGCTACGCCCTGCGATCGCCAACCCGCCTGCCCAGCGTGGCGATTATGGGTATGTCCTTCAGAAGTTTGCTTCAGATGGCGAATAACTGGAGAGGCCTATGTCCAGCAGTGGACTGCAATAGGCTGATGATGGTGGATGGATACCGTCAGCCGTTGGTTGCCTGGTTTGCTTTTTAGCAGGATGCACCACGGGCAGATGAAGGTGGTTTAAAGATGATAGGTCGCTGCCTTACTTCCCCATTGAGTGAGGGATGTAAGGGAGCGGCCTATCATCTTTTCGCTCCAAGCCAACCTCACCTGCCCGTGGCGCATCCTGCCGAATAACAAACGAGGCGCTGGCAACCGACTGGTGGCGGTATAACCATCACAATTGAAGGCGTAGCTAAATACTAAAGACCGGTGACGGGCAGCAGCGTCACCGGAGCAAGAAGCTACGCCCTGCGATCGCCAACCCGCCTGCCCAACGTGGCGATTATGGGTATATGCTCCAGACGTTTGCTCTAAGTGGCGAACAACTGGAGAGGCCTATGTCCAGCAGTGGACTGTAATAGGCTGATGATGATGATGATGATGAGTGAGGCCACTGACCGACTGTCATGGTCGTATGGGTCACCCCAGGCCCCTTGACACCGCCCCCATAGGCGCACGACGATGGGTCCGGTGTTTTTAGTGGGTATTTCCCGCCTCATTTCCATCTCCCCGAGGCGGGATGAGTCCCACATACGCCGCCGCTCCCCCGAGCTGCGGCCATGCCTAAACGCATTTTCACCGGATTAAAAAAAAAAAAAAAAAAAAAAAGCCACTGACCGACTCTGAAGGCCTCCTCGCGGATCTCGTGCAGCACCCGCAGCCTGGTGACGTGCTGCAGCAGCGCGCGCACGCCCTCGTCGATGAACGCCCTCACCCACACGCCCCAGCGCTGGACGCACTCCGTGATGGCCGGCTTGGCTAGCGGCTGCAGTTCCTTGTTGGTGGATAGCCTGGGAAATATAAAATAAATAAATAAATAACCCAAGACATGCCACGCTGGGCCACACAGCGCCACCTAGCCCCAAACTAAGCCGAAGCTTGTACTACGGGTACTAGACAACTGATAAACTTACTTAGATACATTTTTTTTTGTAAATAAATACATATTATACATAGAAAACACCCAGACCAAGACATGTTCAGGAACACAAATGTTTGTACTGGAATCGAACCCACGACTCTTGGCTTAGAAGGCAGAGGGAGGATTTATTATTTCGCTCCAAGCCACCCTCACCTGCCCGTGGTGCTGCTTAATAACAGACGAGGCTCTGGCAACCGACTGGTGGCGGTATAACCATCACGATTTAAGCCGTAGGTAGATACCACAGGCCGGTGACGGGCAACAGCGTCACTGGACTGGCTCGGTGGCTCTTGGTAGTGACCCCTGCCTTCTGAACCAAGGGTCGTGGGTTCGATTCCCACCCGGGACAAACATTCGTGTGATGAACACTTGTGTTTGTTCCGTGTCTGGGTGTTTATATTTGTATTTAAGTATTTATTTGTGGTACCTTCGTTGTTTTGATACCCATAACACAAGTGCTTAAGCTACTTACTTTGGGATCGGAGCAATGTAAGTGATGTTGTCTGATATTTATTTATTATATTTACTGGAACGAGAAGCTACGCTCTGCGATCGCCAACCCGCCTGCCCAGAGCGTGGCGATTTGCCTTAAGTGATCTTCTAGATTTTTTTTTTTTTATAAGAAGAGCTTTCAGGATGACCTCACTCCACCAGATGGTAAGCGGTCGTGAGGTCCAAAAGTTAGGTCGACAGGCACAATAGAACAAACCCATTGCGCCTGTCGCCCTCACCCTGAAGGCCCACTGAGATGCCGTTTCACGGCCCGCCTAAAGAACCACGTGAACTGGAAGGGCATTAAAAATTAAGCCTTAACCTACTAAATCCGCCCAAGACTGCAGATAAATAATGCAAATCAACATCAGTCCACCATAGCCGGTGAAATGTCATAACCTATGTTACATGAAATTATGAAAAGTTGAACTACATTATGTAGAAATATAAGAAACTAGCAAACCCGGCGAACTCCGTTTCGCCACCAGAAGGCTGTAAAATTTTTTTTTTCCTTAATTTTCTTTGCTATAAACCTCACGGAGCCCGAGACCTTTCTAACGAATGCAAAACCGTGGAAATCGGTTCGTGCGTTCTGGAGTTATAGCGTCAGGGAGGAAAACCCGACTTATTTTTATATAGTAGAATACCGCCTACACAAATATATCCACCTACCTGTAATTAGAGATGACCGGAGGCAGAAGCTTCAGCCCAGCCGGGTCACTGAACTTCACTAGCTGCACCAGGGGTTCTGAATCCTTTCTGAAGAGTTCTTTCAGCTTGTGGAACACAGCTCCACCATCATTGTCTGCATTAAAGTCATTTAAGATTTTGGAGATGGTACAGAAGAAACGGGCAGATTAAGTAAAACCGTTTAAAAAGTTAAGATGCTTACGTAATACGTCAAATGCATGTATTTCATACACAATCCATAATATTTTTGAACCGCGATCGAATTCAATGTCATTTTACAAAATTTAAGAACAATATTGAAGTTTTGACATTATGTAGGTATACACATATTCTTGCAAGACCTTATTGTCACAATTGAGGCTCCTGTAATCTAAATAACATATAACGAAACTTCAGAGGCGAAACCTTTCACATCTTTTTTTTGTGTTACCGGGGAAAATGCATTTAGGCATTCCCGCTGCTTGGGGGAGCAGCGGGATATGTGGGACTCACCCCGCCTCGAAGATGGAAGAGAGGCAGGAAATACCCACTAAAAACCCCGGCCCCTTCGTCATGCGCTTTAAAGGTGGTGTCGAGGGTCCTATGTATTATGTCCGCCAAGACATTACCGACGCGGCCTGGTCAGGACAGGCCCCAACAGGTTCCCCCCTCTAGGGGGAGTCATGGGAGTGGTCCGAAGGGTGAGCCCACTCCCATCCGACGAAGACGGGGGAAACTTTTCACCCCTGGTGTTGCAGGCGTCCATAGGCTGCGGCAACCCCTAACCCCCATCACTACGTCTGACCGAGGCTATTGTTCGAGCGCTCGCGCACGGCTGCGATTCGCAGACGCGGCCAGTGTACTCTGAGCCCGCTCACGGTATCCGGCGTATCGCGCGCGAGACCAACGTTATGTTTGTCATTAGATTTTTATTTTTAAGCGGCCAAGTACCGCCTTTTATTTAATGTTAAAATCTCTGTCTCTTTAATTATAAAACTTAATACTAAAAGCTTATAATAATGATAACATGAGTGGATCTTTAACACGTTCATGTTTTACAAATAGTTTTTTTTTTAAATATTCATGTTTTTAAAAGCTTTAAAAGGTGTTTATTAGCCTGAGGAAGTGTGTAGTAATTTACATGTAAGTACTACTAGCTTATATAAGAAGTGTACCTGTATGTATTATTCGTTGTTTTAATAAAGATTTATGAAAACAAACAAACAACCCCTAACCTCAGGCGGGCCGTGAAAGATTCTGTTGGTCAATCGTTTATGGAACAATCGTTTGGCGAATCGTCTCTCTTGTTTGCCACCTTAGTGGTTCAATAAACTTACCAACAAAACACGCGTACACCAAAACGACAGTCTTCAAAACAATCTTGACCCCGTTCACAATCTTCTCTCGTATCTGGGCCTTCACATCCCCCTCGAGCATGTGGGCGAGGTCGAACTGCAGCGTCGACGTCAGGCTGCTGTGGCTCTGGAGGCTGATGAGGGTGTTGAGCAGTTCCACCATCGACTGGGAGTCCAGGAGGTACAAGCTGACCAGGCAGGAGCAGGCAGCCTGGGGAATACATCACTTGGTTTTTTTTATAGTCATCATCATCATCATCATCAGCCTATTGCAACACCGATGACGCTGCTGCCCGTCATCGGTCTATGGTATTTAGCTAAGCTTTTAATTAATTGTGATGGTTATACCGCCACCAGTCGGTTGCCAGCGCCTCGTTTGCTATTCGGCAGGATGTACCACGGGCAGGTGAGGTTGGCTTGGAGCGAAAAGATGATAGGCCGCGTCCTTACATCCCTTACTTACATTTTTTATAGTGGCTCGAAATAATGGCTTCTCTACGCCTGATGGTAAGTAACTGGTCAGTTACTCGTCAGTTGCCACCGCCATGCCGGCCCAACCCTAACCCCCAACGAGCTCCGGAAACCCTACTCACCGGCAGAAACACGACCCAGAGGTCATTTGACTGCGGTATTCTATAGGGTGGAGGTCCTTCCCCGGACGGGCGGCTCAATTCGAGCGAAGATTCGCTATGCCCTACCTCTCTTATTTGGTACTAGTACTAGTTGGTGAAACAATGTGTATATGAGAAATCTTTATCAGCATATCTCAGTCCAGTACTGGACCTCTCCAATTCGCCTCGGTCCTGGGCTTTTGTAACAATACTAGCCATCCTCCACCAATCGTCAGTTAAGTTTGCCTAAGGGCACTCTAAAATACCTTTGTTCAGAAGCCACTCCAGAAATCCTGTATCCAATCCGGAACAGATATATGTCAAGAGGCTCTTAATACTCATTCTAATACCTAATAGCTCATAAATATACCTATGTTCCCTGCATATTACGTTATGATGTAATTTGAAGTGTGAACATCAACATAACATTCAAAATTTGCTTGCCATTAGGCACACATATTACAGTTAGTATTCTGTGGATAGAGAAATAGGCCTACATTCGCCAGTGTACGGACCAAGGATGTTGATTGATCGATTATAGATTTATATATTATATAGATAGATAGCTACACTTCATTGTACACCAAACATTTGACTTATAACTAAATATAAAGATATATTGACGTACAAGTTAGACGCTCTTATCACTTTAAGCGATCTCTTCCAGGCAACCTTTGCTTTGGGTCGAGGATATCTAATCAAAAGAAGGATATTATCATATTATCTGTCAGGAAAAAAAAGTCATTATCAGCAATCATACAAGAACATACATTATTAAGTAAATAAATACATACTATACATCGAAAACACCCAGACCAATACAAACAGACATGTTCATGAACACAAATGTTTGACAAAGTGATCCTCTCCTCTAAACACTTACCTCCACACCAATGTCGACATCCTGCAGTTTCTCCCTGCACACTCCGATGATAGTCTGGTTGAAGTTGGATATTGAAGTCCACTGCTGTTGCACTAGCCTATGTAAAGACTGCATGCCCGGCTTTATGTTCCTGCCGCCAATTTGTAGTTGAATACCTGCAGTTAACATACAGTGTAATAGTAACAACACACTAGTCTGCCTGACGCTACAATAATAATAATATGTGGTATAAAAAAATTGTAAGTATGCCTATTTGTAAAGCCAACAGAAATTCCAATGCAAGAAGTGGATGTGTACGTATTTTTAATGTTTAATGTTATTAACCTTGCCTTATTAAACCTACATTTTTATTTCTGCTTAGCCCAATGGTTGACTGGTAGAGAATGCCTATGCGGCATTAAGTCCGCCTTTTGTACACTGTTATAATTGTGCAATAAAGATTAAATAAATAAATAAGTGGCTGTCAACTTTTCCTGTCCAATATTCGCTATGGAAATTCAATTAGTAAAATAATAAAGAAATTCAATAGTCCAAAAAGAATACCTGTGTCAGAACCATTACAGTGGCCTGTATTCATCATAAATCTGTATCAACTTGCTGCAAAATGTTTTAAAATACCTGTATTAATATGCCTGGCCATGATAAACATCTGTGTTGCCTTGACAAAGTCTTCTGCTTCTATGCAAGTCCATATCTTCTCAGGTATCTCCATCAATAATTTCACTTGAACCGCAAGACTGTGCACTGAGTCTGGTTGTGCAAATTGGAAGCTGGAAATATACAGTAATAAAGGCGTGTAAGATAAAGTTTACAAAATAATTATCATCATCATCAGCAGCTTACTCCTATTTACATTCTACACATACTTATATTCTTAATATTATTAGGTATTTCAGTACTTAGCTAAGTTTTGGTCGGGATCTGTGTGATTTCAATATTATTAGGGATTTATCATTGACTCAAAAAGAAGAGCACTAGGTATATTATATTGTAACCTTTCTATGTCCTGCCTTTGGAATTGGATCAATGATTGGCTCGGTGGCTTATTTGACCTATACCCTCTGAGCCAAGAGTTGTGGGTTCGATTCCCGCACAGTACAAACATTTGTGTTCATGAACATGTCTGTTTGTATTGGTCTGGGTGGTTTCTATTACAATTTCTATTTCTATGCAATTTGATTTAAATTGTACAATAAAATATATGGTACACATAAAGTCGACTCCTGTAGTGTGCAATAAAAAAGTGTGATTCATTTCTAATAGTCTAAGTTATAATCTACCTACTCAGTATGTTGTCACACTCATATTGGGTATGACACGCTTAAAGGAATATGACACGAATGAAGAATATCAATAAAGAATATCCTCTAACTAAAGGTTATCTGGAAGAGATCGCAATTAGCGATAAGACCGCCTAAATTGTACTTTGTTTTTGTTTGTAATGTGTTTTACTGTAATATCTGTGTTTTTGTGCAATAAAGAGTTTCTATCTATCTATCTAGTTATTACCTCTGAGGTGCAGGTCTCTCATCAATCTTGAAACCAACCAAATGTGTGTTGTGCAAGCTCTTACAAGCACCCATCATTTCACCGATGTGGTTCAGAGTGCTGGCTGTTGTTACTTTCATCTCTTCTATTGTGTCAGCTGCATGTATAAGGTCTCTGTATCTTTCACTGTAATCAGAGGAACAAAGTTTCATTGTTGTTTATAGAAATGTGTTCATGTTACATTGTGTGCTTAAATCTTTAAAACTATGAAACGGATTTCGATGATATTTTTTTTAATAGATAGAGTGATTCAAGAGGAAGGGTTAAATATCAAGAGGATGGGTGTAGCGACGGCGTGTCGCTAGTAGATTAATAAACATTATAGGAAGATTTGCTTCTTATTAAAGTCATCATAACTACCAATAAGAATAATCCTCTTAACATCAGGCGGGCCGTAGGCTTGTTTGCCACCCAGTGGTATAAAAAAAAAAATAATCTTTTTATATAGGAATGAATATGGTTATGTTATTATTTCAGGTGTAGGATTTTGATCTGATCAGATCGGCAACTGGTCTGAGCTGGCTCAAGATAGGGAAGAATGGCGTCTTGTTGTGTCGGAGGCCAAGATCCACTACTGGTCGCTGAGCCAGCGGAGTAGTAGTAGTAGTAGGATTTTGATCTGAGGAGTATTCTGGAGGACACCACCAGTCATCATCTAGTACCTGGTCTGTAAAATTTGACTGGGACATTGATTTATTTTAGAAATAGATACATAAGGGATTTATAATTTCTCATGCCATTCAGTGTCCTTTACTGTTTACACAAGAATAAGTACTAGACTCTGACCCTCGTATCGGCAGATCAACAAGTGGACTAAGAAAACTATACATAAATATGACCAAGGATTGCAGTATAATATTGTATGTAAATATGGTGCAAAAACCTGTGGATATCGACAGATATTATACATACCCGACCATGGCACGGAGCTCCTCTCTTTTCCTCTCGATTTCATATTGCAATTTCTTCTGAACTTGGTCTATATCACTAATTGAATGAGTTTGGAAAAGTTCATCAGGAACGATATTCAATAAGTTAGGTTGTGACATCGTTACCGGGACAAATACACCATATAGACAAATAACTAGTAATACGTGGTCATTGAATAAAAATCCGTATTTTTAATAGAAGTCAATAAATAGTTTTTACTTTATTAAATATAAAACATAAATCGCCAACTCCTCAGATTGTAAGTAAACAACTGTCATCTGTCACTGTCTAAGTGACAAATAGCTGTCTGCTGCCACTGTCAATTTTTGATGTGATTGTCTGTGGAAGCAATGGATTCGATCCTAGGAACAAGAACAAAGCTTGCTTTGTCCTTGTTCCTAGATTCGATCACGGATCTAATTCGATATCGGTTAAATGCATATCGATTTTAATGTTGAGGATTAGTTTCTTGTTAATTTTTTTTATCGATATTTAATTAATTATCTTAGGCACTGTATCGTTACTGATACTTACTACTTTTTACTAGTATCATCTTTTCGCTCCAAGCCACCCTCTCCTGTCTGTGGTGCATCCTGCCGAATAACAAACGAAGCTCTGGTAACCGACTGGTGGCGATATAACCAGGGCCGTCATTAACAGTTTTCAAATAGCTAACTTCGCTAATGGGCGACAGGTACTAGAGACTTTATGTTTGACCTGAGTGGGCCTCTGTTCTGGTTCGTTGGGCCCTGGGCACTTGTCCAAAGTGCTCACTGATAAAGAGGGGTCTGGTTATAACCATCACAGTTGATGGCGTATTTAGATAACTGGCTTTAGCAGTCTTGACGCGTCACCGGAGCGAGAAGCTATGCCCTGCGACCGCCCGCCCGTCTACCCAAGGTTTTCACCAGTTTGCTAACCACAGGTGTCACGAAAACATTTAATTCCTAGCTAAAGGGACTGATTCCGTTTTTATTACTTACCTGTTTTACAATAATTAGAAGGTACTGTTCCAAGCATACCTAGTGTCTATTCTTTAATAGTACATTTTAAAGAGTTGGACCGCTTGATAAAATGAAATGAGATGGGCGACCGATTGCGCATAGGTATGCGATGTAGGGGCTGCACAGACGACAGACTTTTTGTGCGATAGAGTCTGCATCTGAGACATTTAAAAAGAGCATCTAGGTCTCTACAGCTCTGCCGACAGAATGATCGAAGATGTGCGTTGAGTCTGTGAAATATCCGCGACAGATTTTTGCGCGTTACTGCATATAATTGCATCACAGACTAAAAAGTGCGTCACGGATAGTCTGTCGTCTGCGCTGCCCCATAATGTGAGATAAATAAAAATCATTAGTATCGAAATAATAAATATAATTAAAGTAATACAATACAAATTTGCATGAAAATAACAATTTAACCGCTTACAAATCCGACGCAGCGTGTACATTAAAAATATTAAATTGCTTGTTACTGGAGAGGTAATATCACATTTACAGATCATAGACAACCATACAAACAATATTGGAATTCATATAATGGAAATACATTGTTTTTTAAGTACTTTCTTACAATTCGAAAATACATACAAAAAATATTTCACAAAGTGGGCATCCCTTTTAAAATGCATATAATTTAAGCGTACATTAAATATTTTTCGGTTGCGTGAATTCATTATCGCACCTACATTAATTAGGGCTACAAAAAAAGTAGGTATCACTATTTATTGTTTTGTGTTTTTATAGTCCTATAAGGTTAGTCTAGAAGGATATGGCAAGCCTAGAGATGAACGAATCGATCCTATATATTGTGAATATGCCATAGAAAAAAACATTGAAAAAAAAATTTTACTCTAACATTTTTCTTGTGTCTTCAGGATCTTTTATTAAATTATTACTTATTAAATGACAAAATAGTCTGGCGTTTGAATTAGTATCTTTGGAATTTGAGATTGTACTCGTGAATATTTTTGTATGTATGTATTGCCACATACATTAATGTATGGTTGTTGTATATGGTCCCTAGTGTGAACTTTCTGTACAGTCAACATCATTTCAAAGTAGGTATACAAATGCATTTAATTATGAGGTCAATGTTACGTGCTGATACTGATTTAGTACAGACGATATAATCTAGTCTTAGACTATGTACTTTACACATCAAACTCCGTGTCAAACACGAAAGGGATTAACATGCTTGTCAGTGCATCGTATCTTACCGCTTTATGCATCTGAACATTTGTTCGATAATTTAATAACTTCAAGGCTTACATGCATAATTTCTCAAGACATAGTTTGCTGCAAAATATCTGGTCAACAGATAGTACTAATTCATATTAAATAATATACGTCAGTGGCAACTGTTCAATCCAGGTCATGATTGAACACGCCTTAACACTTCAACTGCCAAGGGGGTCACTGATGACCTTCAAACAATTTTTTTTTCTATTATATCCGGTTTCAAGTCAGTTAAAAGCTTAATTAATCTGTCTCTATCACTTGGCATCGCATTAACAGTGTCCGAGTGTCACTATAATGTTATTAAACAATAATACATCAAAGATTAATCTACTTTCAAAACAATAATTTAATTCTCATCACCATTCAACTCTCAGTCTGAATTTGCAAGCTCGAAAATTTACACAATCGAATCTTGTTGAATGAAATATTCGAATTGTCTATGCCACTGCGCATGCGTCCTGGATCAACGACTCGTTTCCACGACGCGACCGACCCTCTGCGGACATTTGACAATTTCTCCAAGGGGCAAGCATTGGTCCTTCGAGCCGGATCAGTGTAACAGAAGCGAATTCAAGAAGATTAAAGACAGACCAGCTAGACAACCTCAACACTGAAGGTTGTGGGCTAAGTGGATGGAAGAAGACCGCGGCGATCACCAATCAGCTGGTCTTATTCCATAAAAGAAATTATGGGGATCAGTGTGACTGCAGCGCTCAGACAGGCTGGTGATGTGTACTGATGCAGTTCGTCAATTCTTCTACCAATGCCTATCAGGATTCGATCTTCAGCAATAAAGAATACGACGAAGAAGAAAATAAAGAGATTTTGTCGCTGATGATGAAACCGTTGATAGTTCGTACAGTTATAATAAAATTTGAATAATGTAATTTCATGCAATAAACATTTGAATTTGAATTTACGTTCAGACCGCGGTCGGCAGAGGACCGGTCGCTGTGTGGAAAAGAGAGAGCCGGGACGCGCGCGAGGTGGCATAAACAAGAATTGTTAATTTTTTTACACTTAAACAACCAGGAACTATAAATCTTGTACTTAAATTTTACAAAATTAATGTATTTGACAATGAGTGTTATCAAGAATCACAGATAATTCCAAATATACAATGTAACTTTGTCAAAAAGTAGAAGTGTGGATAAAGTTGGTTCATTAAAATAATATGCAGTAAATTAATAACACCAGTTAGCGGAGATTATTATAAATACTTATTGAGTTAAGATTCATCACGGGACATTGACTACGGCGAAAGACAGGGTATTGATTTAAGGAAAGATTAATCGGATTGTTTTTGATATACCTAGGTAAATATTAATTTAATTTCAGATCTATTACAGCATTGGTAGCACTTTATATAATTACGATTCCGAAACCGTGGTATCAGAAATCGTGGCAGAAATCATATCCTTTATCCACCATTCTTGACATAACAAAAGTTACATGATTCAAATGAGACTCATATAATAATTTTCACCAATGGTCTTCTAAGTGGTCCAATAACCATTATGTTTTCTTAGTAACGTCAAACCTCCTCCTAATTGCTGTAAAGTGGACTCTTAAATTAGGAGGCTGTTGGTTAAAACTGTTATAACTACAGAATTCGCAAAGTCTGTGTACATTAGACGCTGAACACTCAACTTTAGAGTACACGGTGAGATTATGTGGACACCTCAACTAAGTCTAGTTTGACATGCTCATTGTAACAGATTACCCTCTCACATTGCGCTAAAAGCGTGTGTGCGTGTTTATCTACGAAGTGGAATAGTTGAAACTATAATAATTTGACAACAAGGTAACCCCAGTATTCGATAGAAATATACAACGTCATTTTTTGTTTATACGAGTTTGAGAACAATTGAGAATTTAAAATTAAAATTTTTATGTAGACCTTTATGAATTTTCACCCAAAAAAGTTATAAGTCAAAAAAAAAATCTGTTGGGCCTAGATTTTACGGGGGTGAAGAGTTAACCATAGACACCCTCAATCAAGCTATTCAATTTGGCACACGTTGCACCAATAACCCTGTATAATGATGTCATTAAAACTCAAGAAGTTACAAGATATTTATGATGCCCCGTTCACTCTGCGCGAGCGCGGTTGCTGTACAATGCGCGCGCGCTTATGATAACGGAATTGGTCAAATTTTACAATGGTATAAAAACTAGTGCAATTGATAAAGTTACTGCTTTAGAACAAAAGATTTTGAGGTTTCGTATAAACTAAAAATAAGGTTGTATATAAATTTTAGGTTACAAATAATATTAGTTCTATAAATGATTCTATTGTGATTTTGTAAATTAAGGAGGCTCCCTTATATGCTATGCTTTCCCATTAAAACGTCTCAGTCAGCGAATACAAATCATAAACTATGATCCGATTCTAAAACATAATAAATATACGGTAAGAAATGTATCTAAACTAATCCAAGTAATGGAACATAATAAAAATGATTTTTCTTATTTCATTATAAAAATATACAATAACACTAAAAATATCCATGTTTAACGGTGCAACATTGATCTATTGATACATTAAAATTACACTTATTGTTAGCGTGAGGGCCTGGACAAAGTGACGTCTTGTTGTCGATGTGTACCTACTGTCAAGTTAATTGATATACTTTTAAGTAGCTGTCAAAACTTTTTGTAATCCCGCAGCCACACATTGGATTCGACTTTGCGTCCAATCACTATCCAATGCCCAATACTAACGCGCTCAATGCGCAAAACGTTACGTTGGTGCAAATATCTCCAATGTGTGACCGCGGCTCAAGGCTTTACAAGTACGTGAAGTCACGAATTTTGCTAGCCAATTGACAGAATTGAGATTCAATTGTACTGTTGTGATCTATTGTTGTTGTCGCATTTATGGGACACTAGCAATCCAGAGATTAATCGGTTTTAATGAAATGAAAAATGTAGATTGTAGGTAGGAAGCCTTAGTAATTAAGGGGTTTCGAAATTATATGTTGTCCTGTTTTACAAAAATGGTATTTAGGAATTTATTGCGACTAGTCACATCCCAATTGGTCTATTTCTTGAACCTCCTACGGACGTAACGCCACCTAGCGGATATTTCATATCCCAACACATTTCCACGCGTTTTCTGACGCAGTCACTAAATATCATTTTGTCCAGACCCTTCGGATGGAGTTGGCTTCTCACTAACCGAACACACGAGCCATGCTCATTTAATATACACCTCTCTTTACTAGTCTAAAGAATGCTCCATTTTATAATAAAAACCTACTACTACTATATTCAACTAAACATTTACATTATTTTAAAAGAAGTACAAAATTATAATGAGGTTTTTGAGATAATATTTTTCTTCGAAGCATAAATCTCTTATACATAACGGACATTTAATTCATATTATTAACTAATTTCAGGAAAGGTTACTTATAATCAATAGTAATATACATAATATATAAGAAAAATAATTGCCTCAATTTTATACTACCTTCTAATGTTTCTGTAGCATTTATTCAATGAATAACTATCAGATTCAGAATATCAGAGACACGATAAGAATGATCAGATGATGACTTTATATAGTACACAAATGCTATTAAAGAAACTTTTTGTCTGTAATTTTGCCTCAACAATTAACTTTTTTGATACTTAACTGTTTGTCTAAGAGTGGAATTAAATATTGTGGTCTTTATTGTATCAGTTTTAACACCGAAAGGACGGGATTTATAATAGAATTAATGAATCAAAGTATTGTTCACACACAAAATGTGAAGCAGTCGAAAACTGTATTTCTCAACACTAACACATTCCGGGACATAAAGCTAGAGACAAAAGATTTATTTTTTAATATTATACATAAATGCATCTCGCGGTTTTGCCGGCGTGAACGTTGATGATTATGTAAAGTGATAATATCCTAGTAGATTATAATTACAGTTTTTGTTGATTATTGATCTGTTGTTTATTGATCTGCCAAGCTGTATAAAGCTTCTTTCTTTATCGTGTCTAGTTACTATTGTTGTGTTAAAGTAATAAAGTATTCTTGTTCATTTAAATCCGTTCAGTAGTTTTCGCCTGAAGGTATAACAAGCATCCATCTACACAATTTTTCGTATTTTGAACAAAAATCTATTTTGTCTGTGGACGTTTAATGTGCAGGTTGGGAAATTCCCCTCCACGCCTTATCCTATGCCCAGGAATATCACTTTACATACCCGAAATACAAATACTGGTTATTAATTTCTCTTATTTTTTAATAAGGAATGAGTCTATAGATCTTCTGTAATATACCCGAAAATTAAAAGCTCGTATCTGCTAATGCCCCGGAATGTGTCAAACTCTCATCAAACACCAAACAACAACAAAACCGTTACAGCCAACCCCACCCGGCCTAACCAATCTCACTCGAGTGGACCGCAAGTTCGGCGACAGTGACGTCACTGGTACGGTAGTCTAGTAGACCACCTCGTACACAGTCGCCTTCTTGTCTCCGGAGCCCGTCACTATGAACTTATCGTCCGCAGATATATCACAACTGAGCACCGATGACGACTCCTTCGACTGTAAACAGATATATTATCATTAATAAATATCCCAAAACATGACACGCAAATTTGCCCAAAGTGGCGAACAACTGGAGAGGCCTATGTCCAGCAGTGGACTGCGATAGGCTGATGATGATGATGATGATTTCTAACCTGGAATATGCTGGCGCCGTAGGGCGTGCGCCACGCGTTGAGCAGGTTGTCCTTGCCGGTGGACACGAACCACTTGCCCGCGGCGGCGAAGCGCAGCGACAGCACGCACGACTCGTGCAGCAGGAGCTGGTAGCGGTCCGGCTTGCCCGCGTGCAACACCTCCACGTGGGAGTTCTCCATGCCTACAGCTAGCCACGATCCTGATGTGGGGACAAATAGAAAAATCGTTAAACTGTTGTAGGGACGATGAGACGTTAAACCCAAAAATAGCGTTAGTTTCTTCAATCGACCAGCTTATTGTCGTCCAATGCCTAACAAAGGCTCTCCAAAGAACGCCGAACATCGCTTTCAGGCAATAACAAACTTTTCAGCAGTGGTATTTTCACTCTCCTTTCTTTATGTTCATCTGCCCGATAAGAGTGTACTCTTATTACGCCTTCTATCGTAGTTGTAACTACTAGTTTCGACTTTTTATGTAATTTAGCTATCTTGCACTAGATGTCAGTAAATATATTAATAGGGATGTACCCAGTAGTGGATTTATCTTTGCTAACAAATCCAAATTACGACCCTGTAATGTCAGCGATCTATAGATCATTGTAATTTTAAGTTCTTCCGTTAACCGATAGATGGTGCTATGCCTTAATAAATCGCGCAGGCAATTTTTCCTCGACGGCTATAATAGGCAAAATTTTAACGTTCAAAATTTGAGCTATCCAATAAACTTTTCCTGATAAGTGAAGCTGGCTTCTATTTCGCGGGCTAGTACACACTCGTAGAGCCTTAACCGAGGAATAAACATGGTCCTTCGAGCCGGATAGGTGATACTCAACCTAGCCGGTGTTAAGTCGTCTGGACGGTAAAGCAATTCTTTAACTGATGACGTCCAAAATCACGGTGCACAGTCGCTTTGACCATTTCTTTTTTGTATTTGCTTAGTTACCAATCTGGTCTACTCACCCGTGGGACAGTAGCCGAGCGAGAATATCTGGCTGGAGAAGTCGTGCTGGTGGAGTTGTCGACCCTCGCGCAGGTCCCACGACCGCACCGTGTTGTCCAGACCTCCCGTCCACAGCCGCGTGCCGTCCGGACTGATGTCTATGCACGACGCACCGTCCGTATGCCCTGGAATTATGTCATCATTGTTGTATGTGTACTTATGTCATATTTATAGACATTATACTTTTGTTAAATAAATGATTGCTTGATACCTAATAAACACAGTTCGTAGCCAACCATCATAATATTATTACTTTCCCGACCTCATAAGGCGACCACCGTGGGGACCAAATATCATCATCATCATCATCATATTCAGCCGTAGGAGGACCAATGCAGAACCTAGGCCTCGCCCAAAGACTTCCACAACTGTCGCACCCAGCCGCATCCTGCGACTTGACATGATGCGCTTAAACTAAACTAACCACCGTATTCACAAACGTTACTATGCGTCGCGCGAACGCAGAGGTATCTAAAAACCTATAGGATTATGTCACAATAGTAATGGATTAGTAGTGACAAAACTTTGTTTTCATTTACGACACCGCCCCTGTCAGAAAAAAAAACATGACTTTCTCCTAGGTAGATAGAAACTAAAGAATATATTAGTGTACAGGCTGTACAGCCGAAATGCCATAGTGTCACTAAGAAAATAATGCAACTTAAAATACTTCGAATTTGAAATAACATCTACAACTCTTAAATTAAATGAGAACTTTAGAAAAAATATTTTACTTTAATCTCATCAGCTAAATACATAGATACAAATATTCTCATACTGAGGGTTAAGAATATGGGTATAAAAGTACATTTGCTTACCTTGAAATTGTCTAACTAATGTTTGATTATGTAAATCCCATACAGCTATATGACCATCAGAACAGCAACTAAAGCACACCTGGAAACAAAACAGAAGCGTTATAATAATTAACTTATCATAAATCAATAGAACTAAGCGTGTAGGCTTAAGAAGCCATGAAAATACTATGCAATCAAGCAGTACTCATACTATCTTAACTAATATTATAAAGCTGAAGAGTTTGTTTGTTTGTTTGTTTGAACGTGCTAATCTCAGGAACTACTGGTCCGAAAAATTCTTTTTGTGTTGAATAGACCATTTATCGAGGAAGGCTTTAGGCTATATAACATCACGCTGCAACTATTAGGAGCGTAGAAATAATGGAAAATGTAAAAAAAAAACGGGGAAAAAATAACTATTCCACGCGGACGAAGTCGCGAGCACAGCTAGTAAAGTATAGAACCGTACATCTGCACTGCACGTGCTAGACAGCGTTTCTATTTGCATACCATTCAGACGATGGTGGCGCGCACCAATAGGTTTAGTTCCACATTCCTGCCCCGCGCCATTAAGTCATGGAATGCCCTTCCAGCTTATGTATTTCCTTCCTCTTACAATCCCGGGTTCTTCAGGCGGGACGTGAAACGGCATCTAAGTGGGCCTTCAGGGTGAGGGCGACAGGTGCGGTAGTTTACCCTAGTGTGCCTGTCCTAACCTAACCTAACTTTTGAACATCACGATCACTTACCATCAGGTGGAGTGAGGTCACCCTGGATGCTATTTTATTAACCGACTTCGAAAAAGGAGGAGGTTCTCAATTCGTCTGTATGTATAATATATTTTTTTTTTATGTATGTTCACCGATATTTCCGTCAGTTGTGGATAGATTTCAAAAATTTTTTCTTTGTTCGACAGAGGACACTTCCGAGGTGGTCCCATTTTCACCAAGTCAGAATCTGATGATGGGATCCTAGAGAAATTGAGGGCTGAAGGATAGAATTACTTACGTTATTTATCGCTTTTTAGTTTTTTTTAAGTAGGTTTAATTTTTTTTTTAGTTTTGGTCGTTTGGGTTTTTTTCGAAGTCGTTTTAATTTTTATAAGAAAAGCACCTGTGACTCCCCTGGTGTTGCGGTGTCTATGGGCTGAAGTGATCACTTACTAGATGTTAGTTAGGCCTGAATGGCTGATGACGGGGCAGCTCCCGAGGAGTAGCACTGCTGTCGCGGTACCGCCTGCATGGGGTCCTACTAAAGTCTTGGGTTAAAAAGATATAACGTTACCTTGGAGTCGGGGCTGATGGCGAGCGCATAGCAGGCGGGCGCGGCCGACGTGAGCTCGGCGCGCATGCGCGGCGTGGGCGACGCCAGGTCCCAGATGGACAGGTTGGACGCCTCGCCGCCCACTATGAGCGTCCGCCCGTCCGGCAGCAGCTTCACTGATCGGATGTAGTTATCTCTTTGCTGTGGGTAATGTTGAAAACATCTTGTTTGAATGATGTGAGGTGTGGGATGTAAGGGAGCGACCTATCACCTTTTCGCTCCAAGCCATCCTCACCTGCCCGTGGTGCATCCTGCTGAACAACAAACGAGGCTCTGGCAAACCGACTGGTGGCGGTAAAACCATTACGATAGAAGGCGTAGCTAAATACCACAGGCCGATGACGGGCAGCAGCGTCACCGGAGCAAGAAGCTACGCCCTGCGATCGCCTACCCGCCTGCCAAGCGTGGCGATTATGGGTATATCCTCCAGAAGTTAGCCCTAGGTGGCGAACAACTGGAGAGGCCTATGTCCAGCAGTGGACTGTAATAGGCTGATGATGATGATGATGATGAGGTGTGAGATTAAGAGCTAGTTCAGAGAGGACAAGTCGTGTGGCGCTCGATAAACGCGTCCATATTAGTGATGCCGATGGATAGAGTCTATCGATAGTCAACGTCATATCAATAATATCGATAGCGTCGTGACCACCTAACGAATAATAAACTATCGATACTATATATAGCTCATAAACCTAAATCTATCGATTGTCTAGTCGGTACTATCGATACTTCGTGACCAAACGATTATCGATAGTATTGTTTGGTTCTGAACTATCGACAGTCCGATCGAAAGGGTCGTCTTATTCACATGAAAACTATCGATTGTTATACTGTCGATTATTCGGCAACGCTTTTTTTTTTAAATATGCCTTGTGCATTCCCGTCACCCGGGGGGAGTGACGGGGTATGTGGGACTCACCCTGCCCGCCTACGCGGGCCTAACTAACTGATTATGGATAAATGGCTGGAGAGGCCTATGTCCAACAGCGGTTTGCGATAGGCTGATGATGAAGAAATATGACACACACATTTCACCAAATACTTCTCCGCATATGTTACAGTTCCTAAAAGCGAAGAACCGATATCAGACAGATATTTTACGGCGAAAACCGATGAATCTCTATGACAAACCTATATTTGCGTGGGCCAAGCAAGGGTGGCTTGGAGCGAAAAAAATATAGGTCGCTCCGTTACAATCCAATACATTCCTTACCTTACTCTAAGATCAAAATATTAGCCCTATTGTGTGTATATTTTACATTAGTCTTTACAGTAATTAGTTGCCGATTAGATTAGTCACCGGAGCGAGAATCTACCCCAGCGATCGCCAACCCGCCTGCCCAGCGTGGCGATTATGGGTATATCCTCCAGATGCCTTCTGAACCAAAGGTTGTGGGTTCGATTCCCACCCGGGACAAACATTCGTGTGATGAACACTTGTGTTTGTTCCGTGTCTGGGTGTTTATATTTGTATTTAAGTATGTATTTGTGGTACCTTCGTTGTTCTGATACCCATAACACAAGTGCTTAAGCTACTTACTTTGGGATCGGAGCAATGTATGTGATGTTGTCTGATATTTATTTATGTTTGCCCAGTGGCGAACAACTGGAGACGCCTGTGTCCAGCAGTGGACTGTAATAGGCTGATGATGAGATTAGTTGGCGATACTCACCAAGCAGTCGAGCTGTGATAGGGGTTCCAGTGTAGTAGGCGATACGGGGTTAGTGATGTCCCATAGTTTTACGCAGCCCTTGCCGCCCGTGTAAGCGTGTCTCGCGCCATTGCTGTAATCGAGAAATTATGTATCAGAGGGTGACTTGCAAAAGAAGAATTATCATGAACACAAACGTTTTAATTACAATAAAAACCATTACCATCGATTTTTTATTGGCAATCGTCTTATGTTTATTAGTGGACGTCTTTTGTTTATTGGAACACGTTTTATGTTTAATGGTAGACTTCTTTTTTATTGGAACACTTTTCATGCTGACGTGTACCACACGTCATTTTTTTATTGGTACACGTCATTTGTTTATTGGTACACGTCATTTGTTTACCTATTGGTAAACGTATTTTGTTTATTGGAACACGTTTTTAGTTTATCGGAATACGTTTTTTGTTTATTGGAACACGTCTTATGTTTATTGGTAGACGTCTTTTGTTTATTGTCATTTCTTTATAGGTAGGCGCCTTTTATTTATTGGTACGTCTTTTCTTTATTGGAAAGCGAGTTTTGTATTTTAGTGGCATTCTATTGTTTTTGCTAAAAAAGTCGTAATTTTTTAAGGTTTTTTTTTTTGACATATCGGGTCTGTTTGTGTGTATTGGGCCCGATGAGCGTCGTGTGATACGAGTATGTGTGTAAGTGTGTGTATGTGTGTGTGTGTTGTACCTGAGCGACAACGCGACGGCACACACGACCTCGCCGTGAGGCAGCGCTGCGACCTGTCTCGCGTCGCGCGGTATCCCGGGACCGATGAGCGCGTCGTGTGATACGAGTATGTGTGTAAGTGTGTGTGTGTGTGTGTTGTACCTGAGCGACAACGCGACGGCACACACGACTTCGCCGTGAGGCAGCGCTGCGACCTGTCTCGCGCCGCGCGGTATCCCGGGCCCGATGAGCGCGTCGTGTGATACGAGTATGTGTGTAAGTGTGTGTGTGTGTGTGTTGTACCTGAGCGACAACGCGACGGCACACACGACCTCGCCGTGAGGCAGCGCTGCGACCTGTCTCGCGTCACGCGGTATCCCGGGCCCGATGAGCGCGTCGTGTGATACGAGTATGTGTGGAAGTGTGTGTGTGTGTGTGTGTGTGTGTGTGTTGTACCTGAGCGACAACGCGACGGCACACACGACCTCGCCGTGAGGCAGCGCTGCGACCTGTCTCGCACCACGCGGTATCCCAGGACCGATGAGCGCGTCCGCAGGGAACGGGACCGGTTGCAGAGGCCCGCCGCACGTGTGGTACGAGTATGCCCTGGAACGAAACTTAGTCATCATCATCATCACCGGCCTATTGCAGTCCACTGCTGGACATTAGGCCTCTTCAGTTGTTTGGCACCAAACACCTGGCGAATTTACCCAAAATCGACACGCGCAAGACGTAGCTCCTCGCTCCGGTGACGCTGCTGCCCGTCATCGGCCTGTGGTATTTAGCTACGATTTTAAATATTCTCCAACATTCTTAGAAAAAAAAAAATTCGCTGAAGCGGCCACATCTTTTTAGCGTGTCGATGGCAATCTACACAAACTCCGACCAGTATTCAGCCACACGAACCGCATCTTTTCTTACTGGATGGCTCATTTGGTAGTGACCTCTGCCTTGTCATGGTAAGGCATGTCATGCGCGTTGTGGTCGTGGGTTCGATTCCCGGCACAGTACAAACATTTGTGTTCATGAACATGTTTGTTTGTATTGGTCTGGGTGTTTACTATGTAAGTATAATATGTATTTATTCACAAAAAAAGGAACTAAGTAAGTTTATCAGTTGTCTAGTAGCCGTAGATAGATAGATACTCTTTATTGCACCAGAATGAAACATGCACAGGATAAAGGTTTATACAGATATATAGTAGTACAATGTAGGCGGTCTTATCGCCGAAAGCGATCTCTTCCAGACAACCTTCAGGTAGAGGATATATGCTGAAGAGAGGAGCCGTAGTACAAGTTTGGGTCAAGATGGCGATGTGTAGCCCAGCGTGGCATGTGTAGGGTATAAAATTGAGATATTATGATGGTGTTAGATGAGTTAAAATGAGTACTGACGACTTTGTCGGCGGCGCGATCCCGTTGGTCCGGTGGTGGGGCGTGTCGTAGGGGTGCGGGGGCCGGTAGCCGGCGTAGCCCGGGAAGCCGTAGCGAGCCGCGCCCGCGCCGCCGCCCGCGCCGCCCGTGGGCGTGCCCGCGCGCCCCACCCTGCTGCCCGGGGTACCGGGCTTCTCCTGACAAACGGATTATACACTTATAAGAAATAAGAATAAGAAATGTTTATTATTTTTGGACATCACAACACGATATACAGAACACACAAATTACACTGAAGCACAAACAAAGATAAACATACAAACATAATACACATAACAATCAATTATACCGGACACGGCCGTTGCGACGTCCAAAATAAAAGGGCCTCACTCAGCATTAGGCCGTGGCCCCCGTAGAAGCCACGGCGCTGGTTTTCAGTGAGTCCTGCTGAGTGAAGCCCACGGACGATTGTACCTGCTCTCATAATATGACATAAATAGGTATAAATATATATTGGCAATAGATAGATACATACATATAGGTACTATTCTTAAATTACTATTGAGTTATGGATATATATAATAAATATCTACTAATCACAAATAAATACTAATTACACAGAATACCTTTTCACTTTCCAACTTATGAGAAGCATCAACTGATTTTGGTTAAATAGCGACATAGTAATAATTTTATTTATTTTCTAAAAAATATTCAGTACATAATATTTCAGTTTACAACAAGACTTATGCTAAAGTGTTAAGATAGATGAAGCAACGGACCCGAAACTAGGAACACCCTGTATCTTATGGGATCCTGGGTTCGGTTTCTCCAACACAAAACGAATATAAAATTTAAAAAAAAAAGATGTAAAATTAAAAAACCAATTACTTCAATATCAAGTTACTTGTCCGTTGTCACAGCGACTTGGGCTTCTCTTTCACTTTCCATCAGGCGTAGGGAAGCCATTATGTCGAGCTATTATAAAAAAAAAGATGATGGAAATATCTTATGAAAGTTATTACATCCCGAAAAAACGTACCATTCCTGTATATGAAAGTGTGTTGGTTCGCTAAGTATAAAAATCAGCGACATATATAACAGTGAAGTGACCCATAAATGCAAATATGCAAAAAAAACTTACATCTTTTGAACTTTTAGGCGTTGAACGACTTGATGATGATCCTGACCTCGAGGGTGGCCTGGGCCCATTTTCTGTCCTCTCCCCACCATCCGTCCGCACGCTAGGTGATCCTCTCTCCTCCTAAAAAAAGATTGTTGAAGTCAAGCTAATTAAGTATTTGACAACATCAATTATCATTTTAAAAACTAAAACCATAAAAAAACACAAGCAAGCCTATTGACATGTTCAGTTGCAACATTTATCTGAATGTATAATTTTATAAACAAGCCACATATTATGAAAGATTCAAGCATTTGACTATAAAGTCACCTGTCTGTAATGCTATACCAAATTGTATGAGAGCTGTCCGTTTTGACAGGTCATAATAAAATAATAGAAAGAAAGAAAAATGTTTACTAGGTACCACAAACTAATTAATACTATTACAGCACGGTTAAATACAAAGGTCTCCCCGCTCAGCATAAGTCGCTGCTTAATTGCCTAACTATCGTAAAGAATAGCATGCATTTAGTTCTTATGAATGAGGGTGTTTCAAAATAAATCCGATAGGTGGCGTTATGTAGGCTTGCGGTCCAGCTATGATTTGATTGGACGGTTGCTATGTACGTCAGTGCCATGTCAAAATGAACCAATTACGGTACAATTTGGACCTGCTGCCTATGTGGTGGCATCTGGTGGATTTCTTTTTTCAGGTAACCCTCATTGTAATGGATTTGACAAGCCTTTGACATCAACTCGCCTGGTGTTAAGCAACATTGAGCTCTACGATGGACCAGTTCCACCTACCTAAAACGATTTACTCTTGAAAACTGCGAGAGACTATATTTATCGAGAAACGAGGAACTTAGCAAAAAATTCCCCGCCTTGGACTTTCTTAGTGTAAATCATTCTAAGGACATAAAACGACCAATGAGATCCCCAAATGCACTAAATGAGAATAATGGATGAATACCCGTGTGGTTTCTGGATTTAAAACAGGAACACCACATCCCATCCCGTGGGTGTCGGTGTTAAGAAGACGATTATGGGAATATCAGGAAACGGGCAGCAGCGTTTCATCATCATCACCATCAGCCTATTGCAGTCCACTGCTGGACATAGGCCTCTCCAGTTGTTCGCCACTTTGGGCAAACGTCTAGAGGATATACCCATAATCGACACGCTCGGCAGGCGGGTTGGCGATCGCAGGGCGTAGCTTCTCGCTCCGGTGACGCTGCTGCCCGTCATGGGTCTGTGGTATTTAGCTACGCCTTCAATTGTGATGGTTATACCGCCACCAGTCGGTTGCCAGCGCCTCGTTTGTTGTTCGGCAGGATGCACCACGTGCAGTTGAAGTTGGCTTGTGAAAGGAAAAACTGACTATATGAAACTTTTATCTGACTACCTATAATTTAAATTCAAACAATTTGCTTAACCACATAACATAATCCAATAGTTGCACCAAATAGGTGCGTTTGCGCATATTTGAACAGATGTTGAAGAACCAACATTTGATTATACCAAGTATGTTACACCACATTTAAATATTTTGTAATAAACTTTATAATATGCCGGTGGCATAGTGGTTACGGCCATTGACTTCTTGGGAGGCAGTGGTACAAACCCCGCCATGTACCAATGCATTTTAAATATGAAATTCGTATGTTAGTACATACGGTAAAAAAATCAAAGAGTGGAAACACGCACACATGTGAGAAACACATAATGAAATTATCAAGTTCTGTGAATCGACCAACCAACAATTGGGCAGAGTGGTTGACTAAGCCTTTTAAACTGTCCTGGTGCCCTGGGCACAAAAGAATTTGGGGCCATTTTAGAAAGCGAATTATGTTCACATTGAGTAGCGAAGTCTCGTGTCGGAGGCCAAGATCTACTTCGGGTCGCAGAGTCAGCGCAGCAGTAAGTATTTCTACTATGATTAAAATTATTATTTTTGAAGGGGAACCTTCTTTTTTTATTCATAAAGTGTAAGAGAAATTGTCAGTCTTAATAATCCCTTTGGAATTTCAAAAAGGGAGGCGTATGATGTTCCGTGAATGCATAAATGCTGAAAAGAAGAAGAGGAAAGAAAAAGAAGAAGAGAAGAGAGGAAGAAGAGGAAATAAAGAATGGTAAAGGCCTTGGACTTGCTTATGGCCTTAGTTAAGAAAAAGCTCAACCCAGCAATGATTATGAACTTGTTTGACTATTCCCCCTTATGTCTATGTGATGAAAACACTTCCTATTCCCAACCTCCTACATAATACCAATGATATAAAACAAAGTCAATCCAGCATACAGGTACAAAAGCGATATATTCAAAGCGACGCAACCAAAGTTGCCCCTTACAACGCTTACATAAGGTCCAAATTCGCACGACCTGTACCATCTTACCTCATTTGCCACATCTACAACAAGATCTTGATCACTTTTTTCCGCGTCGCTGTCCTAAAAATGTAATTCATTAGTTATTATTACATCCCATATGACGTGAGTACTTTATGGTAGCAATATATGAATTGGAAATCATCTTTATTATGACAGCTGTGTGTTGAGAGCAACGGCATGGGATATAAAAGCTGGAAATGAAGCGTCAAAGAGAGCAAGACTGACGGCTGTTATCTTTATCTTTTTAAAGATATTCCTACATTCATAATTATTATGATGTTCGAAAACTTCAAAAATAGACTACTGAATCAATTCGCCTTCAATTTGTTTTATTTAAAGCAATAAAGAATGCTGTATTGTGCATAGCATAGCTTCTATAGAAACTTCAGTATTTTTAAATATTTAACTATTTTTGTTCTATATTAAATTATTACTAGGATAAAAATATATTTTATTCAGATTACAAATAAAAAATAAATAAATAAAACCTAAACTAAACTAATATGTACAAACACTAAAAATCTTCTAAGACGGGACCCTGTGGCAGTGACCCCAGGACGCTGGCTGCGTTACCTCGCTGAATTGCTAGCGAGATGCGCTGAGCGAGGTACGATCCAGCTTTTTGTTTATCTTATTTTAATTTCTTTGTACTTATTTTAAATCCCCAAGATTTAAGTCGGTCATAAATATTAAAATGTGGCTATTATGTGGCCAATTATTAAATTCAACAAGAAAACCCGCAAACAACGAATGTTCCGTATAATTTATTAACATGTTGGAATCGTCACAGTACACAAGCGCACCTAACGGCGAAGAACCGAAACTTTTTTTGGTTTGAGGCGTATTGGTGTAACTTTTTGCTCCTTTTCGCTCGGCAAAATTCTTGTACGTAGATAAAGTTCAAAATCAGATAACAACCGTCAGCATCGGTAACGTAACAAAACAAGCCGTGTATAAAGTACGAAGCCACATACACTACACAGACTCACATGACTGAGTACCTTCTCCTCCTTCCTTCGTTTCGCGTCGAGAGGCTCGGGCTCCGCCGGCGAGCGGGGCCGGTACTTCTGTTCCCTCTCGTGCGGTGACACTGACCGTCTCTGGGAGGGGGAAAGTACATACTTTTCTTTATGTTAGCAGTGTAATGGAACAAGCAATAGGGATGTTTCCAGGGTAGAAATAATAACATTATATTTAGTCATAAAACATACAGGTATTCTTTCTTTTTTCATATAAACATAAAATAAAAAGATACAAGGCATCAAAATTTAGGAGTCCTTGACGTCACTCAAAAATGCTACACGGCGTGATGTCACGCGTAACTTTAGCGGGCTATATCTTTGTCTTTGGTGGATCCTTGGATTCGTCATCACCGAAGATATGCGTGCCAATGGACTCGCCAGGGATGCCGATGACCGTTCAAAGTGGAGGAGATCAAGTAGGAAAGAGGACCCCGGGCTCCGAGGCATGGCCTTTGGAAGCGACCGGAACTAACGCTCTGATAATGATCTTTGTTTTTGGGGCCAAAAACTGTTTCTGGGGCCAAATACTGTTTCTAGGTTCTCTTGGGATCTCTTAGTTCTTAGACGGCACCTGGTATCAACAGACTACACATTTACATAAGGCTACCATACCTGTTGCATAACTCTAGAGGCGTGGCTCTGCAGCCGATCGTCGTCCCGCGGGGGAGGCTGCCCCGGCAGCAGGGGCGGCGGGGCGGGTCCCCCGGGAAGGACAGGCGGCTTGATGTCCGCCGGGGGTGGGAGCTCCACCTGGCCATGACAGAAAATAGGACATCATTATTGAATCCCAAATAATCCCAAAATTCATCAGATTAATCCTGGTACCATACGCTCATTGGATAAATAGACGAAAAGAATCGAATCGGTCAAGTCGTATAGTTCAGCTCCCTTCATAACACTACGTACGGAAATCTAGTTCAGTACATTTGGTAGGATGCACCACGGGCAGGTGACAGGTGAGGTTGGCTTGGAGCGAAAAGATAGACTTTTTTTTTCTAAATGACTACGATGATGGCCAGGCCGGCCTTGTCATCATCACCGGACTGTTGGGGGAGCGGAAGGCTCTCACTAGGCCGCTCCCTTACATCCCCCCAGCCCAGAGTACAGGAGGCCTAACAGACCCCGTGTCAGGAGGCCTAACAGACCCCGTGTGTGGTACATATGTCACCGGAAAATAGCAAGAATCGTAAGTTGATCAATTTCCTAGGTAGTTGTTTAACTTTTGGAATATAACAAACGGTAGTTGAAATGTATTATTTAACGCAATGTATTTCAGTTAGTTCATCAATTTACGGTAGCCTGACAGTCATTTAATAATTTACGATTTTGACACAAGTAAAATCGTCCTCAAATGGGCCAATCGTTGCTCAATGTACTATTTAACGGTGCACTATTACCCGTAACTTAATACACTGTTCCCTGATTGGTTGCCGGGGTAACGCCACGTGAGCCATTGAACCAATCAACGTTCACCTCACCTTCGTCGGATGATTTTACGGCAAGACCCCGTAAAATGATCAATTTACTAAAATACATACGTTAAATAATACATTTCACCTGCCGTTTATTATTTTCCGGAAGTTAATCAACTACCTAGGAAATTGATCAACTTACGATTCTTGCTATCTTCCGGTGACACATACATAACAAAAGTTGTCACCTTATGCGCAGGCGGCGGCAGGTGCGGCGGCGGCGGCGGGCCGGCGCCGGGCGCGAACAGTAAACCGCCCGCGCCAAGCAGCCCCGCTCCGCCCACGCCGCCCACCCCGTGCGCGCCCAGACCAGCCGACGCGTGGATCTGTTGCTGCAGACAAACGGGCCACGTTACCACGGGTTCCGTACTCGAAGGGTAAAAACGGGACCCTTATTAGTAAAATTTATTAATTATTAATTTATTTAACCTAAGATTTTAGAAAATCTAATTCAGTTGATAGCTCACCTAACCTCTTCTCTGTAACTATCCTCTACCCTAAGGTTGTCTGGAAGAGATCGCTTATAGCGATAAGGCCGCCTATATTGTACAGCATAATGTCTACTATACATAGTTTTAAGTCAATTGTCTGGTGTGCAATAAATATCTTATCTTAAAAACGTGACCCTTATTACTAAAAACGGAACCCTTATTACTAAAACAACTTTAAAAAGAAACGCAGCTTTTGCCTATTTTGCAACAAATTTCAACCGTACATAACAGAAATTTTCAAAACTTCCGGAAGCAAAGAAGCTTCTTTGAGAAGAGATAACAATTCAAGTCGGTATTTTTTGTTTTAAAACTATACGAGTAGATACTCTAATGCAATGTAAGCATGTGACTAAAAAGGCGTCATTTTTTATCACAACGACGTAAAGAGGAAGTAGGTATGTCTAATTATCGTAAGTATTCCTTTTAGAAAGCCCGACTCATTTCGTAAGTTTATATAAATTTAGAGTTAGTCTGCACTCATCCTACAGTAAACATGATTTAGTAAAATAGGTACCCCAGACACTTCTTTTTTTGCAATCTCACTCCTGAAGGCTATGGCTATGAGCTATTACTTGGTATTATGATTCAAATTTACAAACTAAGAAAATGTACTTGTTGCCTGTTGACCATGCAGATGTCGATGATCTGTTCTATTCAAAAATGAACCTTACTACATTGACTTAGGAGATCTTTTAGCTGAATACTTTGAAAGTAATTTATCATTTCTTTGAAAGAACAAAGATAATCATTCCTCAATACGCAGAAACCACCAGCACGGCTATTCACAACACTTATTTCCGCTCGGAATCGGAAACTTTGTATGAACGTCATTCAAAGTTGACATTAGTTGTACTAGAGACTAATGTCAAATTTGAATAAATGTGTGAGAATGTATCTGAATTCGATGTCAAATTAAGTCCTAAGTGAACCACACAGCGAAGAGTGGTGATGGTGAGTGAATTTGGGGAATTAACCTGACAAGCGAGGTTGTTCTCAATGCTTATTTACGCTCGAATTCGGAAGCCTTTGTCGCACATTAATTTACATTTGACATTAGTCTAGTACAACTAATGTCATATTATAATTACGTTCATAGTTTCCGAATCTGAGCGGAAACAGTAAGTGAATAACACTGCGAAAGTCGAACCCGGAACCTTGTATTAGTTCAAACAAACGCCTTACTCAATGTAGTATAGTAAATTAGTATTTGACGTCAGCATATATTCCCAGTAGACTACATTTAAATGTACCAACAGGCATAAATAACATTAATACATATATCTTGTCTTACAACTACAGTTGTTTACATGCACACTTAATAACAGTACTGGTAATCTGTGTAAACACTAAAAGAGTTATTTAATGTGACAATATCAATATTAGCACAGGCATTCGTATTTGCACCAACACATCAAGTATACATTACTGTTTTATCACTAAAACCAATTAACACTAAGGATTATAATATTAGTCATGTGTACATACAGGGGCTACGTCATGGTTTTATTAATTTAAAACAATTTATTATGTATTAGAACCATCCCACACCGTAATAATACTTTCCTGACCGAATTTCGGCTAATCATCATCAGCCCATCGCAGTCCACTGCTGGACATAGGCCTCTTCAGTTGTTCGCCACTCTGGGCAAACCTCCTACAGGTTTTACCCATATTCCATATACAATACCCATTTTCGCCACCCTGGGCAGTCGGGTTGGCGATCGTAGGACGTAGATTCTTGCTCAGGTGACGCTGCTGCCCGTCATCGGTCAGTAGTATTTAGCTACTCCCTCAATCGTGATGATTGTTATACTGACATCAGTCAGTTGCCACAACTTCAACTCTTATTCAGCAGGATGCGCCACGGGCAGGCAAGGGTGGCTTGGAGCGAAAAGATAATAGGTCGCTTCCTTTCATCTGAGGCCCGTGGTAAATTCTTTACAGAGAGCCCTAGTAGTAGTTATAGACAGGCTATTACTCAGCTCACGCCCTCTTGGCAGGGGCCCTCAGGGGTCCCGTGGCATTTTGCCAGTTTACAACTCTATAGTTGTGCCACTGGTGACGATAGTTCGATACTACGACTACCTAAGACCAAGTGTAACCAAGTGTGACCAAGTGTAAGTGTAACCTTGTTAGGTTACACTTACACTTGCACATGCTGTTGCATAACATGCTTTCTGGTGCATGGTAGTATATCACCGCTTTCCGACTCTTTGTGACTACGGGACTGCCACTGAGTATACATATGAAGTATTTATTCAATTCATTTCATGGGATACATGCTTAATAATGAAGTTAAAAATATTTTGTAATGACCGGTAACTCCGGAAGAATTGGTTGCTCTAATATAAGCATCTTAACTATAATTGCATCACTTGATACCTGAATATTAGTACAAAATAATAGTGAAATCAGTAGGCAGTAGTATATGCAGTGGGCAGTAGTTATAAATCCTGAATGCGTCAGGCTTATGAAAATAGTTTCGTTTTTATTATTATATGAAGTACTTTTAAAAGAATTTCAATAAAAAATATTTTAACACAAAATTTGAAATAAAAATAAAAATTGGCATTATAAAATGTACTATGATATAAAGAATAAAATCTAAATGATGCTTAATAAACTTTATTAATAAGTTATAAAATACTTTTGTTGCAACTTATCGTATCTCATACGAGTTAGAGGCAATAACTAAATAGAATAATGCTACGGTGCTTGCAAACAATGAAATGTGAAGTTAGAAAATAATAAAACACTATAGTTCAATTAGTTTTCCAATTACATTGGCATAGCCGTACAAGTTGTATAGGCTAACGCACACTGTTAACATTCACTTTTGCATTTTCATAATTGGTGAAGTATGATTTTTTAATGGTTTTCCATAATTAGTTTGTTTTTGTGCAATGCAGCGTAAACCATGCGTGCAGTAGTAAAGTAATGTTTATTACAAGAAAGCGGAGATGACTAAATACAAAATTTTTGCATTGTGAATAAACATGTAAACTATAATCCCAGGTTTTCTAACAATATCAACTAATACTAGACCCTTTCTTAAATAAAAATGTTCTACTATAACATCTACTGGACAAATACTATTCCGTGTTAAATTAAAAAAAAACATCCATACCACATCCTACACTAAGACATCCTCGTTAACGAAAATGCAAAAGCATGATCATGACAACACCAATGTTTTAAAAACCCTGTTGAAATTAAAACGGTACTGATAACGAAAAAAAAGAAATGGCAACGTAAAATGTAAGAAAACAAAATTTGTTAATCACAACAAACATAATATCAAACACGACACGATACGCGTCTGCACTTACAAGGAGTTGCTGAAGGCCTTGTTGTTGCTGTTGCTGTGGAAAATATTAATAAAATAATGCCAAGTTAATTTAAACGTTGAATATGGGACACTGCTTTCTATACTAATTTCCTTTCGGTCTTCAAAACGACACTGGATTTAAAAACAAACAATGTTAAATGATAGCAATTCAATAGACACCTTGAAGTGTTTCAGATTTTAAAAGGTGTTACGATTACCGTAACAGCTTACATTTTGGGGAGTCATACAATCAAGTAATGCAAAATTTTTACAACATTTCAAGAATACATTTACAAATACGACTTTTGAATTCCATGCAAATTACAATAGCACAAAATTTTTTGTGACTTTTCAAGAAATTTGGGAAATGCTCATTTATTTCTAGCAAATCTACAAATTAATTTAATTCTAGCAAATTATGGATTGCACTAATCATCTTATTACATCGCAACAGCTTCCAATATACAAAAATAATCTGGTCTAGTCTAGTCTAAAAATGACTAATTTTAATTAAATTGCTGCAACAACATGAATCCCTATCATTAAAAAAAAAAGCATTAAAATATGCATATTTCGAATGGGAGGACATTACATACTATTATTATTGCATTACGCTATATCATGCCAATATTCTGAATAACATATAGCTCACCCCAATGATAGCATTCAGCTCTGTCATAGTGACTTGCTTCGCTCTCTCCACAGCCGAAGCCACCTGTTGTTGGTGTTCCTGCGCCAGAAATGGCAGCACTTGTCCAATAATAGCACTAAGCCTCTTGGCTATTTCAGTCTGCAAGATACATAGGTAAATTATAATATAAGCTGCTGCCCGCGGCTTTGCCCGCGTGAATATTTGTATGAAACATAGCCTATATGTTATTCCAATGTATAAGCTATATTACTGTAAAGTTTCATTAAAATCCGTTCAGTAATTAATGCGTGAAAGAGGAACAAACATCCATCCATCTATCCATCTAAACAAACTTTCGCATTTATAATATTAGTAGGATAGGATGTATTAAGCCAGAAATGTAGAATTTTACTGTTTTTATTACCTAATTTGTTGGCACAATCTCTTAGACCTTTATGCAATATATCAAACTTTTTAATTATACAAGTAAATAAGAATTTTCGTTTGGTATTTAGTTCTAGTTGGCCATTTTTCATAACTTTACATCTGAGCAATTTTAATTTGAACACCAAAGTATTTACTTTGAAAGCCAACCTAAAGGCTTTTTAAACCTATGTTTTTTAAATACTCTCTGTGATGAGACGAGGTAGCCACCTCTAAAAGTGTTAGGACTTATTCATTGAAATCTTGAACATGGCTTACCTGTTTATGCATCTCCACATTAAGTCCATAGGACATTTCATAATACTGAAAAGAAAAAAATATACATAAAGTGGCTCTTGTTATATCACTTGTTAAAAGTTGATATTAACCTTTCATTATTACTATCAAGCCAAAGTTTGGTGGAGATATTTGGCTTCAAAGCCTGTATTTTTAAAGAAATATTTTGTTCAATAGCAATTAATATTTAAATTACACCTGTATTTATAACATCTTACCATTACATAATGCCTCTGCATCTCAGTTTTCTCACTGGCCAACTTTTCACATTCTAATTTTAATCTGAAATAGATTACTTACTTTTAGAACACCATTATTAGAAATTCAACTTAAATACTCGCTAAATTTGTCACTATTATAATTTTGCATGTATGTAAATACCTACTTGCTATTAGGTACCTACCTAAAATTAAGTAAAGGTTTATGGATAGAGAACATACTTAGCTAGTTCACCTTTTTTACCAAAGAAATACTGCAGATATGCAATGCGCATTGCAAAATTAAGCCATTATGCTGTTACAATTCTAGTGTAACACTCACAGTTGAAGTGCTACTATTTTAATTGAAGTCTTGTCAACAATGTTGCTCGATTCTTCTATATTTCATACTTACAGGCTTTTCACAACTTGTTGAAAGGTTTTGTTCTAATTACTTGATATATAATGCATATCATGTGATGCAATGCTGCATAATTCTAACTACAGGCAACTTTCAGTAGATAGTAAGTAAAAATAAACAAGCAATTGTAAACAAAGTTATACTAATTAGTTACTTACGTGTGATATTGAGCTTGCAAAAAGTTAAATTCTTCTTTTATACGTTCTAAGGTGTCCGCTATTGTAAACTTTATCGGCCCTGAGGTAGGCTGCGGTCCCTAAAAAGGTAAACACAAGGGGACAATAAGGATGTCTAAAGAACGATACATTACAAAAGCAGTGTCTTTTGGATTCGTGTCGCATAAATATTAATTTTATATAGCATTTTAAAAGCAAGATGTAATAAAATGTGAATACAAACCCTTACCGCGGCCGCCGGGTGCCGCTGCGGCGTTGGATACATCTCAACGTCAAACTAATGCTACTATTTAAATATACACAATCAAATATAATTCTCTTTTGATCCGTTAGCAAATACCATCAGCACCATCGCATAAAATACTGTCTGCCGCTGCTATAACACACTAAACACCGGGGAGCCCGACTTACGCGCTAACGACAATGATATGCACAAACTTTGCTTTAAAACTTTTGAATTATCGGTCATTATCTCGACATTTACAACTTCTAATTTAAATTACAAACAACGGTATAAAATACTGTGTACAGTTGCAAATTAACAATAATTTCATAAAACAAGCAACATAGAGTTTCGCAAAATTTTAACCATAAATCCACGCCGTAATTTTTGTTCGGCTGTCATGTCATCCATCAACATCATTCATCGTTGGGTCGTGAGGGCTGGTATTCTCGGCAGAAATGTATAGAACTGCCCTAATCGATTACGAGTGAATCGATTTCATATAGTCTATTCATGATAATCGTATAATGTAAAAGGCATTTTATGTTATTTACTCCTGGCAACACTGTATCTTAATGTCAAAAATGAGTGCTTGTGTTTTGTCTGTGGATAATTTTTCATGGCAGATTCTAGTAAGACGTCGTCGCGCTGCAGCTGTTCGATAAGCGTAGAAAGGTGTCGTGTCGGAGTGTTTTGAAATAAACTGTTTGGTTGCTTTGATTATTCGTGAATTTGTGCATTTTCAATGATTATTCTCAGAAGAAAGTGCTGTTCTTGAAGTGGCATTTTGTTTATTGTGTGTTATTGCGACTCAAAGAGAACCACCATGGATTTCAAAACAGCCGTTTTCAACGCTGCGAGAGATGGAAATCTTACACGACTGAGAGTAAGTATTATAGTAAAGAATTCAATTTTTAAATTCTATTACGTTGTGCAATGTTGTGCCTATTATTTGCATTTTTATTTTTTACGTAAAAGATCATGTTAAATAATTATCCGTAGTTATGTACGTAACTGTAGAAAATACAGTTACATTCCACTTTTTGTAATTTAGGAATTAGTACAGCATACTTGCACGAGCTCTTATCAACTGACGCGAGAACTGTACTCATATAATTTTTCCGCTATTGATAAATATATTAGTTTGCTGAAATTGTTACAGATAACAACTGTATGAAAATAGTAGCGCTTTTCCAAAATTATTTCAATTCCAATATTGCCAATGTACATAAAATATAATTAAAATTATCAATAGCAATAACACTAAGGTTTAGTTAAAATAATCCAATGAGATACATACTGTAATCATATAAGTGCAGACTACAAAACAAAGGACCTCTATTGTTTTGATATTGATTGAGGCATTCTTATTTAAAAGAATTAACTAAGATAATTTTCAGTTCAATAAATGGGTCATTCTAAGTTAAGATGTAATTCGTTGTATGAAATGGCGGCATGGCATTTTTTTATACATTTTTACTTAAGTATACATTTTTATTATGGAAACTGCTAAGATCATAATGTTTGCAAAGTGGCCAGTCAATTAATTGGATTTATCACGTTTTATAGGTGACCAGGGGAAATACACAGTCCAGGGGAGGATACTTTATGTATAGGGAAGACATAAATAAACAAAAACACAAGGTTATTTTTAAGATTCATCTTTATTTATTTGAATTATGTATTATTTAAAATCAGTTTTTTGTTATTTTATAATCTGATCCCAGGTGATAAAAGAAATATTGTCATAATTAATTTTAAAGTTTAACCAGTACAAAATCCCTCTTGTAGAAAGATTTTTATCCAGATATTGAGGGCTTTGGATCTTCTCTGTGGAGTCTGGTTGCTTGTGGTAGTAGGTACAGAAATTTCTTGAGGCTTCTTCACACATTCTTGACATACGAATTTAATTAGTGGCTCATCATCTAAATCATTAGCTTAGCATGTGTTTGTGGAGAATCTAAAGTACCTAACCGAAAATGACGACATAACTCAAGAGTCAAGGAAGCAGCTCAAACTTTTTAATATCAGGCGTACAGGCAGGGTACGAATACGCAACCGGTAACTTGGTGAACCTTTAGTGTGCCTAAAAAAGTCTTTATACCTTCTAGATCTCAATTTTGCTGCTTATTTTCGTTATGTCTGCATCATCTACGGTGAAAACTTTAATATCATCAGTCATCTATTGATGAAATATCTACTAACCACTAGCAACTAGTCGATGACGCCGCTTTTGCAAGTTGCACCCATTCCATCAGGAACACCCTTACTGTGACCTGCTTCATGTCAAATTTTGAAGGTTGGTTGAAAAATCATCCAACATTGTCGCCAAAACCTTGTACTTCATTTTGATACGATATTAGGTGACTGTGCCATCGCTTAAAAACTTTAGCTGTGCCATTTTTCTGTAAAAAAATACGTAATATTGTATTGTAAAGCTAAGATAGACATAACGCCAAGTAAAGGTTTAGAGAAAACAAGTAAGTATTAATGGAATCGCGTAAGAATGTATCTCCCCTGAACATTGAGTATCTCCCCTGCCATCAAAAGAGCCAGGGGAAATACGCCAGGGGAGATATATTTTCGATAGAAATCTAAAAAAGCCTTAAAACTATTCCTCACACGTAATTCACAAACAAATGTAACAATGTATACATTATTTATAGTAAATATTTAAGTATATGTTATTATTTTAACAAATAATTGCAAAGTAAAACTTACCAGGGGAAAGACTGCATTCACTAAACACTTCTGCGCCCAGCGAGTGGCGTGATCGAAATGGCCGTCAATATGGCTGCACAGTTGCTTATGCGCCGCTTGCTGCTAACTCCATGTTACACACTATGCATTCAAGATCACAACTTCTACAGACTAGGAATACAAAACTGATTTTTGAATTAAAACAAAAGACCAGGGGACGAGACACGAAACATGGTGGACAAATTTTGGTGTTAATATTTTTTTTTAAGAATTGGAATATAAGCACTTTTACTTGTTAAATACTATTACTAAGTTAACTATCTTTATAAAATTAATGATGATAAAGTAATTATTGAATTTTAATACATTCATAATTACTGATTTACAAATAAAGTCGGTTCTGGGACAGCACAGGGGAGAGACATTTTGCTTATATTAGAGCTTACTGTGACTTAATTACGTACATTTCTGCAATAAATTTTAGTGACCACGTTGAAAACATTTAGTTTTAAATGATAGATAGGTTATTTATGACGTTTATTTTAAAAAAATGTATTTTTTTGTCGTTGCCGTCGAAAGTACATCTTAACTTAGAATGACCCAAATAGTAGTTAGTGAAATCTCTATAAATGAACATTTTCTCATAAGCAATTTTGAAAGTTATGGATAATTGGGATGATGACTAAAAAATAATTTAATGTCCATCAGATAGATTAATGAAAAGATCAGATAGATTGGATACATATTTTTTATTTTGCCTCTTGTTCAAAAACTTACGAAGATACATTGATTTTAAATGTCACATGACGTCACGTTAGAGTACAAAATATACTCTAACGTGACGTAGTTAGCCCCCACTCCGTAACTTTAATGCGCTATATCTAAGTATTTTCTTGTTATTTCGACAAAACAAAAAATACGGGTCTTATATTTTTTTATTATCTAAGAGACGGACTAATTATTTTCTTCATTTTCATACCTTGTCATCATCCGTATTGCCAACAGAGTGGAAGTTTACATTTGTTTGATTTGAAAACAATGTCTATGTTTTTAAAAACTCATAATAAATAAATAGGTAAAATAAATTTATTTATTCTGATAGTGATCAGAAATAAACCGATGTATTAATTCTTATGAGTTTTACTTGAACAAAATAAAGTTTGTATTCAAATTGGAAAAAAACCTAACTTAATTAATAAATAAGGTAATTTATCAAATGAACAATCATGAAATAATCTGTTCCTGACATAGTATACATTTATCTTATCAATATAATCATGAAGCAATCTTTGAGATAATATAGAAAATCACACTATTCACCTAAAAAGTTCACTGCTAAAATAAAATATTATAATACTACACAATATCAAAACAAAATATTATTCATCTGATAAGATGTATCATTGTAAAACAGTATGTACATACCTAGATACTTTGATTATTATAATTTATTATATTAAATAGAGTGCAAAATGTGTTCAATAGAATTAAGTACCTAGAGTTTTAAATGAATGGCCTATTGGTAGTGTCCCCTGCCTCCTAAACCATTGGTGTGATCCCCACTGGGACAAAAACAAATCATGTTTGGTCCATGTCAGAATGTTTATACTTGTATTTCTAAATAAATAAATAATAAATATCAGACAACTTCACATACATTGCTCCAATCCTAAAGTAAGTAGCTTTAACACTTGTGTTATGGGTATCAGAACAACAAGGGTACCACAAATAAATACTTAAATACAAATATAACAAATATAAAACTCAAAGGTGACTGACTGACTGACATAGTGATCTATCAACACACAGCCCAAACCACTAGACCGATCGAGCTGAAATTTGGCATGCAGGTTATGACGTAGGCATCCGCTAAGAAAGAATTTTGATCAATTTACCCTTAAGGGGATAAAATAGGGGATGAAACTCTTTTCCACGCAGATGAAGTTGTGGGCACAGCTAGTAAGTATATATAGGCATTTGTGGTACTGTTGATGTTGTGATAGCCATACATGGTGCTCAAGCTAGGTACTTATTTTGGGATTGGAGCAATGTATGTAATGTTGTCTGATTTATTTATTTATTCACACTCAGTAGAGTAAATGTCTACGGTTTACAACATTAACTGTTTATTTATCTTTGATTATTGACAACAAATTTTCCAATTGGATTTGTTTTGAAACAACCATAATAAAGATTGTAAAATTTATTAAATTTAGTTTTTTAGATTAGTTGTTAAAAAAGAGATTCTTAGGTAGTTTGAAAATAATCAGTTGTTAGTCTGGTAGTTCTTCTTATCATATTATTATTTGCTCCAGTATTTTACTTGTAATTTTTAACAAGTTCATTGAATCTAAAAATTCTACCTACTACTTTTCAGGACACTACCTAAATTTAGTGCACCTAATATTTAACTTATTTTATTTCTATTATTATTGGAAAATAATTACTTATTAAATTTATGTTACTTATATTAGGTACCTACATGATCTATACTGCTATGATAGAATTCAAATTACTGCCCCATCTATTATTTTCACAAGAGTTGACTAAAGGACTCTTGAAATTTAAGGTCCTCAGCTGATGGTATAATTTATCAAACTGTTGAGCAACAACCATGCAGGAGCAACACCCATGAAGTCACATTTTGGGATCAGTTGGTACATATCTTCAAGCTATAGTTGTGGTATCTGCCAAAAGAAAAAGTTACGTACTATTATTTTTTCTACAGTGACTTGGGCTTTTCTTACACTTTCCATCATGCAAAAGGAAGCTACACAGTACATAGCTTCCTAAATTAAATTAATTTAGCTTTAATTAAATTAAAATCGGTACCTAAATTAGTTTTCATAAATTTTCTTTCATTACTTTTGATAACCAAATGAATTCCGCCTCAACTAATAGGTACCTTTGCCTAATAATTTTTTAGTTAATGGCGACCTGGCAAGCAGATGTGAACAGGTAAGTCAATACATGTAATAACTACACCAATTATCACATTGGATTGGTTATCAAACAATCCAAATTGATATAGAGATAATATCATGAGAAGATTATCTGCAAAAAAACATTCAAGAAATATTATTGTCAACCTATAAAGCTTTATATTTAAAAAATGGGTGCTAATCTATAGATTAAGTGCCTACTATCAATAGAGGATAGGTATGAATGGAAAATATTTTCGTGTATTTGGCTATTTATCGTAATATGTATACCTAGATAGATATAGAAAAATCATAATAGGCTTAATCCATTATAGTTTCTGCATTGCAGAATGCAATAGTCCATTGCATTCTGTAATGCAGATAGATAAATATCCGTCGCTTTTGCACAAAACTAATTGTCCTATGAAAGTTATAGGTACCTATGCGCGCGTGAGGAATATGATGTCATTTTGTCGATTATAACGTCGGTCGACTATCTCCTGCATAATCAGTAACTTTTATGTCTGTTGATATGTACCTATTTGTGGACATATATTTCAAGTCGAGAACCTCTCAAAACATCTCATATTACCTATCTAATTCCATTCGACAGCCTATTAATGCCTACACGTAACAAACCACATCCCTAAGATTGCATTTAATTGACGATTAATGTGATAGTAATCAAGACATTATGCTCGTAATCCACAAGTTTCAATCGACGTTAAACCGCGCTCCGAAACCGCCTTTAGTCGCCAACTCCCACACCTATACTAGGCAATTTGCTACAATCACTATTCGTAAAACTAGGAAGTATTTTCACCTTACATAAGCAACGGTAAGGGGACTTTGCGCTCTGATGCACGTCGCAAATAGGTTTTTGCCATTTAATTTGTTCAATTTGGTAAACAACTGTTAGATGTTTTCAAAAACTGTGCGAAACTGTACCTATAATTTTTGTTTTTATTTTTTATGCAAGAGGCGGCAGACGAGCATATGAAGTTTAGAAGACCTCTTGCTCACTAATGGTAATGTTGTCCTATGTTAAATATCGGACAATATTCTGTTGTTGGTTGCTTTACGGACCAACCTCAAACAAGTAATATACTTAACTAGCTGTGCTCGCGACTTCGTCCGCGTGGAATAGTTATTTTTCCCCCGTTTTTTTTACATTTTCCATTATTTCTTCGCTCCTAATAGTTGCAGCGTGATGTTATATAGCCTAAAGCCTTCCTCGATAAATGGTCTATTCAACACAAAAAGAATTTTTCAATTCGGATCAGTAGTTCCTGAGATTAGCGCGTTCAAACAAACAAACAAACTCTTCAGCTTTATAATATTAGTTAAGATAGATAAAAAAAATTTAAACACAACCATTCACACATAGAAGTTACACTTTAAGAGACGCGGAATAGGCGCACATGACGTCGAGTTGCGGAAAGCGGTTTTCTATACAACCACAGAGAGAGCTAATATAAATAAACTTATCCTAGTGTCAGTGGTTCTCAAAGTCACAACTTTAAATCAATTGCATTTTCATTGCCGTTCCAATCATTTTATAACATAAGGTTCTTTCCAACTTTCTGTACAAAACGCGGATAACCTGTATTAAAATTGAGGTGTCGAGTAGGTAGGTATTCGATTGCTAACATGTTAATAAAATTGAGGAGTCGAGTACATAATTCGACTTACCTAGAAGGTACAATATTCTTTATGACATTAGGACTAACTATCTTAATGTTACTGGCTAAATCAAAGGTCAATTATGTTGTTTACGTAGGGCCGAGAATGGGTAGAACCGTTTGCCCTGATGTCAGTTTGGTTGAATTGATTGTCCACGAAATCCGTTTTGTGGTTTAACTATCTATGTGATTAATGGTAAGGGTGAAGGTCTGTGACAGCTGACAATGAAATAATATTAATGGCGTCCTTATTATCTCAAATATGCAGTAGCAAAGTACGGCTCAGCAGATACTCAAAGTGGGTAGGTTTGTATACCTACAACTTCTCGGTACTTTTGGCGAATTAGAGGAAGTCTTTCTTGGTGCGAACGGCCAAACTATGGAACTCCTTGCCGGACTCTTTGTTTCCGGAGACATATAATCTTAGGTGTTCAAGGCGAGAGTGAATCGGTATTTTCTGGGTAAGCGTGCTCCATCGTAGGCTTCAATATCACTTAACACCAGGTGAATTGTGGCCAAACGCAAACCTATAATGAATATAAAAAAAAAGTCTACGTTCAGCAGCGCACAGACCAGGGCTGTTGGTTGATTCGTTGAAGTCACTTTTGTTGCTTATTTTTAGGTCTGTACTGCCGTGAAACCTACTTGTCCTTGACCGGTGACTTGTTAAAACCGTTTTGATACACTCATCATCATCAGCCTGCAAATGTCCACTGCTGGACATAGAACTCCCCCTATGACAATTTTCATTTGAGGGAAATTTGCCTAATTCACCACGCTTGGCAGGTAGGTGGCTTGGTGATGGCAGTTGGTTTTATTGGTACACAGGTAAACGCTGTTGCCCATTTCCTGATATTCCGTCGTCGTATATTCGTCTTTTACGACACCCACATGTTAAGATGGGATGGTCCTATTCTAAATCCGGTAACCATACGGACCTCAGGACTCTAAATGCAAAAAATAACGACATCCTTCGGTATCAACAACGTCGTTCGTATACTTTATTACCTAACTGAGGAGATAGAACATCTATTCTCGTTTAAAAAGCAGTCATGTATTTATTCAAGTAAATGCAAGTATTCTCAGGCCGTCTCAAAGATGCGTCAACGTGACGTCCTGACCGGGCGTTGTCTGCATGTCGTTACGCTTTGTACCTCGGGAACAGTTGTACGCAACCTGTGGTCTACGTGAAGTCATATAGGCAAGGTTTTAACTGAAAAAGTTCCTGTACGGAAGGCATAACTATATTCAACATGGTTTAGAATTGAAATTTCATAGGAAAGAATTATAGGTATAGCATAGAAGCTTTTATAAAAAGAAAAACACAAGTTTCTTGCCGGTATTATTCGGTACTGCGTTCCAAACGTTTGTAAATCTCTAAATATTTATTTTAAAACTACGAAAGACTACAAATATTATATCAAATTAATAAGTTTGAATGAATATATATTGCGTTATTATATTCTTATACGCAAAAACTACGGAGTCGAATGAGACTTTACAGTAAATAGCTCATACATCAGAATAACACATAGGCGATAATCATTTCACATATTTAGACGAAGAAAGCCGCGGGCTCAACTAAGTAGTAAAGACTATTTCATGTTTAACTATTAACAAAGATACGAGTATATTCTCTCAGCTCTTCCTATCAATATTAAATCATAATTCATTATAAAGTCATTTTAAACTGCTGCCCGTTTCGTCACGCAATGTTTTCACTCGCCCCGATATACCTAACTCAAAGTTATTGCAATCGCCTCGAGACACTATAATGTAGTGTAAATTAATAGTTTTCTCGATAGACAATATTACACTTCATATGAAAACGTATTACGAATGTATGTACTTACGTACAATATATGTACATAGTTTATGAATGTATGAAGACAAGCATTCGGACTGCAATTGGAGACTTGAAATTCATTTTAAATACTCATCCATTACTTATCGTAAGAGTCAGTCAACTTAAGTCAACGCTAACAAAACTTAGAGAAAATCAGCAACTTATCAGCAACCGACAAAACTCTATTCACCACAAAAATATACGTAAACACACCGTGAGCATTGAAATTCTCGGTTGGAAATCATAAAAAGAAAATAAGGTCATCATCTTAATTATTATTAGGTTGTGGGGTTTTCCCCAACTCTGATCAATTAGTGGTTGACCATAGACACGTGAGGAGATTCGCGCACGTTTTGTTAATGGTGTACGTATGGACTTATCTAACGTCTAGACATAAATACCTATTAATAAAATATGTTAGTTACTACTCATACAAAACTCTAACTAGCGACACTATTTAGTTATGTTTATTATTAACTATGTCGAAAAAGACAATAAGGACAAAGTTGTATTATTATTTTGATTAATCATCAACTATAAAGTAATATAAAATGAAGGAAATGGCACTTTAACCAAGTAGGTACATAGTGTACATTCATTCTTCTTATTTCTCGTGACTTTCTTGATGGTCAATGAGTGGTTAACCTCACAATCCGTCGCCATTCCTCCCGTAGCTCGCATTTTACTCTCGAAGAGACCGTTGAAGGCAAATGTAACTTGATCCGTCCAACGCCTTGGTGACCTACACTCTTTTCTGCACTCAAAGTCTCGCAATAGAATACATCCTCTTGGCGTGTCATGTGTCCAAAGAAATCCAGAATTGCTGGACGATTGAGGAAAGACATTGTTGGATGCTTAGTTCACATTCATAGCTATATATATATTCTTTATTGCTCATAAACAGTACAGGAAAATACATTAAATTACTACTTAAGGAATTAATGAATACTTAAATGCATTATCATTCTCCTGCTTTTATCCCGCTCTAAGTGGGGTCGACAACACGTTTTTCTTCTTCCACTCTTCTCTATCAGCCGTCATCTCCACACTCACACCTTTGACACGCATATCATTTCTCACACAGTCCATCCATTCCTTCTTCGGTCCTTTCCTCTTCCTCTATATCCTTCCACATTCATACTCAATACTCGTCTCGTTACATGCCTTTCATCCCTCCTCGTAATGTGCCCAATCTGCTACTCCTTAACTTTTCTGTCACTGCGCTACTTTCATTCCTAATCCTAAATCGATTCTAGTCACACCGCACATCCATCTTAACATTTTAATGGATACTTAAATGCATGGATCACTAAAATCGAGTGTGATGAGTTAAGTTTCGTCCTTTAAATTACTCTTTAAAAGACATAGAAAATGTTGACCGTACCAGCTGTTCTGGATGGAAAATAATATTCTGGAGGGAAAGTAGGTGGGGGATCGTTGACCTGTTTCGCTCCGTGTTTACTACACATAGGCTCTGAGTGGGCGGCTGCAGTGAGGGTTGCCACCTTTTTTTTTGTAAACAAAGTACTTACATGTACATCTAAATAATAACTCAAAGGTACTGACTCCCATAGTGATCTATCAACGCACAGCCCAGACCACTGGACGGATCGGGCTGAAATTTGGCCTGCAGGTAGATGTTATGACGTACGTACCATGAAAGGATTTTGATCAATTCTACCCTAAAGGATCTCCTTTTTTATCTAAATAGGAGATGAAACTCTATTACACGCGGACATAGCTACTTAGTTAATATAATAAAAAAAAGTACACAGTATCAATATAAAGTACAATTTTTTTTATACATGTATGCTATAATTTATGTTACTCAGGATTAATGTAGCTTTTCAACGGTGAAAGAATTTTTTAAATCGACCGCGGCACAGCAGTTTTTGAGTTAATTCATTACAAACAAACAAATCTTTCTTCTTTAGAATATTAGTGTGTAGATATAACTCACTGAGCCAAGAGTGTAACGAACTCGTACATTTGAAAAATCACATCATGCGAAATAAAGTGTTTTTGTGTAGGTAGTTCATTGTTCTCATAAAGTATAGAGTACAATTGAAATAAGGTACAATACTTCATTATAAAGTACGGATGGCAACCCTAGCGCCAGCGGTGTTTGTGAACGAGATATCTCTTCGAGTTAATTGGAAATTGTGAATTTACTCCCGTTGTTGCGCATTTTGTTTATGGGTTAATAAATACTTGCTCTGTATTCTCTGCTTCATCAGGTTTCGTCAGGATACGCGTGGGGAGAAACTTGCTCATGTTGAAAATCTAGATTTGTGATCTTGGTGCAATAGGTTTTGTTTCCTCTATGGTTTATTGTTATGTTGTGATGTCCCAATATAATAAAGATTTCTTATTCTTATCGACTTGCGTTAACATTGGTAACAAAAGATTGGTAACAATATTTAAAGATTAGAGTTTCAGACTTGATTCCCGGAATGCGATGGCATACCAACTAAACCCTCCTGTGCCTTCAGTGGGCAGCAAATTGCAGGGACACAGGTAACGCAGACGCATACGTCTGCAACCCTACCATCAATAAATATACATGCTGAATCCTGGTACAGGAACGGTATTACGCGTTATGTTCGTTAATTATATTAGGTTAATTGTCATTAACAAAAACAAAAGTTCGATCCGCTGAACTGTCCGCTTATATCAACTAATGATGATGATTGTAAACGCATGACCCTGACCAATCGTTTGATCTCGTTATTAATGAAATAAAATTTGACCTTTCGTGGACGAAAAATGTATGCGTATCGTCCATTCAATTACTTAATCCTCGTTTTTGATCCGTTCGATTTATATTTTCCATAAATAAATAAATAACCCAAGACATGCCACGCTGGGCCACACAGCGCCACCTAGCCCCAAACTAAGCCGAAGCTTGTACTATGGGTACTAGACAACTGATAAACTTACTCAGATAAATTTTTTTTTGTAAATAAATACATACTATACATAGAAAACACCCAGACCAATACAGACATGTTCATGAACACAAATGTTTGTACTGTGCGGGAATCGAACCCACGACCCTTGGCTCAGAGGGCAGAGGTCACTACCAAATGAGCCACCGAGCCTGTCAATACACTGGGAAAGTCTTACGTAAGTAAGATTTCTTCATGATTATTGACGTATGAGTGGTCAATCGATTTTGTATAAGGATTCCTAACGTAACATGCGGCTTGTTTACACCCGGCAAATGCAGGTTATTACCGTTTACGTAAATAAATCTTAGCATTATCCAGTATACCACACGCGTAAGATTCATCGTTTCAACGTGCCCGTAGTATGCTCGTATGTTGCCCGTTTGGACTGAATTAAAATAAATTCCGAACGCGTTTCGTGTTTGCTTACTCATCCCAGATGCGAATGCAGTCTTGGTTTACTCACAAAGGGACGTGTTAAATTTAAACCGCGGTTGCCGATTCGCCGGTTGGGAACGGTCTGCGTGTGCGCATGAAATCTGGAGCGAGACGAGTGCCACTGCACTTCGTTCTGTCTATCATTTCCTTATTGCTGGAGTGGTGATGGGGATATGGGAATGTGTCGATGTTTTTGGTTTCCACCAGATTTTTGCTTCCTTCTTTCTTCCTTTCAGTTGTAATTGGGTTAGGGCATTGATCTTCAATTAGTGATCATTTATTATTAGCTCTTGGAAGCAATGGGATCCCCAGATATAGTAGTTATAGGATATTCTAATGGTTCCCTCCGTGTTGTACTCAGCCTGATTAAATCGTGTACGTGATAAAAGGTACCCCACAAAACTGATTAATAGAAATTGCAACTTTATGATTTATGTTTAAGGAGCAATTTATTAAATAAGTGACCATCACAGTTATTTGTTTCTTGTCGAATGCAACGCTTTTGGACCTTATCTTTATATTCATCGTAATCCGTTATATCGTTTTGATGAATCTTAATTAATTACTTAGTGTACTGTAGCTAAAGTTAACTTATCTAAGAGATATTATTTATCGATCTTATCTTATTTATTGCCAACAACTTGTATAGATCTAGAACCTTTTGCATATCTTTTAAACTGTGAAGGTGAACTTGAAAGGACTAAGTACTTGATTGTTTATCTTCTTAAATCTAGAATTGTATGTAACTTTGCACCCCAGCAAGCTACAATCTACCTTTATAGACTATACGTACGAGTCTGCAAAGGCAGTTTTATATGGGCTAAAGATAAAAGTATGTTAGTCAAGTCGCCCTTTGGCTCATCTGGTTATAAGTTACCATTTCACAGAGCTACACAAAAACATAAACTCGCTATCTTTATTACGTTGGGATATAAAGAAATGGTTAATGTTTGATGTTCGTTGAACCGATTTGGACAACTTACTTAAAAAAATTTGCTAGTGTAAAACGCCTCTGCTAGATCGCTCAATCCGCAAGGCCAAAGCACAGAAACAGCGGATGGAAGATCTTGTCCCGTTTACGTTGCTATAACGTCTTGGGCTCCACTTTTCGCTTATCATCAATCAATCAATCTACAATCCTGGTTCGTCCGCTGCTGAACGTGGGCATCCTAAAGGATACAACCCGGTTGCGTCCTACATCTGCCTAAGTGCGGCGTCCAATCAAAAACTCGTCTGCTCCGCCGATTGCCGGTTCTACGCTTATCATCAGGTGAAGTGGAACCGATATAAAAAAAAAAACAACAATGCACAAATTTCGAGGTCGTCAAACTGACTCCTCAGATTTAGAGCACGTCTGGTTTCCTCTATTTCGTTTTGCTGACGGTCATCGCGCTGCCGGCTCTTTGTGCGTTCGTGACTCACCAGGTCATTCGCCGTCATGCTCCTCTTTACGTGTCCTCGGAAGGAATGAGGAAGGATATAATGCGTATTGTTCCTCACGTTTTCCTATGTCTTTTGTGTGGTGTTTTTGTCGTAATGTCGCCGTTTTTGTGAGTTTCATAGTTGGGCGGACGCCAAAAGAGTGACGCAGTTAATGGTGCGAAATGAGGATTTGTACTGTATTTGTAACTTTTTTATTTTTTTCAGTTTATTGGGTTAAGTGTTCCGTTTTAGTACTTTCTAATGCCGTTGTTGGATCGAATTGGAGATAGAATTTCTTACTTAGTTCCTTTAATGTTAAACTTTGAATCACATGTATTATGTCACCGGAAAATAGCAAGAATCGTAAGTTGATTAACTTCCAGAAAATAATAAACAGCAGTTGAAATGTATTATTTTACGTGTGTATTTTAGTAAATTGATCAATTTACGGGGTCTTTCCGTTAAATCATCCGACGAAGGTGAGGTGAACGTTGATTCGTTCAATGGCTCACGTGGTGTTATCCCGGCAACCAATCAGGGAACAGTGTATTAAGTTACGGGTAATAGTGCACCGTTAAATAGTACATTGAGCAACGATTGGCCCATTTGAGGACGATTTTACTTGTGTCAAAATCGTAAATTATTAAATTACTGCCAGGCTACCGTAAGTTGATCAATTAACTGAAATCCATTGCGTTAAATAATACATTTCAACTACCGTTTGTTATATTCCGAAAGTTAATCAACTACCTATTAAATTGATCAACTTACGATTCTTGCTATTTTCCGGTGACATATGTACATGTGTGACTTGTAAAAGGGCTCCTGAGATTCAAAAATAGTATCCCAGTTTTCGACTGGGACGGAAGCTCCCTAACCCTTAATATGACAGCTTTACAATGCTCCTGGTACAGATACCATGGTTTATGTTAGTGTCCAAATTCATTAAACGGAAATATGAAACTCTCGGTTTTATCGGATAATACCAATTAATTATTATATTAGTTTTGTTCCACGAGATTAAGTTACGTCATCAAACCATAACAATAGTCTCGATTACGGCAGTTGCGTAATATTGGAAGTAATATTGCATTGCTTGTTTATACCTCGTCTAGACTTGCGTTATGCACGCTGCAGTGGCGGTTTGTAGTTTATACAAAAGTATGTAAAGGTGCGACCTACCATCTCTTCGCTACAAGCCACTCTCAATTACCCGTGGTGCTTCCTGCCGAATAACAAACAAAGCTCTGGCAACCGCTAGGTGGCGGAATAACCATCACGATGGAAGGCGTAGCTAAATACCACAGGGCGATAACGGGCAGCGGCGTCACCGGAGCGTGGAGCTACGCCCTGCGATCGCTTCGACCCAGGATCCAGTTTGCCCAAAGTGCTGAACAATTGGAGAGCCTTATGTTCGGCAGTGGACTGCGAGAGGCTCATGATGATGATACAAAAGTATAGACAGGTTCGAAACAGGGAGAGTTTTGTTCTTATAGTTATCACTGGATAGAGTAGCCAGTATAAGAACAGAACTCTAATATTTTGCGTGGCTTTTCAGACAAGTGACGTCATGGTCACTTGCCTAAGGTGTTATTATGCCAAATATCCTTTTATTTTTGAAATTTCGAACATTTCACTAATGTATATGATAATGAACAGTCAGGGAACATCTAAATTACATATTTTATATCAATAAATAGACCAAAATTGTAACTTTAAGAGGCATGTATGTATGAAGCGTATTGTAAAAATTTTCGAAAATGCATTTCCGTACACAACTGAATATAGAAAAACCACACCTTAACTTCAATCAGATATGATTTTATCACCGCACAAAAGACCGTGCTGAAATAAAAATTGTATTAATTATTTGTTTATGAGTCAGCTAACTAGATGTTTACATCATAGACGTCTCTGCTTCATAGACATCTTGTGCCATACCACTATTATATTGTCTGTCTGTTGTGCGCGGCATGTAACTTTTGGTAAAATTACACGTTACAATCTCGACTGTCACGAAAATTGCCGCTTAGGCTTACAAAACACAGTGTAATGTAACGGTATCGCAAGCAGTGGTGTAATCGTGGCTTACTCTTATGAATTGCAAGTAAACCAAGGCTGGTTTAATGATATTTGCGAGTCGGTTTGAGCAATGAAAGTTGAGATTAACGGTGAGTTGATGTGTCAATTGCATAGGAAGTCTTTTAAACGGTACGTGAATCGGCACTTGTGCAGGACGTCGTAGTGTGATCAATCTCATCATTATTAGCCTGCAAACATCCACTGCTGGACATAGGCCTTCCACGGTGATAATTAAATAAAAAGTATCTATGTAAGTTTATCAGTTGTCTAGTACCCATAGTACAAGCTTCGGCTTAGTTTGGGGCTAGATGGCGATGTGTGGCCCAGCGTGGCATGTCTTATGTTATTATTTAATTGTCTTTTGGGGGAATGTGCCTTAGTCACCACGCTCATGACTAACTTGACGAATGTACTTAGGCCACCAACCTGGGGTTCATCAGATTTTATTTGTACCCAGGTTAACGCTGCTAGGTTCCTGATAGTCCCTTAGTTGCCTTCTATGACACCCATAGGATGAGATAGGGTGGTCATTCTAAATCCGAAACACGGACAAAGATAGACGTTGCACTAATTAATCGTGATGCGAAACGCTTATATTTTTTGGATTCATCTGCTTAACATAAGGCAGGATGCAATCCTTTAACATGCTAATATATAAAAAAGGGAAGGGAAAAATCAGTCAAAATATCACATTGGTATAATGTCTTATAGGTCAGGCAATTATGATCTTGTTTTTACTATTCATAGTAGTAGGTATATTTATCAAAGTAAATACACGAAAATATGTTTGATGTTCTCTATCAGGCTTATCGAATACAGCTAATCAAAGTAAGACAAGAGACGGCTTTACAACAAACAATTAAACACTTCACTGATTAGTTTGATGTTTACTCCATTGAACAAGGTAGCGGTATCTCGCTCCCGAGCTCGTTAGCGGAAGGAAAATTCTCAACAAGATTCTACGAGTATATAGAGTACTACATACTCGTATAATAAAAGCTCTGTAGATTTCGGCTACAGCGGCTGCGTCATAGGCTTACCAAGAGTTGGCTTTTCATAATCCAGCAATGACTAGGTTTAAGCAATCTTGGCTTAAAAGGAGGCCGGCAGATCAGCTATCGAGCTGGAAGAAATAGAGGCATAGTAACTGGTGGTCTATTCTTGATTGGATCACTCTTGGCGGCCAGGAACTCCCTTTTTTACCCGACTGCCGAATGAAGGAGGGTAATGTACTCTTCCCAAAATTTGCCTCTACAAGCGCTTTGCATGACGAGGCGTCTCCTCTCAAAGACGCATGCTGTATTTTACTTAATGTATTACCTTCCTTCATATCAGGATAATGCTTACTAAGAAAATACTTGAAAATCGTCGGTATTCAAATGATATCTTCCGAGTCACGCACGAATATGTTTTTCCTTTTTAACTTTAATTGGCCGCATATTATGTTACTAGCTGTGCTCGCGACTTCGTCCGCGTGGAATTGTTATTTTTCCCCCGTTTTATTCACATTTCCATTATTTCTTCGCTCCTAATAGTTGCAGCGTGATATAGCCTAAAGCTTTCCTCGATAAATGGTCTATTCAACACAAAAAGAATTTTTCAATTCGGACCAGTAGTTCCTGAGATTAGCGCGTTCAAACAAACAAACTCTTCAGCTTTATAATATTAGTATAGATTGCACGGAACTGTAGGTGGGTACTTAGGATCATTTTACACAGCTAGGTCAAGGTTTAGGTTATATGTTTAATATTATATCTCATTCTGTCTTTAAAAAATGTAGTTTTAATCAATAATATAAAAATGAATCGCAAAATGTGTTGGTAAGCGCATAACTCAACAACGCCTGGACCAATTTGGCCAATTCTTTTTTTTAAATGTTCGATGAAGTCCAAGGATAGTTCTTACGGTTCTGTCTCAAAAAAAATTGAATAAATGCAACGAGGAAGCGCTGGTAACACCGCGGGGCGCAGCTAGTTGATAGATAAAAAGAAAGTTGATCACTTTCCACCTTACCGACTCGGTTAATTATGTTGTCTGCCACTTTGTACTGATATAAATGATAACCTATCGACGTTTTATAGCGAGGCAAAAGATACGCGACTTGTTTACACATTGCACTTGTAAATAAACCATTATCTGCTTCTAATTTATTGATAACTGGTCTCATACTCGTGAATGACGCAAATCTATGGTCGAGTCTAGAGCTGCATCAATAGAACGAACAAATCAAACGGAAGATCTTACATAAATTAAGATGATTGATGTAAGTACGTTTCTTTAAACGAATTAGCAAAGAATCGTTATTCTATCGCGTCAGTTTCATTTTGGCTTCAGCACGAAACATTCTCTCTGTGTAGTCAGAGAACTTTATGTGAAGAAAAAAACTCTAAAGACTTTTTATTTTATACCACTGGGTGGCAAACAAGCCTACGGCCCGCCTGATGTTAAGCGGTTACCACAGCCTATGGACAGGACACCTGCGACACCAGGGGTATCACACACGCATACAAGAACGAAGATATTCAGGGATTGTAATGTAACAATTTTATTATGTTCACTAAAGAGTATTTATAATGTAACTTATAATTGCTATGTTGTTATAAGGATGTATTTAAATACCAAATGCCGATGACGGGCTGCAGCGTCACCGGAGAGATATGCCATGCGTTCGCCAACGCTCCTGCCCAGTGTGGCGATTATGGGTAAATCCTCCAGGTGTTTGGATGGAGTGGCGAACAAAATAGACTTCTATGTCCACTAGTGGACTGAGGCTGATGATGAAGGTTGTATTTATTATTATTGGTAATGAATAGTTTAATTTGCTATCAATCTGAGCTAAGCAATGAAGCTTTAACCTTTAACTGTTAGCAGTCGTAAAATTGGCCTAATAGGTCACCTTTAACTACCTAATCATAAACAAGTTTGCTTTTATAAGTATTTTATTGGCATTCCTGTTTAGCCTTAGGTACACATTGGTAGATAATAATATCTATATTTAAGTAGGTATATCATGTGTTTGAACAAAACAGAAATTGTTACATACAGCTGCATAGATTTGTTTAATTGCGAAAAAAACTTTACGTTCGCGATTAGCGATCAAACAATCTAAAGTGTTTTAATAATACTCGTATAAAAAAGTCGGTTATATTTCTCGTAAACTTTTCTAAATAAAATTTTATAAAGCTACGTAATTTGGATTTCGCTTAGAATATCGTTCTTTTAACAAGAAAAGGGTCAACGAAACGAGGGTTTTTCTTGATTCGAACCCAAACTGGGGCAAACATTCATGTCATAATGAACAACAGTCTTATACGGTTGTTTGATTGAACGATTGTCAATCATTAAAACATGATTCGCCGATCCTCAAATCAATTAGCCGCTACGTAAAAAGTGCTTCTGTCAATTTCCTTATGCTCACTCGCAAGTAAAGGGGAACAGGAAAGAGTTCATGTCAAAAAAACTCCAATTACAAATGCATTTACCAGGAAACAATGAGTAGGAAGATGTTCCATTTATTCAACATATTTCTAACCTTTTCAATAAGGAAGTTGTTGGCTTTCTGAGTGAGTCGGTGTTGTATTTAAGGATTCTCTTTGTAACATACTACGTCCGTATCAACATTTCTGCGGTGTTTGATATGCGGTAGAAAAAAGGCGGTTAACTGACATCCGCGTACCGTAATATTTTGATGGAGATTTACACCTTTACGAGTGTACGATTTATTAACCGACTTTAAACATGGATGAGGTTTCTCAATTCGACAGTAGTATTTAATGTATGGTAGTAGAAGGAGAGGCCCAAGTCGCTGCGACTAGTCCATACTTATTATCGCATCTATAATGTGTGTATTACAAGATGTTCTAGGTAAATTAGATCATATAGACCCTGAAAGGGTACCGCAAGGGTCTCTTCAGAGAGGAATCGGAACGTTCAATGTCATTATTATTGTAACTAAATAACCACTATAACTAAGTAACTACACCGGAACATAACCAAATCAATCACTTGTTAGTTTCCACTGGCCTATAGGATGTTAGGAGTATCAAACTTGACGGTGTTTTTGAAACTGCCGTCGGTATCAACACAGGTTATATTCTTTGTTAGCACGTTTCATCTCGAGAAATCGTTTACGACAAACGGAAATACACGAGAAATGTTAGTTCCTCAATTAACTCGTTATTTTTTTTATCTAAAACCTACTAATATGATATGTTTTGCCAGTTTTCTTTGCCTGATAAGAAATGGAATGGCAAAAATATTGGTTCTACGATAAGAAAGTAGGTTTGCACGTGGTGGTTTTGTGGTAGACAGGACATGTCAGCCGCAAAATCGACCAACAGGTAAACGATTTCTGTAGTGGATACCGCTTATTTGCAAACTTAGTGTAAGACTCCTTCGGACGGGCCACATGGAGTGACGATTTACGCTAGGTGGCTGGCAGGACAAAGATGATAAGAGATATGATCCAGAAAAGTGGCGAAGACAGAAATAATTTGTCCTTAAAGGGTCGGCTATGTGCAAGCGATGCCCCTAATAAATAAATTCCAGGCGTTCATTGCCTGCGATAACTGCTTCCATAACCATCATCAGGTGGGCGGAGAGCCATTTGCCACCCTAGTGGTTAGTAGTATAAAAAAGTGTGCATTTCATAGCGAGTATTGAAGTTGAATTGCAATAGATTGCACTGTTAAACATAGGCCTTTTCTTACTCGCCACATTCCTCGATCCTACCAAAGGCTTTATATAATGTTTATTACACAATCTAAATAAGAGTGCACCGATCAATCGCTGCATCGATCAGCTTTTGCCGCACCATAATGCGTTGCCACGCAACTAATTTAATTACACGATCTGGTTGCATGCGCTTACGCGACTGTTTCTTATGCATATCAGTTGCTACGTTAGCAACTACTCTACTGTTTTTGTTGTACTATGTGGTGCTGTTTACTATGTGATTTACGGATTTACTCGTAGAATAGGACCAGCCCGTCTCTGACTGAGGAGTTGCTGCACTGACTGAGGCTTGTCTTTCACGTCCCATCAGGCATCACTATCACCTTAAGTCTAGTAGACTTCTAGGATAAATATGACTTCTCTGTATGACTTGTTTTATCTGTCACCAGGTTGTATTTCAAGAACCGCGATAGCTAGGCAGTTGAAATTTTTACAAATTATATATTTCTGTGGCCGCTGTAACAACAAATACTAAAATCAAAATAAAATACCAAATAAACGCTTAAAACGCTGTTGTCAATGGTACGGAACCCTTTGTGCGTTAGTCCGACTCGTACTTGGCCGGTTTTTGTTTTCCGTTTGGGCGAGGGGAAGCCTCTATGTAAAACAACTGGATTCATTTAATTTACTACACGTGGCTGGCGTGTTCATGTAGAAAATCTAGACTTCATTATTTATGTAAATTTTGAAGTGTATTTTTAGCGTCATGTTTGTCTTCGAGTTTATAGGTCAGTCGCCAGAAGGTGACTTTTAGTAGTACCTACTCACTAAATGTCCTTTCCGTGATTACTGATGATATTTTGTTAAACTTCCTCTTAGTTTGATCTTTAAAATATTGAATTGGATACACGTATAATATGTGGTGGAACTTTTATTGTTACCATTTTTCTCTCAATTGCAATAACAAATGGAGGGCGAATGCATTGTTGCCGAAATTTATTTCTTCACTGTATAAAAATAACATTTGCATTTTTTTCTGAACTCACAACATTTTGTAAACTGTCTTTGAATAAAGTAAAAACGTAAATATGTGTTTTAATAGTTTAATACCTATTAAATCATATAGTTATTGAAATAATGTCGAAAAGAACATATTTACACTGAAGTAATGATTTACAATATTGTTACTACTGTAATTTGACTAATTTGTCATTAATTTAATGAAGTGACGAGTTAAATTATATTTATCCCTTTTGCTATTCATGTATTAAATTTAGACCATTATATTTTTGGTAGACTTTTTAAGGTTTATTATCTGATATTTCGCATATTTAATCTTTTCAAATAATGCCTCCACATTTGCAAATCTGCAAAAGGTATGCGCAATTCACGTTTTTGCATGAATAAACTGAATATTTTCTAGCATAAATCATAGGAGAAATGGGCGAAAGTGGGCTAACTTGTAGTTTGGTGGAGTATTAGAAATAACACGAAACTTCTTGTCCATTCATTTACTTAATTACTTTGTTTACAAAATACACTTAGAAGTTTCGACCGCGAGCAAGATTTTGAATCCGGTTTATTCACATGACATTCTCGTTGATTCTTTTACACTGAGTCATGAGACGAGATAATAATTACATTAAGGTGTGTTTAAAAAACAACGGCGAAAATGTTTTTGTCTTGTTCGCGCCTTTTTTTTGTACCGAACTTTGGGAAAAATTCGAAATGTACATCGGAAATTTCTTTTACCTAACGCTGATTAGATTCTTCTTTTCTTCTCCCTGGCTTTTGTCCCTGTTTATTTGGGGTCGGCTCATCTTACATATCTGCGCAACACCTCTTGATTATAGGTTGTCTCCAATCGGATATCAGCACATTTTACGTCTTCCTTTTATCCTGCCCATCCAGATCATCCATTGTCTTCCCGAGCATTTGTTCCTTCATCGTAGTCCATAACCTTTCTCGTCATATGATCTGAATGCCGTTTCATCGCTTGTACGTGATTAGATTTTGTTTTCAATCGAATTTAAATACGTAGATAATTTAATAACATCGACCTGCCCACAGAAAGACGCTGAAGAGAGATTTTTTTGCTAAATCTATTTCTTTCTTTCATTTGACCACAAGAGCACACCTGACTTGATGTGAAGTGATAATGATGCCTAGGATGGGAGCATGCTTACATAAATGACATTTGCGTGACGTTATATTTAATGTATCTTGACAAAATATGTGTGTGATTTAATTCACACACATATTTTATACATTTTTAAATGTGAAGAGCGTCCGTAACATGGACTTTGCAATCCTATTATCGGTTATTTATGTTAATGTTATCTATTTTGCAATTTTGTTCTTGTACAAATTACAATAATTGTTATTTAGTTTTTACGATGTACTTGTCAACCACGAGGGTCGTTAAAACGCGATTAAAATAGGACTGCTTTTTTCAAATCGATGTTTATTGATTGACTTTAATTATTATCATTTGAATGTAAACAATCGTTATTCGTTTTAAACGAGTCTGAGGCAATACCGTTTCACTATTTCATTTCTAAATTAAGCAATCAAACGCTATTACGGTGATTATTGAAGTTTAATTTGTGTATTCTATTTGTTGCAGGTAAGTTTGATGCTGAAATGATGCTGTTTGTTTGGTAGAGCGCCGGTGATCTACTTGTTAAGGCTGTTGATTTTCATGCCTGTTTTCGGTTCGAACCCCGCCACCAACCAATGAATCAAATGTTAGTATTTTTACGTTTAACGACGTTTTTACGGTGAAAGAAACTTAGCAGGTCTGTGAAAGAAATTCTAAGGTTGTGAGAAGTCTACCTAAACGTATTAGACCAACGTGGTTGACAAAGGCCTTACCTAGTCCTAATTTATTGTAGGCTTGAGCTCGGTGGGGATATATGACATATGGGGTCTCTTCTTCCTCCTACTTCTTCTTTTAGTCTTGGGCCTTTTAAACTTAAGCAGGCAACGCAGGTCGTCATAGTGTGATCGATTCGTGTTGCACTAACTAGAATAAAACAAGGCTTGTTGCGGATCGCCTACATTTTTTGACTTCGTCGCCGGTTTAACATCAAGCAGGACGCAGTTATGTTTTGGCTTATATACTTACTAATATAAAAAAAAATACTTTCTTTGTGATTGTAATTGAAGCTGTTGAGCGATGATGATTCAAATAATTTTCCAAAAATATGTGTCACGTTCGAACCATACTTCCTCGAACACGTGACTCACGCAAAAACAAACAAAAAAAATACGAATCCTAACTTTCAATTCGTAACAAAAACGACCTACATGACGTTGATATTATTAGATTTCATCAGAAAACGTCTGCTGTGTCGAAATAATTTCGGCATTTGTGCAAAAGGTTATCGTCGAATGCAAGAAACCACGTGTGAGTATGCCTTTCGTGAGATCAATTGAGTTTATTGCAAACGAAACTTGGGACCACCCAAATTAAAACGAATAAATGAATTGGTGTTTCACGTGTTATCGCTCCACATTGTTCGTGAACTTTGATAAATGTTTTGAAGTTGGTGCAAGTATAATTTTTATCGTGTTATTTTATTTTAACCCAGAAATGGTACATTGTACATTGTAAGTCAGTCTAATAGTGTCTTAGTTTAGTGGCTGAAGCCGTTGACTTTCATTCGGGAGGTTGCAACGGTTTTTACACCCACCACGAACCAATGTTGATTGTGAATGAAAACATCGTGAGGAACTCTTAGATTTTCTGTACTTAACCAATCATACGAGGCTAATCTATTATCGCCTTCATTAGGGTAGAATCGAGCTCACTGTAATACATCTATATAAACATGACTTCTTCGAACGACTGCACCAAATTGGATCGAAAGATAGAATGAAAAATGAATTAGGACATTCTTTTCTGTTCTCTTCTATTTCGGAGAATGTGCAAGGGAATTGCATGCATTGATTCCGCCGGCTCCTTGCCATCATCAAGATACAAGACGTAGGTTGGCCTACCACCCTTACGTAGTCGACATACCTTTCATCCGTACAAAAAGAATTGCTAATTCCTTCCTGCCGCGAACGGCTAAAATATGGAATTTGTTATTTAACCCACTCGCTTTTTAAAGTCGCAAAGTATAGTCGAATGCAAGTTGACCGGCGCAAGGCCCATAAGGCCGTGAGGTCGACGAGCTCACTGTTGTACCTCGGAAGCACCTGTCTAGCGCGTGCCGCTACCAAATACGGTCACCGCTCGACACCGACTGACCTACCGAGGCCGGCGTAAACACAACTCACTACATACGGTCATAAGTCACACTTTTGTTTACGACACGCACATGGCAAGACGGCTCTATCCATATGTTATCCTTAAAAGATATTAGGAAAACGATATCTACTCGTAATATGTTCTGTTAATGAAAATTGATTAGTGTTTTGTTTGGTATGTTAATTTCGCGACGTAAACAGTGTTGCTTTGTTTTGCCCGTTGTGACACACGCGGTGTTTATTTGTTTTGTTGTTAAATGAGCTCGCTTTATTAGATTTATGTTGTTGCATTGTGCGTTTGACTTTGTTTTTTTTTTCATTTTCTGTCCAAAGTCTTATGTGAGTTGTTGTATGATGTACATTGCTGAACTTAAAAGTATTAATTTAAGTTGTAGGTCAACGGGAAATACTCTGTATCCTCCAGAAGTTTGCCCTAGGTGGCGAACAGTTGGAGAGTCCTATGTCCAGCAGATGACTGCAATAGGCATCAGGCATCATCACCAGATGATGATGATGGGAAATACTCTATAGGTTTTAATTTTCATACAAATATCAAAACATTAAGTGGCTTAAATATGCGTGTCTTTTGTTTATACCTACATATTTAGATTTTATGAGTTCAAATTATAATAAGGTAGACATATTATATTCGGCACTGCCATGAAAAAGAAGAACCTGCAAAAAGGGGTTTATTTTTTTTTTGTTAAGGGCGGTAGTCCTGGATTAGGCACTTATGATCTAGCTAGAACTTACGATTTAGTGATTCTTTTTCACGGACCCTTAGACGTAATTTCGTACTCAAAATTTCGTCCAAAATAGTCCAGTGTTGTTAATTATCATTATTTTCCTTCTATATCAATAATCAAGCAATAAATGATCATGATCTGCTTCACTTAATCACTTAATGCTAAACAGACTGATGCAATGATAGCAATAATGTCTCATACCAATAAATCCAGTTCCCAACGCATTAATGCTTAGTAAAACTAATCTAGCAGTGATTGTAATGTATAGCAAGTAAAATACATTTCCTCATACCCTCGCTAAGAGAACAGCAATAATTCAGTGACATAAAAGGTATCAGACGTAATTAGATTCGCCATAAGCGCAGGAGCGGCGTCTAGAGAAACACCGTGTGAACCTTTAAGGTCCTAATTAGTGTTGCTGAACTATCGATAGTTTAACAATCGATAGTTTTTTCATTGAACAAGTTTTTTTTTCATTTTACAATTGTTCCACATATCTAAATCTAGATAGACCACTGTCTAGCTATGCACTGCAACGGGGCTTTATCACTATTTCACAAAAGCCAATTTAGGTGACACTTAGTATGATAAAAAGGTACATTTTAGTGCCAGCGACTAAAATAATAGTCGTAACCAATCATCGGCCTATCGCAGTCCACTGCTGGATGTCAAACATCTAGAGCCTTTTACCCATAATCGCCTCGCTCGGTAGGTTAGCGATATGAGGGCGTAGCTTCTCGCTCCGGAGACGCTGCCTTACGCTAGTTGCGCACTGGTGACTTTTTGTCACCGTGATAGTAGTTTCATCTCTTTTGCACTTTTAAAATGAGAAGAAGAGAGATATCTGTCACGGTGAAAAAGTCACCAGTGCGCGCCTAGCCTTACATCAGACTCCATCGATATTACATAGGTTCCGAGCATCGATGCTATCGATAAATATCGATATGACATCAATCGGTAGCTTATCGACTATCGACCGGCAACACTAGTCTCAATTAATACATCTCGTTCTCGCAAATCTTTTTGCGCACACGTCCGTGTGAGATGCAAGATTACACAATGTCACGGAAGCAACTCTTCATCGATAAGGCCTTGGCCACTCGTATGATTAATGCTCGTATGCCTTTAATGAATGGCCATTGGGCATGGCTTTTGGTTCCTTGATGGTAGCGAATTAGATTACTGGTTCACGCACTCATTGTTGTGACTTCGAATGTCTATTATTGTTTGAATGCTTAGTTTGTTTTGTCTTATTAGTAAGACTGACAAACTTTTGAAGTTATTTGAAAAAAAAATCTTTGCTCTCTTTCGTCTATCTGTCTTCCATATAAATAAAAATGTATCTTCGAAATGTATGTACGAACTAACATTCGAACGACTGCGCCAAGGGGTGTAAGGGAGCGGCCTATCACCTTTTCACTCCAAGCCATCCTCACCTGCCCGTGGTGCATCCTGCCGAACAACAAACGAGGCTCTAGCAAACCGACTGGTGGCGGTAAAACCATCACTATAGAAGGCCTCGCTAAATACCACAGGCCGATGACGGGCAGCAGCGTCACCGGAACAAGAAGCTACGCACTGCGATCGCCAACCCGCCTACCCAGCGTGGCGATTATGGGTCCAGAGGTATCCAGAGGTTTGCCCTAGGTGGCGAGCAGCTGGAGAGGCCTATGTCCAGCAGTGGACTGCAATAGGCTGATGATGATGATGAGTCGATAAAGACCAAAATCGCCGAGTATCGAAGATTTCAGTAGCCCTGTGTATGAACGAGCTTAGGCCTACCGCATTCGTCTTTATCTAAAGCAAACGCCTACTTGTTAAAGAAACATTATTTTTAAAAGCCATTAGAAAGTATCTCGCTCAATTACTGTCGACATTGCTGTTGCTACGAAGCGTACCTATTTTAATAACCGATCGGGTTTACAAATAACGGGAAATTGAGCTCGGCTTTTTATAGATATCGACATTACACTTTTTGCCCAAGTCTGTCTACGGTATTGGATACAGCGATGCCTTCCCGAAAATTGTATTGAAATGTTTTTGTTATCATTTCGATTTAGTGCCTAAACGATTTTTCTGTTGTATTGTATCACTTAGTACCTATACCAAATCTTGATTCCTAAGATCAAAATCGCCTAAGTGCTATAACATTCGCCGGATAAGATTAATTGATAAAATAATTCATTTGACAAAAAAAAATACTTAACCACGTCATGCCTTAGGCTTTCTTACTTTCAACCAGAGTCAGGCTACTTATCAAAAAAAAATCAGATTTAAATTCGTTGTACGTAATTTTAATAAAATTTTAATTCGTTTCGTCTTTCGTCGTTAATAAAACGTAGAGAGATCCATGTACGAGTATCTAACAATCCAAAGTACATGACTTTCTATCAAGAGTACATGACTTTTCCATACATGTGTATGTATGAACAGCCCACTGCATCTCAGCGAGTCAGACCAATGGACCGCAGAACTTAACTTAGTGCAATAACAAATAAAATAAAAATTAACGATCTAGGTTATGTACCAGTCATGAAATATAATTTCAAATATTCGGCCTACATTTTGGCAATGTTTTCCTCATCGGACATTGCAAATAGGGTCGACATATCAGTTAACTTCGGTGCAATCGGTGATAGTATAATTTCCTAACACGTTTTAGAGCGCTTTATGTAAGCGCTTTTTAGAGCATCGGCCTTGAGCTACTGAAGGCGGCGAGATGGTAGAATTATTAAGCGATCTCGATGATGTGCAATTTTCGTACATCAAATTTAATGTCCGATTTGTGGCTCTCGTTCCTTTTTTTTTGCTTGATTTAAAGTTTATTGCGCTAATATGTGGTCTATATGTCCTAAAAACAAATTAAGTAGACATTGCTTGAAGTAGAATTTTTTTGCGCCGCGCGCCCAAGACACACTACACGTACTGAGTTTTCTCGTCATTTTTAATTGAAATAAGCTGCAAATTTCAAAGTTTATAGTGAGTGCTATATACGTCTCGATAGCTAACAGTACAAGCTTTGTGGTGATACCATAGTACAAAAGGATTTCGACTGGTATCGCGAGTAAAACTCAAAATTACTTTAAAAATAATTGTTTGGCGAGCTGTCATTACTGACCTAGGGCAACCCGCGCCCGGCCCGCTGCTACGCACACATACGCATTCCCAGCACGGTGCGCCTGCCCACAGCTTAACGCTTTCGTCGCTCGACGCTTTATTCAAACGCTTTGCTTTGCTTTGTGTGATATTTATCAATATTTGCCATGGCACCTGCTGGAAGCAAATGTACTGGATGTCGCCACAACATTACTACTAGAGAATTTCTAGTATGTTCCACCTGCTCTTCCAAATATGACCTATTGTGCGCCAACATAGGTATTAAAAAATTCAACACAATGAACCAAGAACAAAAAATTACCTGGAAATGCCCGGAATGCCATAGCAAGAAGCCCAAAACTGATAACACCAATACGCCGCTGCGTCAACCGACTCAACCCGCACAGCCAAGTCCGGTTGATGAATGTGTTACGGACGATGCCACGTCCGGAGTCAGCAACGTAACTTTTCGAGCTCGCCATGGACAACACCCACAACCATCCTTATCAAGCGACTGCTTCGTCACCGAAGACTCACTTCGCAGAATACTTAAGGAAGAATTGTCGGGTTTGATTGAAGATAAGATAAAGAAATTGGTATCGGTGCAATTGCGTAGCATAAATGATCGAATAACGGAATTTGGTGAGACCATCACATACTTCAACACACAACACGAGGAGATGAAGACTGAGCTGCAGGAGAAGTCGGCTACTATAGCAGGACTACTAAAGGACAACGAAACGCTGAACTCTAACGTCAGGGATCTGAACCATAGACTTCATTTGGCAGAGCAGAATTTAAGAGAATCTAACTTGGAGATAAATGGGATTCCTGAACACAAAGCAGAAAATCTGTCAGTGGTTGTGGCTCAGATAGCCAAAACAGTGGATTGCAAGGTTCTGGATGAGGATGTATGCCACGTTACACGCGTCGCCAAATTGAATAAAGAGAATACTAGGCCTCGTACAGTCATAGTTAAACTACGTACTCCACGACATCGTGACGCTATGCTGGCGGCGGTCGTCAAATTTAACAAGAGTAACCCAAATAGTAAGCTTTCCACGCAGCATCTTGGTATCGCGGGCTCGCCGAAGCCGGTATTTGTGGCAGAACATCTAACGCCAGCAAATAAATCACTTCACGCTGCGGCTCGCCTAAAAGCCAAGAAAGAATCGTACAAATTCACTTGGGTCCGTAACGGACGCATCTACGTACGCAAGGATGAATTCAGTTCGGCAATTCTAATTCGAAATCATGAAAGTCTTGACTTGATCACCCAAGCACAAATATGATGTGATACTAACAGGAGTTCCAGTTGAATTGTATTACCAGAATGTTCGTGGCCTAAGAACCAAAACCAATGCTGTATTTAAGGCTATTCTAGCTAATAATTATGATATCATTGTGTTCGTGGAGACCTGGTTAAATTCTAGCATAAGTGATAGTGAAATTTTTGATTCTAGATATAAGGTCTATCGTAGGGATCGTATATTTTCTAAGACCACTAAAATGGACGGTGGAGGGGTTGCTATAGCCGTATCGCGCAAAATTCCTTCAGCGCGCATTGCTCGGTGGGAAAGTGATGGTGAAGACTTATGGGTCACTGTTCAGTTGAAAACGGGGAATATTGTATCGGATGTTGCTATTTGTGGGGTCTACCTCCCTCCACCAGTCAAAGTGGATGCGTTATCTCAGTTTTTGAATCGGGTTGATGATGTTATGGGTCGTACCAATGATGTAATCGTGGTGGGTGATTTCAACCTGGGATTCATTGACTGGAGAGGTGGTATCGATGACACTAGCGAAATGATTCCATTTAATTACAATACTACCCTCGGTTCAATCTTGATTGACATGATGTCACTGAATAATATGAAACAATTCAATAATATACCGAATAGCGACGGTAGATATTTGGATCTCGTTCTAAGCAATATTGCGGAAGTAGCCGTGTCGAAACCACTTGACTTATTAAGTAAATTGGATTGTAAACACCCCAATTTGCTAGTTACCCTGCATCAGACTGAGGTGAGCTACCTTCAGCCTAAATGTCGGTCTGATCTAAATTATTTTAAGGCTAATTACGATGACATTGTATCAAATTTGGAAGGTATTGATTGGCTGGCGGAGTTTGTGGACTGCAACGGTGTCAATCAGACGGTTGGTAGATTTTATGAAGAATTGAACAAGATAATTGAAAAGTCTGTGCCAAAACGCAGTCCTAAATCAGCTAAGTATCCTAAATGGTTCACTAAGCCTCTTATTAAGCTGCTCTCGGAAAAATCCAAACTTCGCGCTAAACTTCGTAAATATGGTAACCCTCGCGATAAACTGGAGTTTGATCTTATACGAAACCGATGCCACAAACTCATGGACAAATGCTATAGCGAATATAAAACTAATATTGAGGATAGCATTTCTCGTAACGTCAAAGCTTTTTGGCAATATATTAAACAAAAACGCAAAAACAAATCTTCCATTCCTTCACAAATGCACTTAAATGATGATCTGGTAAGTTCTGGTCCCGAGATAGCTGGTCTTTTTGCTAAGCATTTCTCGTCTACTTTTTCCGCTGATTCCGTAACCCATGATTGCAATGTTGCGGACAGATCGTACTGGGGCCTTTCTAGTTTACAATTTTCTACATCCGATACCTATGAGGCTATAAAACGTCTCGACACTCAGAAAGGAGCCGGTCCTGATGGGATTCCGCCTGTTTTCATTAGGAATTGTGGCTCATTCTTGTCGCTTCCGCTGACTCTGATTTTTAACCAGTCACTTCGTGAAGGAGTCTTTCCCGACGAATGGAAGAAGGCTAAAATAACACCTATTTTTAAAAAAGGGGAAACATCCAATATAAGAAATTATCGTCCCATTTCTATTTTATCAACATTTTCGAAATTATTTGAATCCCTTGTCAATCCGGTATTAAGCAGCCATCTGAAGAATCATCTCACTGAGTTTCAACACGGTTTCCGCAAGGGTCGGTCTACCCAAACAAACTTAGTTGAATTCATCACTGAGGTGTCACGTAGAGTGGATAATGGTGCTCAAATTGATGCCATTTATACTGATTTTGCCAGTGCCTTTGATAAGGTCAGCCATTCACTTCTCACAACGAAATTACAGTCAAAGGGTATTTATGGCAGCTTGCTTGACTGGTTCAGGTCTTACCTCCATATGAGACCACAGGCAGTTGTTGTGGATGGGTTCGAGTCTGAAATATACTACGCAACATCTGGAGTCCCTCAGGGCTCACATTTGGGACCGGTGCTATTTCTGGTTTTCATCGATGACATCACTCTGAGCATCAAGCACTGTAGGTTGAGCTTATTTGCGGACGACTTGAAAATCTACAGACAGGTAAATTCCTCGGAGGAAGCGAACCTCATTCAGGAAGATCTCGACAGTATTTACTCATGGTGCAACTCAAATGGAATGTATCTCAACATAGACAAATGCTTTTATATTAAGTTTACAAAAAAGAAAAATCCATACTTGACTACTTACAACATAAATAATAAAACTGTTAAAGAATTGGAGGTGATAAGAGATCTGGGGGTTTTGGTAGATAAAGAGTTAAAGTTTACATCACATATAGACAACATTGTCAAGAAAGCGTTCAGTATGCTGGGGTTTTTAAGGAGAAACACCTCCGAGTTTAGGCTTAATTACACCCGCAAAATTTTATATAACGCGCTCGTCAGAAGTCATCTAGAGTATGCCTGCGTGGCCTGGAATCCAGTTTATACTGTCCACTCTCAGCGCCTGGAGAACGTCCAGCGTGCGTTCACAAGGCACCTTGCCTTTGTGTCCCCAGGTATCTCGCATCGGGCTCCTTATGATCAAAGGTTGTCGTTTTTCGAGATGAACACGTTGCGCGACCGGCGTAAAAGCCAGGACTTAATGTTTTTGCACGGACTATTGAATGACAAAATAAAGAGTAGTGAACTCCTGGCTCAGGTGGGGTTGTCTGTTCCAGTCCATTTGCCTCGTCACCCCATCAAGAAAACCTTTTCTTTACCTTTTGCTAGAACCAATCTGGGACGCCATGCTCCCATGTCGAGATGTTGTAGCGAATATAATGAGAATGAGAAAACTGTTGATATCTTTCACGATTCCTTGGCCAGGTTTAGACGTAATTTGATGTACGAGGAATAGGTAGCATTAATATAGTTTGTAGTGTATTAAATTAAATGTTGTGTACGCCTATAATGGGCATATGTACAAGAATCTTTATGTTGTATATTATTGTAATGAATGTTCTGTATATATGCTGTTGGTGTACCGTTTTAAATAAATAAAAATAAATAAATAAGTAAGCAGGTGTCCTCAACGATCGAAACAAACCAAAGTTTGAAACTCAATTTACAGAAGTACCTCTATAATGTTATAATTATAGCTTTTTTTTTACTAAATACTAGCACCCCGCTCCACCAACATCTTATCTCGAGACATGGTCTTAGCGGGTAAACGGAAGCTTATAACGTGTCTTTTTGTTTGAAACTTAGTTTAAATCAGGAGGCTTTTGGATACGGCACCGCATCCTAAGTGTAAAGGTGGACCTTGAAATTAGTAATTATTTTTGATGCGTCATTCGGAATCGGTTCCCCCGCCCGAACGCCCGACCAATTGGTCGCGAATGACGCATCTAAAATAAGTATAAATTTAAGGGTGACTTTAGACCTCGGTTCCGGCTCCAACAGCCTCCCCGACTCAAAGACTCGGCTTCAATAAAGCTAATATAAAGATTATTCATTACCATTTTTCTATTTCGCCTGTAGCACAGGTTCGCTAATAATAGATTTGATAACAAATCTTAATAGCATCTCCACGACCTTGCGAAACATATTAGATATCCGTCTAATAATATTAACATAATCTTTGTTTGCAAATAGGAAGAGCCAAACCGAATTATAACAACTGCCATTGTACACTATAGCGCTGTTCTGTGCTTCCTTATGAATGATAAAAACAAACTGCACATATGATTTTATTAACGTCATTAGTATGTATCAGATGAGATGGAACGTAGAATTTTTGCTTTAATTACGTAAATATCTTGAATTTCAATGCAATGAATGTTAAACATTATTGTGAAGATAAGCTTAGACAATTATGCTCATAGGGTTTGTTAAACGTAATAAAAACTTTTATTAAGAGCGTCAATATATACGGGAAAACGCGTTTACGTATTCTCGCCGTTTGGGGAAATATCGGGATATGTGAGAGCCGTCCTCAGAAACGGAGGCACCCTGCCTGAAGATTTTTTTTTTTATAGTGGCTCGACATAATGGCTTCCCTACGCCTGATGGAAAGCGAAAGAGAAGCCCAAGTCGCTGTGACAACGGGCAAGTAACTGGTCAGTTACCTGTCAGTTGCCACCGCCATGCCGGCCCAACCCCAACCCCCCACGAGCTCCAGAAACCCTACTCACCGGCAGAAACACGACTCAGAGGTCATTTGACTGCGCTATTCTATAGGGTGGAGGTCCTTCCCCGGACGGGCGGTTCAATTCGAGCGAAGGTTCGCTATGCCCTACCTCTCTTAAACAAGATGAAGATGGTAAAAATGCAGAAAATACCTAAAAATCTGATCCTTCAAGCAGCCTTAAGAGTGGTGTTACGGAAACTTAAGGACTGTCCTGACCAGATTACCGTAAGTGTATCAACTACCACGGGATGAGATGGGGTCGTCCCATTCTAAATCCGGTAACCAAATCAAGTTCTTTCTGCTTCATCATCATCATCATCATCAGCCCGTGTCAGTCCACTGCTGGACATAGGCCTCTTCTCTCTCTCTCTCTCTCTTTCTGCTTAGCATCATTAATTTGGGCGAGCTAAAAAACTTCTTTAGATATTAATATGTAGATTACTTGTCTGTAAATATATCCCCTTGTTATTTACCGGCTCGAGAGTAGTTTTCCTATGGCAACAAGATCGTTGTATGTGATGCAATATGGTCAAGATGTTGTGCACACCGCTCGCTCAGCTTCCTTCATTATAAAACATACATACGCAAATCTATAACTCTTGTTGACACTTAATTGGTGTGGTGTTTAACACGTACTTGTACTTAATTTGATGATTGCTAATTAAGGGCAACGCTTATTCATTCCTTAATAGGTAAAGCGTAATTTGGATGTAGATAAGTATATATTTTCTAAGACACAAAATATCATAAGTTTCCTATAAAAGTTTCTATTCTGCTAATTAGGGAGTTCTGTTGGTTTCAAGCCTACCTACCTAGTACAAACATGATTAAGATTTGTGTGTCTGCTCATAGTCATAGGTATAAATAAGTCCATTTGTATTATTTTAGTTTTCTTATTTTCATAAATCAAATGCCTAACCTAAGAAGTATGTACAATAACATTGTACGTATTTTCAAACTTGTTAAAATTAGGAGAAAGTTATTATTAGTATTAACTACTTATTTGCAATATTCACACTCTGATGTATGCGTGGTAGAGTATCAAAAATTATAATAATAGTTGTTGAATAGTAAATATCATAGAAATTCCGAATGCGTTTGCGTGCGTCCAAAGTTTCGTACGTGCGTGAGAATATTGCTGATGGCTGAAAATCGCTTTAAAAAAATCAATGCTACTCTAAATCACCTAAACAAAACTGCTCGCAATAAATAAATCTTATTCTCACTTAGTCGACTGACAGGCTTACATAATTCAATATCAGCTCTGCAACGTAATAGTAGTTTGTCAACGAAACGAATCAATCTTAGTCAAATACCGATTCAAATCTATCCCAGTTTGTTCGGATCACGTAATTGGTCAGGTAACTTTGACTTGGTTCAAATAGCGCTCATATATCCTCAAACTTTATTTTGAAGTCTTAGGGTCTTCCCACATTTATCAACCCGCATTTTTTTAAATAGACATAAAGGCTTTATTGACCGGCGTTAGCAGATTCCGCTTTGATAAATGTGGGGACACCCATAAGGCACAAGTTGGTAGCGGGCGATATGAGGCATCAGCAGAGGACGTGTCGCAGCGACACTACGGGTTTCTATGTATGTTTATGAAATTCCCTCCATAGTTCGCGACACGAAGGTCGCTACCAACTTGTACCTTTACGTGATTGTTGTGTATGATGGCTCATAATGGGCTGGGAGACGACCCCAGTCATAATCCAACTAGCACAAAGAAATCCAAATCAATCACTTCTCAGTTAACATTGCCATCAAGCCAGCTTGTAAGATAGCTCTCGCTATACACCGAATGAAACGCGATCGAAGTCACTTCACTGGCGTTACGCTGAGTGTACGACAAGCTAAAATTTCAAGAAGTGCCCTAATTTTTTTTTTTTTTTATAAGAAAAGCTTTCAGGATGACCTCACTCCACCTGATGGTAAGCGGTCGTGGGGTCCAAAAGTTAGGTCGACAGGCACAATAGAACGTAAAACCTAACCTAATGAACCTAATGGACATCAACACCCACGGGAAGAAAAGAGGCAGTGGTAATTGTTTCTCCGCTACCGCACAGATCATCATCAGCCTATCGCAGTTCACTGATCCAGGCCTCTCCAGTTGTTCGCCACTTTGGGCGAACATTTGAAGGCTTTACCCTTTATTGCAACGTGGGCAGGCGGGTTCGCGATCGCAGGCCGTAACGTCTTGTTCCGGTGACGCTGCTGCCCTTCATCGGCCTGTCGAATTTAGCAACACCTTCCGCACCTACTGCACGGACCATCATCATCACCAGCCTATTGCAGTCCACTGCTGGACATAGACTTCTCCAGTTGCTCGCCACTTAAGGCAAACGTCTGCAAGATATGCTCATAATCGCCACGTTGGGCAGGCGGGTTGGTAATCGCAGGACGTAGCTTCTCTCTCCGGTGACGCTGTTGCCCGTCATTGGCGTTTGTTGTTTGACAGGATGCACCACGGACAGGTGAGGTTGGCTTGGAACGAAAAGACGATATGCCGCTCCCTTACATTCCTGCACGAATAAAACTCACTAATCTGACCCCTGGTGGTCGAGGCACAGCACTTTGAGATTAAGCGAATTGGTAGTCGTATCTAAACATGTTTCGCTCTCGTGTTTACGTTTTCTCGTGCAACATTTAAATGTTCTACATTGATTATATTTTCTAATAATATTTACTGCTTTTGTTAAAGCAAGGTGCGACCGTTTGATAAAGATAAATCATTGCTAATTGACTTTATCTCTGATGTAGTTGTTTTGGAATGAGACTGGCGTTAATGTATTCCATATTGTAAGTAGACATCTCGTATAAATAACACGGCGATCCTGTATAGACTTTGTTCGGTAAATGACTTGTCGAATATTACGCGGGTACGTAAATAAAGACTCTATTGCATTGCATTAAAGTATCAAGGGGGGTGTAAGGGAGCGGCATATCATCATTTCGCTCCAATCCAACCTCACCTGCCCGTGGTGCATCCTACCGAATAACAAACGAGGCGCTGGCAACTGACTGGTGGCGGTATAACCATCACAATTGAAGGCGGAGCTAAATACCACAGACCGATGACGGCAGCAGCGTCACCGGAGCGAGAAGCTACGCCTTGCGATCGCCAACCCGCCTGCCCAGCGTGGAGATTATGGGTATATCTCCGGATGTTTGCCCTAAGTAGCGAAGAGCGGAGACGAGCTGTGCCACGATTGACCAATTACATCTGTGAATCCACCGAGTGGATTTCAAATTATGGCCTTAAGATTGGACGTTGTGGCGGAAATTCATTTAGGAGATTATTATTATTATGTAAGTAAGGAAAGCTTTTGGAACCAGGTGAACTTAATACATTATAAAATACAAATATCACACAACGTCCCGGGGTTTACCCTAGTTTGAAGGGCTTCCGGGGTCCGTCCGGTCGGGGCTTTTAAAAGTGTCCGGGAAAAATCCGGACACTTTTGAAATCGAAACTCGAATTCTTATAGATAAACGATAAATCCATCATCAAGATACATTGCTCCGATCTCAAAGTAAGTAGCTGAAGCATTTGTATTATGCGTATCAGAACAACGAATATAAACGTTCAGACACGGAACAAACACAAATGTTCATCATACGAATGTTTGTCCCGAGTGGGAATCGAACCCACGAATCTTGGTTCAGAAGACAGGGGTCGCTCAAGTATCTAAGTAAGTTTATCAGTTGTCTAGTACCCATAGTAGGTACAAGCTTCGGCTTAGTTTGGGGCTAGATGGCGATGTGCGGCCTAGCGTGGCATGTCTTGGGTTATTATCAGGGGCAATTTTAAGATGTACTAGCTAGGTAGTCTTTTGAGTATAAAGACTTACCTACAGTCTGCATAGATACCTACATTAATGTAAACCGACGTCAATATACAAGTCGTGATCGTACATTTTTACGTGCTCTGCGCGAAACGTTCACGTCATAGGCACGCCCATATTTGCGATATTTACCTACCTTTTTTTCTGAATATCTAATCTAACATGGTAATGAAATATAGGAAGTTAGGTTTCAACGCCTGAAAAAAATAACAGTATTTTTTTGCATCAGTCAGTCACGCATCTGGTTTGTAACTAAGTACATGCGTATTTTTTGCATAACTCTAAACTCGGACAATCAGATCATATCTACGTAAGGGCAGATACACAAGCGAGCCGGCATAGTCAGTTCGGCAGTATTTTTCGGACAATAAAGCCGACCCTGAAGTTTTTACTGCACTTGTTCGGCTTCGTTCGGTTTATGCCGATTACATAGATAGGTAATACGGGCGTACAGTACGCATCATTTGATGTAGACCTGTGTAATAGATATGTCCTAACATTTAAGCCGAGCGGTTTGTGACTCGCGAACATCAACTCAAAAGTGCAATACAACCCGAACATACATAGGTATAATGTATTCGGTTTTGTCACCTGGCTTACTCATAGACTGCTGGCCTGCTGATGTTACCCCCCTAGTGAAAGCCCAGTGGCTTCTTCTCGATCATTCTTATATTTTCTATTTTTCCGTTCGGCTGTGCTGATTAATGCCTATCCGCTTATGTGTGTAGCTACCCTAATTCAATGTGTTTATAAATATTTATGTGTCCAATCCTTCTGGTATAGATCTTGCACGATAGTAATGCACGCCTGCCAAGAAGTCATTGGATCTGTTTGCGAAAGTATTTACTATGCTTGTGGTGACAACAAATTACTAATACTAACTCCTATGTACAGACGGCGACAAATTAATCTACTCACGTGTTATTGTTCTAACGATTTGTGCAACGACAACTAAGTATATGTCTATTTTAAATCTATTATTGATCTAACTATAGAATGTTGACAGATTGGATGCCTGGTCGTGTGTACTTAGGTTAACAGTCATACATAAAACAAATGACAGATTTTTATAGTAGCGCAATAAATACAAAAAGAACTCGCCTAGCGTTAAAAGAAAGCCCAAGTTAGCAAATGATATGATAAATCATATACAGAAGATGGTTATTGTAACTTAAAATTTCTTAAATGCTTTCCCCAATATTCATTCCCTTGGGGAGCTATGGCGCACACTTTGCGAATCCCAGATTTTCTCCTTGCAGGACCGAACCTGTCTCTTATACAAAAGTCAGAACTCATCCGATGCAAAGGTCCTTTCGCCCCACCCAAACAGGTAAAGTCATAGATAATGTTACGTTTTTATAACTTATATTTTTCAATGTTACGAAAGGGGATTTCCAATATAACAAAAACACATACCAGTACATTATCAAGTTAAGCAGCTCACCTAATCGTGTACGTTAAGGAAATAACAATCCCAAATATAAAACTTAATGTCTTAACGCGTCGTGAACACGGTATCTAAACTACACATCTGTTTTCCAAATAGCTCTATTTACGGTACTAGATCAATATTTCTGCTAAGTACGAGTTTTTTTTTATATAGAGTTCAAGATGACTTCACTCCTCATTTTGATGGGTATGTTGTGTGTTATGTTTGTCATGCATTCAGTTTTTTTTGCGAATGTACCAGCTTTTTATAGTTTTAAAGACCAAGGTCATAAGGCCGAATGATACCTTAAATACCACTTTCTATTGTGTTTGGAAAGCTCGGTGTTATGAAGATATTCTTTTTGATTGAGCACCAAAATAAGGGTGTAATATCCAAAAACAACTTTCACATTTACCACATTCAGTATTCTAAGGTCTTGGTTACCACAGCTACCCATTCATTCGTTTGACCTAACCTTTCCGGCTATTACAAGCCACCGTTACGCGGGTCACGATACAGTTGGTGCGCAACGGGTCTGCTGTCCCTGTCTCCATTATATTCGAATATCGCTACTCTGTGCAGACAATGCTTTCGAACAATGCATATTGCCAACTGAATTTAACCGACCTCGATTGTGTGAGAGAGAGTGAGTTTTTCGCGATGCTGAAATTTAGGAACTTGCTTTCTGTGATTCTTGGATTTTTTTTTATACTTAGTGTCTCTACAGGGGATTTTTATTACGCAAATGTGGGTAAGCCGAAAAGTTACAAATGAGGGATTATGATTTTATTTCCTGCTAAAGGATACAGGAAACGTAATTTGTTAATATCATCGGACTTGTGAAACGACACAGCCTCTGTTTCCTGATCGTCACGACATTGCCTTCTTTAAACGAGGTTTGAAGAGAGCTCTTTCCTCACGATAGGTAGGTAGTGGGTTGGCTGTACCCCTGGCTGTATTTCTGACGTCCATGGGCGGCGGTTACTGCGGGTAAGATCAAAAAAAAAAAAAAAAAAAAATAACGTTTATTAACCATGAAAATTGTTTTACAAAAAAGGTTTTCACTGTCTCCCACACTAGGCAGCGCCTGTCTCGTGGGAGTCAGGTATACAGATACATATTTCACATTGGTCTGCTGGACACATTATAGTTTAACATGGAAAAGAAAATAGAAGCTAATAAATAAAAATGAAAATAATTTTAAACAATACTTCTTGCACCTACGGTATATTGTGTCATGTTAGTGTGTGTCTGTGTGTGAGAGTGTGCATGTGTGAGTGTGTGTGAGAGTGTGCATGTGTGAGTGTGAGTGAATGTGTGTTTGAAGTGTATAGGTTATGGTAGCCCTACGAATATGCTCTTGGGATCGAACGACAGGGATCGGAGTCGCTGCCGCTCACTACCTATGGCAGCCTATTTCTTGACCTTAAGAATTTCCTCTAACTGTCTATAATCCCAGGTCAATAAAAGGGTTTGTAGCCTCTTTTTGGCTTCGTGAGGTGGGCAATGTCGTATATTGCTTATGTTCACAAGTCTATTATAGATACGAGAAAAGAGAAATACCCTAAAACGTTGAGCAAAAGACGTATTGACCTTACTTGTAGGAAGTCCAAATATTCTTTTTCGGGGTAAACTGTTAAAATTCTGTAGTTTCAGTGTCTGTTTGTGCATAAATAAAGTGGCTCGTAGTAAGAACATCCCTCGGACGCTTAACACTTGTGCTTCCCTGTAAACTTTTTCTGTCGAATAAGGCCTGGGCCTACCCAGCGCTGTCTTTAATACTGCTCTCTGCGCCCTCTCAAGAACCATTAGTGTGGAAGAGGCTATACCCCCCCATGCCAGAATACAATAATTGATTATAGACTGACACAGAGCCAGATAGACCGTTTTCAAGATACTGCCATCAGTGTTTACCCTCAAGGTTTTCATCACATGTATGAGCTTTCGGACCCTAGCGGATGTTAACGCTATATGTTTTTTAAAATTCAGATTCTCATCGATTGTGACACCCAGGTATTTCAGCGCCTCAGTTCGTTTAATCGAACTGCAGTCGCAGGCAAGGTGACAAGGGTTGGGTGAAGAAGTCCTACAGTATTCATTATGGACCTTATGATTATCCAAGATGGACGCGGGAGGTTTGGAGGCTGCGGTCTTGTGAAAGCACAAGAATTGTGTTTTGGTGGCGTTAAGGGTAAGGATGTTATGATTTAGCCAGGTTTGAATCCTCTGTAATCCTATGGTTGCCAAGCGCTTTACCTCAGGCCATGAACCTGCGTGGAATATTATGGCTGTGTCATCGGCGTAACAAATAATTTCACCATTTTGGATTTCCGTACATATTACGTCATTTAGATACGTGATAAATAGAGTGGGACCCAGAATGCTTCCCTGAGGTACTCCAAAGTCTACAGACTTAACACTGCTTAAGTGATCACCAATTTTGATTTGTTGCCCTCTTCTCGACAAATAACTCGAGAACCAACTTAGCGCTGACCCTCGAATTCCAAAAGTGGATAATTTGTTTAATAAAACAGGGATCGATACAGTGTCAAACGCTTTAGCCAGGTCAAGGAAAACACCGACACAGCATCAGACAGACCGCTTACTCGTCTGCCACCAGAAAATGTATTTATGTTTTGTTATTATGCGTGTTTTACTTAAATGACCGACCGAGATAATATCCTCTCAAGACTTGTGTAAAACGATTGTAAAGAGAATATTATAGCTCATAGAAAGTATGTAATAGTAGGTATACACTGATATTGATATGTTAAAATTTTTGAAAACAGCGGGATGTCATAAATACTATGTTTTACCTAAGAATTAGGTATAATAAATGGTATGGGCAATGCATCCTCTTGAAAAGGGATTTCAAAAGGATCATTGCCCATAACATACATATAATGAGTGCACGTTTAATCATAGCGATCTGTCAATTAACTTATCGACGTGATTCATAAATGGTTTATATTATAATGTTCAGCACGGCTAGGCATTGTGTGCAAACGTAAATGATTATTATTCGGCTTTATTCGATTCGTATCCGGAATCGGAGACAGCCAACAAAGGGCCTAATTGAGTCTATTGACTGCAAATGACTGATTTGAACTTTCCAAGGTAAATCGATTCGCAACTACTGCGCCTTATGGTATACAGATGCTATTTTATTCAAATAACATGATATCAATCAGTCCTATGGATAAACTTTCTATTTTCATCATCAGCCTATCGCAGTCCACTGCTGGACATAGGCCTCTCCACTTGTTCGCCACTTTGGGCAAACACCTGGAAGATTGACTTATAATCGCCAAGCTGGGCAGGCGGGTTGACGATCGTGGGGTTTAGCGTCTCTCGAAGGTGACGCTGCTGCCCGTCATCGGCCTGTGGTATTTAGCTACGACTTCAATGGCGATGGTTATACCGCCACCAGTCTGTTGCCAGCGCCTTGTTTGTTTTTTAGCAGGATGCACCACGAGCAGGTGAAGGGTGGCTTAAAGCGAAAAGATGATAGGTTGCTCCCTTACTATTTATTTTATTATCTTGCTATTGATGTTGGTGGCTAACGAGTAAGCGATCTATCCGATGTCATGATGAACAGTAAGAGAGCGGCCATAGACATCAGCAATGCCAGGGGCCTACCGGAAAAAGCTCTTTTAAGTACATGTCAATTTAGCGGATTACAAAGGACAAGCAAATTTAATAAGATGCCGACAACAACCAATAAAAGTAATTTCTCCAGTTATGCATCGTCATCATCATAATCAGTCTAAGGTACACTGTAGTACTGTAGATCATAGGCTTCTCCCAAAGACTGCGACTTTACTAAGACGGTTAGGTGGATAATCCATACACCCTACCGATCGAATTCTCACGCTGCGTTTCTTACCGAAAAGTCTTCACTCAATAACTTGTCTCCCCTACCATATTCCTTGCACAATACTAATTCTCTAGCTACCTGTGCCCGTGACCTCAGATGACCTACTGTGACCCTTGATTCTACGAATCTCCTCGTTTCCGATTCGATCCGGGCCTCGTTTGAACGATCCCTTAGAGGGCGTCAATTAGCCTCTCTTTTACTTTTTTTACCTTTCTACGATGGTTCTGGGAGTTCTACTACCTTAATATAGTTATTGCTCCCAGGACAAACCTAGTCCAGTAACTGTTCAAATCAGATAGTTGAAGTTTGATCTAGATAATTTATAATTATCTAACTAAATCCACCTCCTTGGCCTAACTAGGTAATAAAATTATAACAATTTGATGTAATGTATTGCAGAAGGTTTTAAAATTACATCAATAATGTACCAATACGTTTCAATTAGAAATTGCACTGTTGTTTAATTTTAGCAACTGCTAAATAATATTAAATTTTTATGTAACATGCGAATTTGAGATATACAATCGTAAAACTACATTTTTTTTTATTAAAAAAAAATATGACCTGTATATGTTTGCATATTAAATAATGTAAAATATACTGGTTACATTTTGTACTGGATGTAGATAGATAATTATACAAAATGTTAATTGCCTCGCGCGCAATTAAAAAGTTATGTAAATTGTATTAATTGGGTTGTTTATTTTTGTAAACAAACAGCCTTTCTCGTTTGAATGTACATATTTGTAGTTGGACAAGTATCATAAATTTGATTTTATCAATCCTTGATGTCGCTCAATGTCGTTGTACAGAGAAAATACATATATGGTCATGGTCACGGACATAGCTAAGCTAATTAGTAGGCAGATGTGCCAATGACTTAATTCCCAATTACCTTCTGAGCCAATAGTTGTGGTTTCGATTCCCGCACAGTACAAACATTTGTGTTCATGAACATGTCTGTCGGTATTGGTCTGGGTGTTAACTATGTATAATATTATTTATTTACAAAAAAAAGTATTAAGTATGTTTATCAGTTGTCTAGTACCCATAGTACAAGCTTCGGCTTAGTTTGGGGCTAGATGGCGGTGTGTGGCCCAGCGTGGCATGCCTTAGGTTATTTATATATTTTGTTTAGGTGGACAACAAATCCGAGAATTGCGCTATTCCAACGATTGAATTGCATGTTTATATAAATGTTTTGTGTTCATCTTTAAAATTTGTTTGTGATCAACAACGTGACGATCTGTACTACTCTGTGACTATTTGGGCACAATTCTCAATTAAACATGAGTTTCCTCCGTGATATAATTAGACATTATTACCGTTGCTCTGACAGATAAAGAATACAAATATCTTCCCCATATCTTCCTGTGGGTGTTGTATATAAAAAATATCAAAAGAACGTTTATTATATTCTGTGTCTATACAAGGTGAATTTTTAATCACTATCCAAATTTTTTCTGGGCATTAGGTATCGTTAATAGAGCCCATTTCTGCAATAAAAAATATAGGTCATATTTTCACAACAAATTCATTGTACCGAACCAATTATAAATATCGCATGGTTACCATTTCTAGCGTAAAAATTTACTACGCAAAGCGATAAACATCAATGAAAGATATCCCGCGCCCGCGCGGGGTAGAGATGGGGTGCGGGGCGGAGCGGCGGGAGGGTAGCGAGCGAGCGACCCAAAACAAAATGGCAAAGGTCAAGAGCAGTCGCCCGCGCATCCCCGCGCAGCGAGTGCGCGCCATTTCCGTGTTCGTTCGCACGTGTCGCAGTAGAAAGAAACCCCTCCGTCGCGATGTATTCCAAACATTTCCAATCGTGAGTTTTATGAAATGGTGCGGTGTCATTTGTTAAGTGGAGAGAGTTTGAACGGAGCTCAAAGACTGTATGAAGCGGATAGCCTTCCTCGCCTTCGCAACCAGGGTGTGTCAAGTTCCGAACCATGCAACGATTTTAGCTGCCAACCAAAAGCTGTTAGATTACGGCCAATTTACTACACCTTCACATGCAGAAGGGCCAGTGGAAATCGAAAAAGAGATCTTCGACTTTTTCCAAAGAAACCCTCGTGCAAGTACTCGAGACGCGGCGAGGCTTTTTGAGGTTAGCCAATACGCCATATGGAAACTGCTTAACACCGCTGGCTGGCACCCGTATCATTTCCAAAAGTGTGACTTTTTTGTGGGGGGAAATCAAAAGACGTGTGTATGTGGATGGGATCCAGAGCCTGGACGCCCTTAAACAACAGATTATTAGAGCATTTGATAAAGTGAAAAGTGAGACTTTAGTCCTTAACAAATTAAAAGGCAATGTGGAAAAACGTGCGAGACTGTTTGGAGAGAAATGGTATGCATTTTGAACAGTTACCTATTAAATTACCAATAATTATTGATCAGTTTTAGTGTAAGTTGATTTTAATTTTAATTAATTTGTACATAGTAGATTCAATTTTTTAAAATACGTGTTATTGCAACAATGTACTACCTACTTATTGCCGTCTTAGTTTAATTTCAAGAGCATAAAGTCAACTTTGAAAAATATTGTATTCACCTATTGGGTCACCCAATAAAATACCCATTGATAAATGCGTTTAAATTGGACAGTTTTCGCTGAGAACGTGTTCGGCGGTTCGTCAATTGTCGATAGGCGATTGCGTCAAAGTTATAAGGTGAAAATTAGGTAGGTAGGCATTTTTGAAATCTGACGGTCCTAAGCCCGTAAAAATATGAAGGGAAAATTTGCAACTTATGTAGGTACGAGTACCTATGTGTTTTGCTGTTCTGCAAATGGCGGCTTTTTATGAATGAATGAAAGGAGCGGGGACGGACGTGCCCGGCGGTGGGCGGCGCCCGCGGCGCGCGGTGTCTATTTATTTCGTCTTTTTTTAGACAACTTGGAATGCTATTTTCTCAATATTTTAGTACTGACCGGTATTAAAAGAAAAAATACGTATTTAGTGATTTTCGCCATAGATTATAATATAAAAATTTGGATAGTGATTAAAAAGTCTTCTTGTATGTAATTATGTATGTATTCAAAGTGCTTTTTTCGCCAGTACACATACCTGGGAAATGACATTGACCCCCATTTGAATACCTTTTGTTTCAACGGCTAATATTAAGCTCTTTGTTTATTGTTCGCATTTCATTTCTTTATCTACTGTTATACATGAGTAATAAGTAGGCTTACCACTTCTTTTGTTGTTGTATCGTCTAATATCTTCTTCCAATTGATATAATTACATCTACTTCAAAAAATAATATTGTATTGATTACGTTAGCCATGTCCCACTATCTCCTTAGTTCAACCATTTAGATTGCTTGGCTATTAACAAAATAAAGCGATGTAATTCAGCCAACGATAGCAGTAAATTGTTCGTTATAGTAATAGAAAGTACAACTCACATTAACTATGTATTGACATCTTTATTTAAACAAAGCTTCATCATCATCATCATCATCATCAACCTATCGCAGTCCACTGTTAGATATGGGCCTCTCCTGTTGATCGCCAGATTTTTCTAAATATGCACTTCTTTCTTGTACTAAACACAGCTTGATTATAATAAAATTTCCACGTCTTCTTAGCATCCAGACGTATTTTCAGGAAAAATACGAATACCGATTTGGTTATCATGACAAAATGTTTCATCTTGTTTTTTTCACAGTCAATAAAAATGTTACGGGCATACCTTCGCCGTGTCGCGAGTCAATGTTGCTACATCTAAGAATTCCCAGGCCGTTTCCGAAATAGAATTTATTTACGTAATCGTTCGTCTACACAGCGATTCGTCTGTATCCTTTTGTAGCGCCGAATTTCCTTCGGATCAATACTGTATTGTTTTCAAGTCATTAGCACTTTCACTGTGAATAACTTGAGGAGAAATCGTTTTACAATAGCTAAGGTTTAGCCGAGTGGGTTGGCCGACCATTTTAAGGTGATCTTTAGACCTCTGTGATCTTTAGAATGAGTGGTTGCTATGAGAATACTCGGTGAATCATCAAAGATCTAGTTCGGATGGTCGTCTTCGCGTGATTTGCTACACTCTTATTAATTTCGGTCATGATTTTACGGTCACGCGTAGAAAGTGTGCCGATTGATTATCACTATTGGGAGACTCTTGTTTGTATATTAGCCTATTTTTTTGCTAAACACTTCTCTCTTGCACTAAACATGCATTATTCTGTAGCAACAATTTGTGTGTCAGTACACAAGCAAATTATACCTTTCATAACTTGTTATTAAATGTTTATCTTATCTGTGTTGTTTTTGCGATGTTTCAGTTCACTTATATCGCGTAATATAACCCGGTTGTGACAAGCGTGATATAATATTATCTAGAAAATTGTATAGTGTGCAGTTATGTCTTTTTTGTTTCAGTGTATGTACATGTTAAACTTCTCAACATTAATAAATATATCCTTGTTGTCATTTTTTTGGATTGCTTTCCAAGATAATTAATGTATTGGTAGCAATAAACTATCCAATTAGTTCCACCTGCCAATTTCGTACTACCTGTTACAATACAAGACGACCGTCGCATCGGCCGTCTGTTCTCCCAAGACTATCCTGATTGGATCTTGGTAGAAGGTTATGAATGATACTTAAATGTACAGAGTTAAGATCACAAGACTTCAATATGGGGTCCTTCAAAAAGGTTGTGAAGAAGTTTTTAATGAGTCTGCAACGCGCGTGTGATACCCCTTGATGTGGCAAATCTCCATAATCTGCAGTAATTCACATAACATCAGGCAGACAGCAGGTTTTGTATTTTTGATGTTTAGTAAGTATTTTTTCACAATATACCTTTGCCGATCTTTCAAAACATTGGATTCTCACTTACAACGCAAATTTATGTAAATTCTAGAAATGCGCAGTTCATATAATCGTTGCCACTTCACCTAAAATATTGTTGTCTAAATATGTATTACGATACCTACAAAACTGCTAGCAATTTATTTACGAGCCACGTGTAATGCAAATGATTCTGAAGTTTCGTATGGGCATTGACTATAGATGTTTCCTTCTATTCTTCTCATCTTGAACGGCACGTCTCGGTGACAATGCATGTACTTGTGGACATCAATTACTCAACGTTTGCGACAAACGGGCGGAGAAATCGAAGCGAAAGCGTTTGCGCAACGACTGTTCCTCGTTCGGGATTGGGAATGGTTGCAAGGTTTAAGCATAACTTCTTTTATTTAAACGTTGCAAGCGTCTCATCAGCAGTGTTGCTTGTTATTTTCGTACCTTATTATAAAGTCTCTCGTAATCTTTAGTAATGTCACTCGCCAAGAGTGTAGTTTGATTCTTTTAGGTGTCAACGTGTCATTCAATTGTGTCAGTCAAACTTTGCTTGCTGCAGTTCCTTTCTCCAGAAACAGTGGATTGTTTCGCTCTATCGCTTCTGTTTCACGGAAAAATATAATAATATGGCTTTTCTAGAGTGCTTCCCGTGCACACATTTTAAAATCAAGGATGTGTAAAGTTTAGGGCGTCTTTCCGTATACACAGCAGCTGTCTGTATCTATTCACAAATCTGTCCATACTTGTATTCAACTGCTAATAAATTATGTTAAACCTAATGTAGCGTGAACCTAATGTAGCTGTAGCGTAAAACCTAAATATATTTGACCTCTTGCCGCCTTCACTGTCTACCGTAGCATGAACTAGAACTGTGCTCTCGTTCTAGGGGTGAGAGCCTTCCGCTCCCCCAACAGTCCGGTGATGATGACAAGGCCGGCCTGGCCATCATCGTAGTCATTTAGGAAAAAAAAAAGTGCTCTCGGAGAAAAGTAGGGAGTCAGTACAGAAATTAAACATTACTTACAGAAGTAAGATAGAAACGGCCGAAGAACTGAGAAAGATGTTAAAAAAGAGAAGCAATTTATACGTTATGTGGACAAATCGCAAAACCACGGTTCTTTCACTACAAAAGAACGACAAGCGAGGGGTTATCCTGATAAATAAATAATCTAAGACATGCCATTCTGGGCCACACCACGTTATCTAGTCCGCTACTAAGCCGAAGCTTGTATGCTATGAGTACTAGGCTTAATGTTCAGCAAACAGAGCTACTCGCCAAACCAGGATACTTTACCGTACTTTTTGTGCATTGTTCGACACCAAACTCGTTGAGGAATGAAAGGGAAGAGGGAAGTAAAGCGGTACTGTATGAAACATGGCGGTTGCGAATGACGGGTCCGTGCAACGGGCGCCTTTCTCTAGGACGGGGACATAAATACGGCTCACGTAATGCGGGCCAACCCTTCCGACACTGGCGACAGTCGGTACTAGTCGGTAGCCTGTAATAACGCTTATAGCACATATAGCTAGATCAATATAAGATATGAAATGTTCGAGCTTTAGCACCATTTTTAGGCGGAAGGGCCGTGGTTACGAGGAAGATGCTGTTCGGTACTGTGACTCATCTCGTGCCTATTGGCTGATGAATCTGGTGCCTATTGGCTGACGAAGTGATCACCATTGGTGTTACTCTATTGATGACATCGCTCGGTGCCACAGTCTAGCTGATGACACCTGACTATCGGTGTACAGACAGGCCAATGCGGTATTAGGTAATTAAGATTTTTTTTACAAGTCTGAGGATTGAGGAGGAGAATGTAAGGGAGCGGCCTATCATCTTTTCGCTCACTTGCCAACCTCGCTTGTGGTGCTGGATGCAGCGGAAAGTCGAACATTGTGACGTTGGAACGTGGACGTAGGGAAGCCCACGCCTAAGCAACCCCAAACTTCCATAGATATTTAGGTTGCCAATTGCGCGGGAGAGTAAGCAGTAAGCACCTATTACGTACGGACTACGGGCGGCTTCTCCCAAAATACAAATATACTTAGAACAGATCCTAACCAATTACGGAAAGTTCATTTTCTAAATTGACTTGGCTGAGGATCAATTGCTTATGTACTTTGGACGTGATCGCGCATAAATTAACAATGGCGGGATGAATTTAGATTTTTTTTGTTGTGTTTGTACTTTTCGGGATTAGGTTTATGTGAAAAGTAATCATCAGTGCAGTTCTACGATCACAGGTATTGCTATGGTTTTTTTTTATGAACAAGTGAACAGTGCGGTTCAGTAGGAGATCTGCTAGGACATAGTAAAATGAGAAGATCAAATTAATATGGTCCATGTTTGGACAACTTTAAATATTAAAACTTTGACTTCTGGGAAACTAAACATGGCAGTTAACGTGTTTCCACGTACCAATTGAGTATTTCACGCGGACGAAATGCTTCATCCTAATTATTCTTATGTTGCTATGTTGATGATAATGTCATTGGAGAGAATTTAACATTTCGCAAAGATCGACGCGATGATATGTTTTTGTGAGTGCTTCCAGTGAGCATATGCATGTCAATTGTCATGTCTATAATTACAACTCGTTCGTTACTAAATTAGTTTGAAGTCAGCGAATTAGGCATAATGTTGAATAAAAGCCTTTCTTTTTTTTTGTAGATGGGCAAAACACGGAACCACTAAAAAGTATTGTTATAATTTAAAATTTGTATAGGTATTCCTATACCATGACACAAAATAATATTAAGTATGATTTAAAAATAAAGGTATTATTTTTGTTCACATACTTTGCTATTTGTGCTTCAAAAGGGTAAAATCTAAGCTTGCTAAAACGCAAAAGATTTCAGTTTGTATTTTTGTACAAGATTTATGCACCTAAAACTTCAAAGTTCGAAAGTTTTGCCGTCTCATAAACATAATGTGCAGCACTGGGTGGGCTGAATTTTGTTTGTATACCTATGAGCAAAATCCTGCCAACATCCCAACGCAGTGACGTAATCAAACCAAAGTAGCGGTATCTTCCTTAATTTTAACGTAAAATGTTTTCAAAAACGCTAATCTATCCGCTTTTTGCTATGTCGATTTGGGGGCTCAATTTACCAGTACCTACGTACTTAGTACAGTAAATTGAAATTGATAGAAGTAGTTCTAGTAACCGAATTCCGCATTTAGATACATTATGTTGTATCGGCTATGGAAGTTTCGTAAAAACTATGAAGACATTATGCGTTGCAAATGTTTAATCTGATCTTGCCTTCCATACGTCTGGGTCACTACAGTTTGCGATGACAATACAAATTAATACCTTATCCATTGCGCAATACATTCGTCACCGTGTTTGGCGCGATCGGATTTAGAGAACGTTCGAAAGTGGACCACGGAAGCGAGAAGCGGGCCATTAGGTAAAGAGAATCAACAAGTAGGCAACCAGACTGGGGGCACGATTACCCGTTTAATCAGACCCACACGCCTCGCCGACGCTGACCCAATCTGACCTTTATCACTATCGAAATAAGGATTAACTGCACATTAAACGTTCTAATATAAATAAAGTACGTAGTTACTTTGACTGCGAAAAGCAATTTATAAACTGAATTTTGACTAAACGCCAAATTACAGTCGAGAATGATCGTTACCTTACCGTAAAACATCGTGGCCTATTTAGCAAATCTTATTACTGGTCCACTTTCTTGTCCAAATAATGGACGTTTCCCCTTGAAAGCAGTTGAGTTTCGCAAATTCTTTGTGCTACCGTATTCTCTAAAATGTTTACTATGACTTCAAAGAAGTGTTTCTATAGAAGTCAGACGGAGATGATATGCAGAGTATTTTCTTTTAGTATTTATTTACGATATCACAAATCGAAACAATCATATTATAGTTCATCGCACGATCGGACTTGCGGCAACGCTGTTGCTCAAACAAAATTACCTCTATGTGTGCCATCCGTATAACTGGTACGCGAATGTTGCACCAGTGTTTTGAGATTGTTCGACTTATTTATAATAAGCCTTTTTGTGGCTTATTAATCAAGCGTGTTACGTATTCGGCACCGTTCACTCGTACTGCAGTCTAGACGTGCTGAAATCATGTGTACGTTTTGAAACACTGGATATTTTGTGTTGCGTACCTATGTTGCATAGGTAGGTATACATAGTGATGGAATGCTAAAGAAAGTTCCGACGTTTTCTGTTATGGATTGCCGACTGCCGGGAAGTGGTTGTCGTTCCATTTCTCTGTCTGTCTATTCGCATAAATAAGCATTGCCGAGTATAACTATTATGCGTCTTTACTTTTATTGTAGAACTAGCTTTTGCCCGCGACTTCGTCCGCGTGTTTAAATTTATACATACAAAAGTTTTTTCCCGCTAACTCCCGTTCCCGTGGGAATTTCTCAAAATACAGCCATAACTAAACTTTATATTTACTAAGGTACCTGCATGCCAAATTTCAAGCGTCTAACTTAAGCGGTTTAGATTTTTCATACAAAAGGATTTTCCCGCTAATTCCCGTTCCCGTGGGAATTTCGGGAATTCCTTTCTTAGTGCACCCCTACGGTACCTAAGCTACGTCCCTTCCAAATTTCAAGTGCCTACGTTTAGCCGTTTGGGCTGTGCGTTGATATGTCAGTCAGTCAGTCAGTCAGTTTCTCCTTTTATATATATTGTAGAATATAGGTTAACAATAGTAGGCATTGTCAATCCATTAAATTAAACAGGTAAGGGAGGTTGACATTTCGACAACCCCGCTACTGATCTCATTAATAAAAATTAAATCATGAAATTACGACCTGCATGTCACAATCTAGCAAATTAATCTGTATGACAGATTATCCTCTATCTCCTATATTTTTAATTTCCCTATTATTAATGCTACTAGTCAATCTAACTTTAAAATATAAGCAAGCGAGTTAAAACGAGACCTCGAATTTTATAGACCTACTTCGCCATAAGTAAACCACTTAGTATTCCTAACTTAACACCATTGAAAGTGAATATACCATTGTTACTAACCCTATTTTCACTTGCGAATTCCGTGTCTAGGTCACATTTATCAGATTAGATTTATTATTATCACTGTTTAAACTTGGTTAACTCGTAACGGAGCTATCGGTAAGGTATCCTGACCCAGTTGATGTTAGCTTTTCTACCGCTATCTTTTCGATAACAAAGTTTACTACATGGTAATAACATTTACCAGTGTAAAAAGAATCGAAGCGACCTCGGGTTTGCAAGCAAAAAGTTTGAGACGCAAATAGAATTTTAATCTCGGGTGAAGAGAAAGACTGTAAAAGATTGCATTGGCAGTTCAAGTTTTTGTCCACTACTGGACATAAACAAATGAAAACACCTGGAGACTTTACCAATAATCATAACGCTGAGTTGGCGATCGCAGGGCGTTGCTTCTCTTTCCCGTGACGGTGCTGGCTGTCATCGGCCTATAGTATTTACCTACGCCATGAAAAATAGCCACCTTTAGTTTCAATTCCGGAAACGTGCTAAAAGATCCTAATCGATCTGTAGGTAATTGATTAAAGTTTAATACTTCAATGATCAAACGCCTTACAGTTTCTACACGGCCAAGTGAGCAATCTCTGTTCGTTTGAGAACTAATGCGACGCAGGCGCTAACTTGACATTCATTTCGATGTTTCCAACGCTTTGTGATTTGAAAGTTGCGCGTCTAGAAATCTTATTGCTACAATTTTCCAACTAATATCGCCACTGTAATAGACTAATCAATGAATCAGTGCGTGCGTCAATTGAATAACTTTGGACAGATGTTTAAGTGGTCAAGCTAAATTGGCTTGTCGTATAATTACGATACACTATGAAGATCTTGATTGGTTACAAATGAGCTCGCTCGCTGTACTACAATGTTATACGTTTTGTGATGCGACATTGTACGGTTTAACGAACAAAAGTTTTTATCTCACATTTTCTATCGGAATAGTTAAAACGTTATTTCATTGTTCTCTTTTTTAGCTCATTTGTTGTTTTTGTGTATCTGATAGTGAATCGAATTTACAGTAATAGTGATCTTTGTGCTATATAAATGTTATCTAAATGATCTAATTTCACGCCCTCTATAATTTACGTGCCTTTAAAAGTAATTACGCAAAGTTCTCGGTTCGTTACCGGTTCTGTATTTTTGGGACCAAAATTTCAGACCCTTGCCACTTTACCGAAAGATTTCACTGACCCATATTATTCCGGGAATAGAACGCTTTTATCACACACAAGTATGGAATCTAAATATTCTTTCGTTTCGTTGTTACTCGTAAAATTTGGCCATTTCGCGAATTAGGTAGTCCTTCTTCTAGCATTATGCGAATTAGTCTTTTTAAGAATTAGACTATTTGCGAATTAGTCCTTTTCAGACTCGGGTGCCATTATGCGACTAAATCGATTACAAAAATTCTACTGATATTGCTCAAATCACACATATCATCTACGCTCCACTACGCTTCAGTGGCACAACATGTTTGGTACATTTTTGTTTAATCTTAGTTTAGCTTTTCGTAGCCCCGGTTCTGTGAAAACGCACCCTATTGTAATTATTCTAGCACACAAAGTTCAGAACTACTACATAAGTTCGTTTACTAGTTCCTTTACTTATACATCTCTGGATGAGTGTGACCATGATCTATTTTCTGTATCTACTGTGAATATGTAAAAAGTCTGTTATCTTATCGACATGACGTCCGATGTATCGCATCTCAATTCAGTATACATTTGAGAGTGGTCAACGCTAAACGTGCTATATCTACATATATGTTGTTGTTAGTCGTGAATATTTTAGTTTTTTGTCGCGTGATACCCTCCGTAAAAGGTATTTCCCGTTTTATTTATACCTACTGTATGTTTACGATCAACGAAGATCGTAATTTCTATATCGTTTATGACAAGCGTAGGTCATGTGTAGCGTTTCCATGTATTCGGATTTGCGTGGATAAAATTGTGAACAAAATTTGAAAAATAATTTTATTCTATAAATTTAACTGACACCGAACTATTATCACGATGATTTTTAAAAATTTGTTTTTATCTGTATAGATTAGGTTAGATGAAAGAGATTTGTCTTTTTTGAATTGACTGTCGATTTTTTGCTTAATGACTATAATGATAGCCAAGCCGCCCTGTCATCATCACCGAACTGCGGCGGGGGAGCTAAAGACTCTCACCCCTAACTTATCGCGTATGATAATTTAACCTTCCGTCCCAAAATTGAAGCACTCATGGCAACACTACTCGTATTTTACTTACGATGAAACCCAATACTAACCTTGACTCGTGAATCGTGAAATCGTGGCGAAGTCATAACAATTCACTGGCAAAATAGATCGCGGGATTATGTGTCACGTGCGGCTTTAGCGTAAGTACCTACGTGAATAGAGACTAGTCCGCGCAAAAATAAATAAACAAACACCATTGTGTTGGTTTAGGCCAGTGGTTGGCTGTGTGTATTGACTGTGTGAACAGTACTCTAGGATATTCAACTATTGATAAGATCAATAACAGTCTATGTGTACGTACATATTCTTGGGTGTTTTAAACGGGACGTGAAGCTGAAAAGACACATACGGCCGTATTCACAAACGTTACTAAGCGACGCGCGGAAAATCCTATACGTTTTTGGGTATCTGTACGTTCACGTGATTGTCCCTTGTTTTGACAATTTTTTTTTTTACATTTTTTGTTCTAATTATATTTCCAGTACAAAGTCTTGATTATTCATTTTATGCACATATGAAGCCTTGTGGCAAGCGATAGAATAACTTATTATAAACTTTCTTTGATTTATCTCTTGTTGCTAAATTTTGCGTAAAGCGAAATGAGTGGTACAGAGAAAATAGAAAAAATTATAACCGCAACACTTAACTTAATATTGGAAAGTTTGCGTAATTTCGAACAGTAGTCTCCAATTTTATTATCGTACATAATTCTACCGAATTCTTCCAACACAGAGTGAACGTACCTACAAATTTAATGCAAGTAAGAAACAGCTAAGAAAGGCATTAGCAAACCAAAACAAAACAACGCATTACGTGTGATACTACTCAGATATGATAGAATAAACCCAAACATCACTCGGCGAGTCTCTTATAAAACGAACGCAAGCCATACAATGTACAAAAAACAAAAAAAAAACCACATAAACCTTCTGAATCCGAAGCAATCCAGCATTGTAAATCAATTGAACAGCAGTTGCTACACGGTCCGCGGCAGCATTGGAAAGGCAAAAGTTAAATTACGTAATGGATATTGTGTAACCGGTCGGTGAAAGAGTTGTCCCACCACCACGGCTGCAGTGTTGCAGTCGGCATGGTCCTGAGCAGGCGAGCGTCGACGCTGCGCACGCGCCCGAACTAGTGTGATTGTGCAAACGTGTGTTTGATCTGTGTTTATGTACTTATAGGTAAACAGTAACTGTATTTTGATGTTGACTCGTGTGTATTGCACTGTTAGAAAGCACGTTCTATTTCACTCTTTTGTTTTGTTCGATTTTGAACCTTGTGCTTGCAATTTGTATTGCTCGGATGTTATCTCGTTTTACGTCAATTTGTATGGTCCGATGTGGTATGTTGAGGAAGGTATACAGTAGCCTTGTCGGGTCTTCTTTTGGAGTTGCGTAGGTTTTGTAATGACTGTTGTGATGATAACCTTACCAATTTTATTGAATAGATATATGGCTTTTGTTGTACATAAACTTTTAAACTGCTTTATAAATACACATTATTTTCAAATGTACAGTTTAATAATGCTGCTTAGATATTGTAATTCTTTTAAATTGAATAGATCTGTTTTTCAAAGATATTATAGTAATTTAATGGATCTGCTTGTTACTGAAACACATTTTAATGAGACACGTCTCATTGACCTCGCAGATAAATTGAGGAAAAAAGATTCACAAGTCTGTCAAAGAATTTTCCTTCGTATAATTGGCTATTATTGGACTCGACCGTGGACTTCCGTCTATTGTGGAAGTGCTATATCAGTCGGGTGGAAGTTACAACATTCATTAATTCCACAATCAATACCTTCATTGTTTCTAGTATCGTCACTATAGCATTGCTATGTTATCCCCTCTAACGAATGGACAAACTCTCATTGATGTCATCGAGTGAGCAATGAGTACTTATTATTGTTAAGTAATTATTTTGTTACCCAAGTCTTAACAGCCTTTTATCGCGTGTTATTGACCTTAATAAACGCATAAGCGAATTGAAAACGTCTCTGAGCTGACTGTTCTTTGTTTCTTTTTCACTGTGAATCTGGGTCAGTATTATATTTATTGAATAACTCACATTGAGCCCGTAATAATTTAACAGATTTCTAGTAATTCCTCGATTGTGTAGTCTAACATAAGAGCTAACATCTGCTCTTCATTCACAACAAGACTGTGTGTTTGTTCCCTCTGCCCATTCCTGTATCACATTCCACAAAGACGGAACACAAATAAGCCAAATGTTAGCATACTCGTATGTTTGTTGGCATAACGTCTACGGGCAAACACTACACGGTCTTAGCCAAACTTCGTGCTGAGTGCCACTCACCACATCAATTTGGACTTAATCCTACGGTAATAGAGTACTTTGTCGTGGATTAATACGTTACTTGTTGTGTGGTGTAGTTCATTTGTCCACATGATACAGCGTCGGCGTGACTTTTATTTCCCGTATGTAAAGGTCGGATTTACGTAAAATTCGCAATTTAAGTGCTACGGACACTTCCTTAATTCTTTTGTATTTCCGTTGTAAGTACTTGATTTAAATTTATCATCATCTTCGCTATTAGTATTGTTGTTACTATGATGGTTGGCGACCATTTTTGTAACTTAAACTTTCATGTCTCAATCTCAATTTAAAATTTTATATTCATTACAAAATTTAGTTTAGAGTGTAATATCAAGCTTGAAGCATGGATTTAGTCAGTTTTACAACTAGATTCTTTTTGTTATTTAGTCGTTTATCAAGTTTTATATCATGTAATTGTATTTTATCTACCCAATTATAACATTAAGGCTCCTCTAAAGATCCAATTAGATACAACGATGTGTTTTGAATTTGTTGACGTGTTCTATTCCTATTTATTATATGCAACATATAATATGAAAATATGAAATGAAATGAAATGTTTATTTATTTCCAGTAATAGAGTACAATCGTTCCATGTACAAAAACATACGGTCTTAATTAAAATAAAAACTAAGCCTTTAAAAATACTAAAGCTACTAGCTTTAGTATAAAATACTCGTACTCATTGTATTTTCTGGATTGAAAAGCAAACTCGTGAGTCAACGCAATCGAAATCTAACGCTTGTTTCTGACGCATGTTGCATCACATATGACACTTGCAAGAACTCTTGACCTAGTATTATGAAGACATACGATTTGGCAAGTCACAATGTCTTATAGCACAAATAGGGGGAATTCCAAAAAGCCGTTATTTTTCTAGTTATATAACAGAATATTTGTACTTTACTATAATATACAGACATAGTCTGTGGGCTTCTTCCAATGAGGTTGGGTTTGCCTTTTTTCCGGAAGGATTAATTTTTTTTTATAGTAGCACAGTATAGTTGTCTCCCGTCGCCCAAGTCGCCGAGGCAACGGACAAATAATCAAATCATTCACTTGTTGCTGTTGCAACCGCCATGCTGGATTGTTCTGGCTTTACATAGACTAAACCCGAAATACGACCGAAGTCACTTAACGGGTAACTACCATCGGCTGAGAAGCTGAAATTTCACGAATGCCTACAGCCTACTTTAACGACACCCATGAGATAGGGTGATGACTCATATTATTTTCAGTCACCGCACGGAAAGATGTGAACATTGTTAATATTATGATTTGCTTCCATTCTGCTGTAATGCCCAAGTCCACGAATATGACTGTGTCGATTATAAATCGTGTGGCGTAATAAAGTAACGGCGAAGACAATAACAATAAATGAGTTTCCACATTAACAGATTGCATTGGTTCACAAATCTAATACCGCGTTTGTATCGAGTTGCAGCTCCGACTGTGTGGGGGAGCCTTAAGTGGCCAACCGAGTTGTTTACGCCGTTTTCGGTCTTGCGACACTAACTCTCCGGATCAATTAATAATGTTCGATACGACCCAACTTTTGTTATTTAACTTTCTATATATGTACATACTTCAGTTCTGTTTCGTACTGTTACATAGTTTGTGTTACATAGGTGCGTTGAAACTTAAGTTTAGTACTACTTAGGTGGCTTGTTAACCGACTTCAAAAAAAACCGGCCAAGTGCGAGTCGGACTCGCGCACGTAGGGTACCACTGATTGAATGAAAAAATTAGGTAGTTTGATTTATGACGTTTAAAAAAAACTACTGTCTAGATTTCATTCAAACCAAATTTCGTTAGTAGTTTTTATAGTAATACACATCATATATTTTTTTCAGTTTTATAGTTCCCATATTTTAGAAGTTACGGGGGGGGGGGACACACATTTTACCACTTTGGAAGAGTCTCTCGCGCAAACTATTCATCTGAGAAAAAAATGATGTTAGAAACCTCAACATCATTTTCAAATACCTATTCATAGATATCCCACACGTATGGGTTTGATGAAAAAAAATTTTTTGAGTTTCAGTTCCATGTATGGGGAACCCCAAAAATTTTGGATTTTTTTCTGATTTTACTTTACAATCTTAATGCGGTTAACAGAATACATCTACGTACCAAATTTTAATAATGTAGCTCTTATAGTTTCGGAATAAACTGGCTGTGACATACGGACGGACAGACAGACAGACAGACAGACAGACATGACGAATCTATAAGGGTCCCGTTTTTGCCATTTTGGCTACGGAACCCTAAAAAGAGGGCGTTCTCAATTAGACTGTTTTTTTTTTCTCTTTTTTGTATGTAAATCGATATGAAAAATTCCTCTCCCCCTCAGTTCGGTGATGATGACATATCCGCCTCAGCTATCATTATAGTCTTCGATCTTCATCTACCACTGCTGCGCAAAAGTCTCTCCCAATTTTCCACTGTTCTCTGTCGAAAGCTAGAGCCAATCCTTTGATTGTTGGACCAGACCGTCTTCCACATCGGCGATAGCCGTCTTCTGTATTCACAATTTGTGAGATGATTCTGGCCCATCTTCCCTCCTTCATCTTGTACACATAGCCTGCCCAATACCATTTTAGTTTGGCATCCTCATAGTCATATAAAAATATCAATTGCGTATAGGCAGGTCCGCAAAATGGGCTAGATACGTATGACGTCAGCGCTATAACAGTCAAATACTGTTTTCTATACGAAAGTCACATTATACCTCATAGTTAGAGGGTGCGTCACTTCGCTGCTGAATAGAATGTGATATTACTACGAAGTATACCTACACAATTTTATGTGTTGGCGAAAGGAGAATCCCAAACAATGAGTGTCTAGATCATTACTTCATGAAATTCAGTGAGTCGTTGACAAAAGGACCAAAACAACATTTTTATGTCAACTGATTCTTCAAAAATTAACTAAAGTCCCAAATCAAGTACTAATTAGGTCTACGCTGTTAATTGCGGCGTCATTATGCGCAAATATGTTGTTTTTATATGTATGAGGTTTAATTACTCAATATAGCTTTTCGTGCCGTAACTTCAATGTCATATTTCCCTTTTACATGGGTCAACGGCCGAGGGGCCAAGATCTCAGATAACGTCATGGTCAGCTGTCACATTGGTTAAAAACTGCAACTGAATTTAGTGGACATTTTAATCAAGGTTTTTTTTTAAATTTTATTTAAGTTCTTTCTTCTTTTTAAAAGTTTTAGGATGGCCTTGCCCAGCAGTGGTAACTAAGGGAGATATTAAGTTCTATTTAATTAAATATGTGTCGCAACCATTTTGATTTATTTGGTTCCGGCTAAAATACCTATCATCTCCTTCCTTCGAAGGCGGCGTGTTTATTATAGTAAGAAGAAATTAGTTGTTTTTACTAAAAATACCCTTCTTAAATAATAATCCATAAAAATTGGGATGTTATAGGCCTCACCTACACCTTAAACGCAGGGCGTCATGATAAAAGCCGCGAATACAAAAATACGGCGAAGTATGGAGGCGTTAAAAGAGCAGCGTTTTTGGCGACGAACCGACACGCGCTACGCTCCGAACCTCCTCATAGAACCCTTTGGGGCCTTTATAAACGTGGTCACTTGATTCGCACATTCATTAGACGAATAATATGTTTTGCAAATATGTCACAAGCAAAGATATCTACGTCACGCACAATCCGATCGATGCTGAAATATGAATAACTCAAGAGTACGTAAAGCGTTAAGTTATTTGAAAGTACGTGCGCGCGACAACCTTAGTAGTGTAGCGTTCACGTGACGTCCCTCGGGCGAAACGTGACGGGACTGTTGGTCGGAACGTGATCGCCAATTGACGAGACGGATTGCTATTTCGAATTAGTTCAATCGTGGCCACACAACGATTTCTATCGGCCACAATCAGACGACTGTCACGAGTATCCCTCCAATATTGTCGGTAAGGTAAGCTGTGTTATTATATGACCATTTTGTGCTTTGCTCAACCTTAATAAAGTGGGCCCGTCGCGATATGTTGTGCAACTCAAAACACGTTTGTCTCCAATAAAATCGGACGTGGATTAACGGCCAATTAAAACGCGCGAATGTACTTGGCTTAATATTAAACTGGAAAGAAAGTATTTAAAATCGTAATTCGGATAAAACCAAATTTTCCAATTGGCAAATTTACAAGCTACAATCTACTCATAATGATCTTTTAGTAATAGTCATATAAGCATAATCATTAGTATTGTCATTTTGTCGTAATTTGCATGATATGTCATCGATTCTATTTTACCAATAAATAATTTGCGAATTTGTGAATAAATGAGTGAAACAATGTGTGCCGTGTAATTAAGAATTCAATAGCCATGTATTGATGTAACATCACTGATGCCCGCATCAATTTTTCAGCGTATTTTTGTTACCTACGTCTGTGTAATTCTGTATAGTCATATCAACTCCAACCTCTTACCTATCGTTGTATTCAGTGATACCTATCGTTAGATTCAGTGATGTACGACAGAGTTTCCTTGGAACTGGCAAGGTCGGCACGTGCTAACTTTCCAAACAAATCCGCACAGTCTTTTTGATTCGGCTTCATAAAGCACGCGAGTTTTCAACAACATCCGTTAATTCTATGCTCTTGTTCATACTTGGGAGCGGAAATCTTGGTGATTGATATCTTTAATACTCATCTGATACGTTTTATGTAAACGTCAAGTTGCTAGTCTATCTAGGTTTTCTGTCGGTTATGTTTTGGGAAGTGTGCGGCTGAATTACATTAACATAGTTGGTTTTTCTCAGGCACTTTTTTCGTAGGATGAATAGTGATACGGCGCGGCAAAAGGCATCATTATTATGCAAGTCCCAGGACCTCCCACGGTGCGTTTCGCCTCTACTTTCTCAGTTCAAGAACGGCCAAGCTATAGAACTCCTTGCCGGACTTTCCTTATCCCCCGAAACACAAAATCGTTCGATATTCAAATCGAGAGTGAATCTGTATTTGCAGTGTAAGCGCGCTCCATCGTAGGCTTCAATATCATTTATTCTAACATCAAACGAATTGTGTCTAAGCGCAAACCCATTATGAATAAAAAAGGCCATAAATTAAGTCGTCTTGTAGCAATTGTCTTACATCACATTCGCAGCGTATGCTAATACATCTGTTTGCGGTATGTTTTCCTCTATAGCTCAGTGCGTCGATAGCTTTTCTGCGTAGTGCATTAATTACGTTTCTCTTATTTGTTTCTTTATTGATTTGATATTTCCAAGTCGTGCGCCACACGGGATTTCCTACCACAACGACAGCCACAAATGTACCTCAATATACCACGGTCAAAGCGCCCTTGTCATCCGATTTGGTTAGACGTTCATAAAGTGCTCTCATTCAAAACGCATTAAGATCTATGCAAGTATTTTAACGCTGTGAGCACTAAGCGGTAAATTGTTTTCCATACTTAGCCTCTCTCGTTCAACGAGTGGAACCGGTGTACCTCGAGTCAACATCCTCTACGCCTACTTTTCCAATAATTCCTTATGACCTCGCAAGGGTCGACATCCGAAACGTAATTAAAGCATTTTCGTACATTTTTCCTTTAGAAATAATTGACGATTTCAATTTGTGTTTGCGTAAATTAACCAAATGAAGATTGAAGTGTGAGTCAAAGCGGAATTGGAAGTGTATTTTAGGAACAGAAGTTCGTATTTCAAAGTGAAAAGTGAAGTGTGATGTGAATTTGTGACTTTATAATGTCGTCGGCCGTTTGGGATTTGATGCCGGTGCGGTGTCGGTGGATAGAGACGTTGCGATACTGCGGCAAGACGCTACTCCGACGCCAGAGACGATTGCTTCGAAGAATAAAAAAGGTAACTTTATCATTTTGCAACGCCGGCTCTCGACCACCTTGAGATGGGCTGTCGAACTAAAAATAAAATAATCAAGTTTGCATTACCAGTTTCCGTGCTGAAATTGAATTCTTTTTGCCTGCATAGGTATATCCTTTTTATACAAGTGTTGATTCAGCGGAAGAAAGACCGATATTGAGAATGTTAACAAAACTGCATAACACATTAAGTTTAATATATTATCTAATATTTAATGCAGTTCAGTGATCAATTCGATGCAGTTTTGTTAAGATTGATTAACTTACACATTGACAACATAAAGTTGATATTACTCATTAAAGTTGTTAGCAAATCAATCTTAACTTTTCTGCCAACAAGAGGAATATTTTCTTAGGCGTGTTGTTTTTACGTTTGTTATTTTTCCTTATTTTCAATTTAGAGTGTACCTTTGTACAAGTACCGATATCAAACAGCCGAATGTGTCATAATGGCAAGGGCATATTTGAAGAGTTCACGAGCTCGAAAATATGTTTATGTCGGCAATGCTGTAGATTAGTATTTCCCAAAGTGGTCCATGGGCCCCCAGAGGTCCACGAGAAACTTGACTTTGGCGTGATGAATAATGGGGGTCCACAATCGTAAGCGGGGGTGCATGAAAATTAATTTGATTTCGATGGTAAAGAACAAAAATGTTGACTTGACTTATAAATATAGGCAGATAATATTTTAAGAAGTTTGTAAGAAGATTTTTACTTTTTTAAAACTGTTAAATTTGTCTGTAAAACTCAGCCAGAACGCAAGTTTCCATAGATAGATCTAATTTTCACTACTTTTTCGAGATTTACAAATTGGTAGTGATTTAGTTACAGGGGGTCCACCGGATCCAACAAAATTTTGAAAATGGTCTATGAAATAAAAGAGTTTGGGAACCTTTGCTGTAGATGTTACAATCATTGCGAAAATGGAGACAATCATTAGTCATTGTGGTTCGGTGCGATACCTTCACACAAAAGGTTGCGACACAGATCGAAGTGTCCACTCATTGTTCTAAACTATTTAATTAGGTACACAGTGCGTTGTTATTAGTGTTTAACAGACGCTCTCCGCAAACGTGTGATCCGTTTCGAGTAAGTTTCTTTTTAATCTAAAAAATATTATAATGTGGATACGTCTATTTTTTTTGTTTGAAGCAGTCTACTTAGTAATTCAATTAGAAATGTTATCCTTATGTATATCAATACATATTTGTTTTTTTAAATTAATATACCTATGTGCACAATACGTTTAATTTTAAATGTCAATTGAAAGCGCTTCGTCATTAGAACTTGAAAAAGAAAGCATTTTGAGGAATACCCCTCGACACCATAAACGTTTAAATTTGAAAAAACTACTGATCCGATGTTGATAGAAACTTTAAAGTGCAATCTGCTTAGCCTATAGGTTGACTGGTAGAAAATGTTTTTGTGGCATTAAAGTCCTCCTTTTGTACGCCACTTCATTGTGCAATAAAGATTAAATAAATAAATATGAAGGTATAGTTCATTTCATACATCAGATATATATATAAAGCTGATGTATGAACTATTATACCTAGGCTATAATTTATTTAAGGATCATTTTGCGTGCAAAGTGCAGTTATTATTTCATAATTTCGCATGTAATCGTATATCATCTAGACATTATTACCGTTCTGTTAATTTAATTTGCCTCTAAAGCCCTAAATAGTGTAATATTATCATTAATTCCAATACTCATAATGTCCTAATTAACTCAGTTCAGTTGACATAATCGGCTTAGCGAGTTGGTAAATGAATAACGTTACTTAAGCCACTTGTAAAGTTTGACGTAATATGACGTCGGAGTGAGCGAAGATTTTTTTACACTCTCCGACCATTGTCCCTGACACAGATACAGTGTGATAGATAAAACATCCGTTGTTGTACTGAATGTGCTCTAGTGAAATAGTATTTTTAATAAATAATGATCGTTCTTCTATCTACCACTTCCTACTTTAACAACTGTGTGTCATATTATGTACTCGTAGTTATTTACAATGAAACAGTTATCTCGACGTTGCCCCTCTCTTCAGAAAATTACGTTTTCTCTTCCTAAAGGTTATCTGGAAGAGATCGTTTACTAGCGATAAGAATCACACGGATCTCTAAATTGTACCATAAGGTGTCTGTATTGCCGTTTGCTATAAATGTTTCTGTGCAACATTCAATATGAAAAAATGGTAATCACGTGAACGTTGGTTATGAGAAGATAAAACTCCAGATTCTTGGTACTACTGTGGCTACAGGCAGGGGCTAAATAAATAAACCATTAGGCCAGTGAAGACAGTTATTGTACCTACATATTGTAGATAATACGATCATTATCATAGACAGACAATTTATTATTATAAAGATTTAATAAATTGTACATATCACGATAAATTACTAAGTATTTAAACCAATATGCAATGTAAATTTGAACATGAAGAAATAATATGTTAATTGGAATATCAACCGATCTGCATAAAGGGGACGTATCGTACAAATATAGGGCATTGTTGTATGTTTATTTATTGCGGTCAGTTGTTAGATGTCGTGCAGTCGTCTTGTTGTTTTTGTGTTTTGTTATCTCAATGGTAAGTGGTAATGTAAACTGGTTGACAAACATGTATACTCCGTTATTTTTTAGCATTAGAAATTATGTAAACAAAGATGCAGTAGTAGCATTAACCTATTTTTTACACAAGTGTCAAACTAATAAATGTTTCGTTTCATCTTTTCAACTTCTGCTGCTTTGTAGGTAAAGTCTTATGTCAGCCATAAGACTTTACACTATTTACCATCTTGCAAATAAAAATCTATTCCATTCTTCTAGGTTAGCATTTTTCGCGATGATATTTTTTCTTATCATACCTACGTACATATAATATACCGATACGAAGAACGAAATTAATACTAAACGAAGAACTTTTCGGTATTAAGAAAGTTTTTCGTTTCGTATTAATTTAGTACGAAAACGTTTAAATTATTATTTTCTTTATTAGAGAAACATACAGCATCATATAACACTTATGGACTTAACAATAATATGATTGAAACATTAGCCTCATTAGTTTCTACAAATTCTAGTAGTACAAATCAGTTGAATAAGACACGCGCTAACCATTGAAAAAAAAAAGGTAAACAAAGAAATGAAGAAGTCAAACAAACCAAATCACGCAGGTTTACGTGTTTGTGCCTTCAAAAGGCTACGGAAGCGAGCCATTCCTACATGAAACATGTCGATATCACCATAAATACTGTTGTATTTGTTACTAGCTCTTATAAGAGAAATAGTTTTCTTCTTCTATAATTAGTTTTCTATAAGTAATTTTGTCTGTTGCCATTGCCATAACATGTAATATAGCTCTATACCATCCCATATACACAGAATGACCCCGGTCTCTTCACGGGTGTTTCACTCAGTTTACGGTGATCGGACCGCTATCCACACGAGTTACCCTACTACTAACAAGCTGAACCCTCGAGAAGTCCCTTAGTCGCCATGTCTAAGGGACTTCTTGAGATTCTTCCCGAGGTTGGACCGAGGGTTGGACTAACGCTTGGTGATGGTAAAATTGGGCGATAATTTGTACTCATAATCCGCCACCGGGCGATAAAGTCAGCAAGTCCCCGCAGACCAAACTGACTCTTAATCTAAATCCTAGCCAGCGAGCGTTATATCAATACGAAAAAAAAAAAATCCGTGGCCCCGTAAGTTTTGCAAGCGGCCGGCTCTTGCGCCACGTGCGCTGCTTGCCAAACCCGCCCGTTGTTATTATAACAGCCCCGAGGAGGTTTCACTTCGCGAATCTCGATAAACGACTCTTGCGCGCTTGCTCTTCTTAATTTAGAAATTTAAATTGAGAACGCTTGCGCCGAAGTTGACGACTCTGTTTTATTTTTCTCTCCTTATTAGAGATAGCGCGATTAATCGGCGTGTGATCTACTTATAATAAGCCGCAATAACGTTCGTATCTTTGCTTTATTTACATAATTGACAGTCAACAAGATAATGTTAATCCTGAATTTTAAATTTCACTTTCATTAAAAGGAGAATGACCATTGTAGTATGGGCTTTGGTTTCAGATTTTATCACGTTGTACCTCCATGAAATCTATCTCATTGGATAGAGTATTAAACATAGAATACATTGTAAAAAACAATAAGCATCTAATTCGCCGGAGTTGCGAGCAACAGGTTCATGAAGTTCATTATTTTAGGTTATTTTTCACAACGTTAAATACCTTTCCGAACGGCAGCTGGGCGTCCTGCGTCAATCATAACGAACAGTTGCTAAAACGGCGATTATCTAATTTAAATTTCTACAGTTACGGAGAAAAAAGGCACTCAACTCAACGTAAAGATAAATCAAAACGAATAAATCGTCAGTGCTAAAACAAAACAATAACATTTCTCTAATGTCAATGTCATGTCACTTTCATTATTTTTTTTCATCACTCTTGGTGTTGCCCGTCGCAATATAAATGCGAATCGATATTCATTGGATCAATCGATTTTCATTCACTTAAGGTTTGTTGTCATTAATTGGAAGGTAAAGTAACTGAATATTCTAGAACATATTCTTTTCTATGAGAAAAAGATTTTGTTTTGTAAATATCCTTAATATTTTCTTTTTAACCCTCCTTCATCCTTCCGAGTTGTGTATCAGGAATCGATTACTGTGAATTAATATTTTAAATATTGGCAACCCTGCAACCCCAAAAAGTACAGTTCTTTGGTAGAGGAAGTACTTTGTTACAAAAATTACTTTTAAATTAGCACTTTTTTCCCCGGCGAAGTTTTGACTTGTTTTTGTAGAAGGTATTGTGAAATGAAATACAATTTTTTTCAGGTTAATTTCGTTCATGTACAAAACGAAACCATATTTGGGCATTCTCCTTTCATACTAACTGGTGCCAGCGATTTCGTTCGCGTGGACTTAATGATAAAGATAAATAAATTGTTATTCAATCACCACATCTACATCAAATGCTTTGTCTTTGATTTTTATAACAGCCAGAAATTCGCAAAAGGCAGAAAAATTTTTGAAAAAAAAAAATTACTGCTTTGTCTCTATAGGTCAAAAAAATAAATTTTGTTGCATCCGCTGTCGATCTCATAAGGACGATACTTACTACAAGAATTTGTGTAATGATGACAAGCAAGAGCTGGCCTTGGGCCTCTCCAGTTGTTCGCCAATTTGGGCAAATACCTGGAGGATTTACCCAAAATCGCCACGTCGGGCTAGTGAGCTGGCCTTTTAAAGTGTTAAAAGAAAAAATATGCTTCGTATTTTATGACAGCCGGCTCTCTACAAGAATCTTGACCTTATGCCACCTCGGTTTCGAGTTGTTCATCTCGATTGCGTAATATATGTGTCACCAAACCGAGGACCAGGTTAGGTATCCACTTTGGCATTAGAACTGGTTTCTAGATTTAATCTTAACAATTTAGTGCATTAGCCGGTCTTTTGTTTGGCGAAATAGTAGGTAGTAGTACCTACAAATGTTTTTAAGATGGCATTTTCTTTTTAAATGCGCGGTTTAAAAATGGAACTACGTTTTTTCATAAAAGCACACTATCAATAATTACGATTACGATTATTATTTTTATAAGGTATCTTACTCTGTGTTTTTGTACAAGTTATTGTACAAATTTAAATTTTAACTCATCGAGTTTAATCAAGGTAAAATTTAAATACTTATTTGTAGCAATAATACTTGTAGGTAATTATTACTATATGTATAGCGGTCAAATGTTTGTTATTGTCGTGACAATGACCTACCAGACACAATTTCAATATACTTACTGCTGTATGTAAATTGATTTGTTGTAATCCAATATGTACGTATACGTTCGAATTAGTTATTAAAGTGCAATAAGTTTTTTTTTCTAATGGTGTAATATGATTTGTTGTAATCCAATATGTACGTATACGTTCGAATTAGTTATTAAAGTGCAATAAGTTTTTCTTTCTAATCTATATATATAAAAGGAGAAACTGACTGACTGACTGACTGACTGACTGACATATCAACGCACAGCCCAAACGGCTAAACGTAGGCACTTGAAATTTGGAAGGGACGTAGCTTAGGTACCGTAGGGGTGCACTAAGAAAGGAATTCCCGAAATTCCCACGGGAACGGGAATTAGCGGGAAAATCCTTTTGTATGAAAAATCTAAACCGCTTAAGTTAGACGCTTGAAATTTGGCATGCAGGTACCTTAGTAAATATAAAGTTTAGTTATGGCTGTATTTTGAGAAATTCCCACGGGAACGGGAGTTAGCGGGAAAAAACTTTTGTATGTATAAATTTAAACACGCGGACGAAGTCGCGGGCAAAAGCTAGTGGTGTAATATTTTACTATAAAAATTGTAATTTGACCTTCCTACATGTCGAATGTTTTATCGTTATGTAAACTTTTATAAAAAAACTATTATGCAGTATGTGATATGTGAAATGATGAAATCCTTAAAAATAAAGCCTGTATGTTTATATATGTTACTGTAAAGTTTTTTTTTGTGTGGCGAAGTATCTAACAACTGTCCATCCACTCCAAATTTTTCGTATTTATATTGCTAGTAAGACAGCATATTCTTAGCTCTCATATTGTCGCATATATATATGGTACAAGAAAACATATTGTTCAACTCGCACCGTTTCGATATGAAAGGATAAACAAACAAATGCACATCGTTTTACGGTCAGCCTTACTTGATATCTACTTTCTCCGTAAAGATGTTTATCTAAAACGTTACTGCGTACGACTAACAGAAAGTTTGCTTTAAACGTTGGCTGCGTTCCATATTTAAACCTTAATAACGATATTATTTGAAAGCATTAAATTAGAATTGAGTATGTGAGATATTTACATAAAGTTTATATTTAAATTAGGTACTGCAGGTCATTGGGTCGAGCCGACGAAAATATCTTGTGATGATAACATCGTTTACGTCGGTAATTTTAGACCTTAAGCGTGTTTTTGGCCTATTTTTTAATAGAAAAACATAAAGGCGTGTAAATGGTGTAAAAACATAAAATATCCAGGCAGAGACTTGATTTAAAATAGATGTTTTTCTCGTGTAGTCGACTCGTCTTTTCACAGAGACAAACTGTTTAAGAATTACGAATCTCGCAAAATTATTTTATGAATCATTTTCGTTGAAGCCGAAATGTTCTGGACATTTATGTAAAAGTAGAGGCGAAACGTGTAGTAAAAGTCTTTGGAACTTTTGAGTTATTAAAATAGAACGCAAAAACATTAACGAATTCATTATCGAACGCAATTATAGAAATAAATATGTTTTCGCACGAATTCGCGTTCCGACCACGAAGATAAAACAATAGCAATTCACTTGGCCGCAGACCAGTTTGAATAGTCGCTATTTTTTATCTGTACTGTGCTAATGACCTACCGAGTCGCGTTCGGAAAGCACCGTGAGTCACGGCCGTGAAGTAACGTAATAACGGTTATTATTTATTCGTGGTATTGCCCGCCTGCCCGCACAGTGTCCCGACCCCAGTGGAGAGTTTCAAACACGTGATATAAACCCTTCTTTCATACGTTATTCATGCCGCCGATGATTGCTGCTCAATCGGTTTTAAGTGGAAATGGTAATTTGTGATTTTTTTTATTGCATGTTACGAGTAATTCTTGCATATCCGCATTCAAGATTTCTTTTTCGCGGTCCTACCGCGTCCACACATTGGATTCAACTTTGCGTCCAATAACTGTCCAATGCCCAATACTAAGGCGCTCAATGTCTTCAATGTGTCAAAGTACCGATGCACACATTGGTGCATTGGGCGCAAAACGTTACGTTGGTGCATATACCTCCAATGTGTGGACGTAGCATAAGATTCAGGAGACATTGACAGGGGGTTTGGAGCGCGTTGTAGATACATAAATGGAACGGGGTTCTTTGGAATCGACTACCACCTGCGACTTTTCCTAATGGATACGACTTAGGGACCTTCAGAAAGCGAGTTTATAAAATTCTGAATCGCCGGTAACCACCTCGCACCTGTTGTTGCGGTATCTGTGGGCTGAAATGATCATTTACCAACAGGAGACCTGTTTACTTGCCCTCTCTGTAATGAAAAAGTAGTATCTGGTATAGTAGCTGGTAGTAGTAGTGTGTTGCTATGTAACTGGTGGTGAGTTTCGCGCGCGTCAGCCCATGACCGCGAAGTGTCAAAGAATAGTTTGTAGTTACACGAGACTGTTGATACATCTCATATTTCGAGTGATTTCACTACCTACGTATAAAAATAAGCGTACGTTTTTACACTTATCACTACGGTACCATTTTCAATAGGTATCTAATCCAATCTAAAGCGAAATTTGCGGTCAGACTTGCTCGGTTATTTGTTTATTACCGTTAATAAGTCAATACGATGCAGTCACATTCGCACTAGAATAAGATCCGACTTGCATTCAACAACTTTCCATTCGTCAAAACCAAGTTGCTCCTGAGAAATTTCTTGACGGAAAACGATTTTCGGGTCAACTCTTCAGTGGTCATACTGGCACATTTATGGTGTGCGAGCGTTCATCGAACAGATTTCAAAATGCGAAAACACGCTTTTGATAACCAAAGCCACGTAACAAGCTAGTGTGACCAGGCTGTTACATAGCACTTGCGACCATTACCAACGAGTAACGCAACATCCTAACGTTGTCATCTCCTTGTCTCCAGGTGTACCTACACAGTTGGCGCTCAGCAGACGAGCTGAACATGTTGGTGGGTGCGAAGGTCGGCGGCGCGACACCTCTCGTCATCGCCTGCAGGAACGGACACTACGACGTCGCCGAGTACCTCATTGAGAGGTGCAAGGCTGATATTGAACAGCCTGGATCAGGTTAGTGCACCAATAGATAGATAGATAGATATCTATTCTTTATTGCACCAAATACAAACATTTATAGACAAGGTATTACATACAACTAGTGGTACAATTTAGGCGGTCTTATCGCTGGTAAGCGATCTCTTCCAGACAACTTTCAGGTAGAGGATAGATTAAACAAAAGGGATGAGGTGAGCAATCGACTGATGAAACAGATTATAGTGGTATACGTATTACCAATGTTTTTATAGTGGCTTCTTCTCAGGCGAGAGAAAGGAGAAGAAAAAAGAAACCCAAACCGATAGACTTTAAACATACGGGACAAGCAAAATGGATCTGTAAGATGCATTTTCGCGCCCCATTTAAAGGATCCCATATCAACAACGAAGATAAATCAAAAAGGAAACAAATGTACATTTCATTCGTGATAAGCCGTTACCTGCACCATCTCTTTCCTATCGGAAAACGTGGTTAGTCGTTCGTCCTACACCAGATCTATCTCCGGTCCCGTCGAACTATCGGCACATTGTGTTCGTGAGAGTGAAGGAACCGACAGTGCACGTGTATTAGGCCACTTTAATAACTTCTGTGTCCTTGAGAAGTCTCGCTAAATTCGTCGTTCGTTTTCATCTCCCGTTTCACCTCTTTTCATACTTGGATTAATACCACCAACTAACGAGTTAAGCCGCCCTTCGCCCGCTCCGTCCGTCAGTTGGCGTTGTGGCCTGCGTGTAATAAAAGCATATTCATAATTATTCATATTAGTAAACCGTAGTTAGTTTACCTGTCAATGCATCGTTTGTAAACGATGAACATAAAGTCTCCCTGTCAAAACCGATTGTTTGCAACGGTTTCGAGGCGCGCAATTGCTTTCCTATTGCGTCAATACATTGGCCGGGAGCCATTTCACCTTTGCAAACGTACCAAGCCATTTGTTACCGACCAACGCGGAACAGTAATTGACAAATGTTTTTAAATACATTTTCTTATAGTGATTTTTGCGAGAGTGTAGTGTAGTAAGAATGTTTTACAGATAAAAAGTTGCGATCGGTAGACTTTTACTTTTATTGTTGTCTTTAATTCTTTAGATACAAATGTTGAAGACATCATTTTTGGCTTGGTCGAATCGATGGATCTTCCAGGAACATTGGTGTTAAAATTTCTTAGCATGAGAAGTCCCCTACTTATCAAATCACAACAACTGTTGACAGTATGTAGCGTTTTGCAACGGTCCAAAAACGCACCATACATACGGCTGCAGACAAGTGACGTCTTCTGCTTGTATTGCGTTTTATTTTTTATAACCAATGACTGAATTTTATTGACTATTTGTATAATTAATGACCAGTGATGAGATTGTCATCTATTATTTGTGTTTATCAATTAACTAGCTGTGCTCGCGACTTCGTCCGCGTGGAATAGTTATTTTTACCCCGTTTTTTTTTACATTTTCCATTATTTCTTCGCTCCTAATAGTTGCAACGTGATGTTATATAGCCTAAAGCCTTCGATAAATGGTCTATTCAACACAAAAAGAATTTTTCAATTCGGACCACTAGTTCCTGAGATTAGCGCGTTCAAACAAACAAACAAACAAATTCTTCAGCTTTATAATATTAGTTAAGATTACCCATCACCATTTGATAGGGGTGCCATAATTGTTCTATCTTAGCGTTGGTAAAGCTCAAACATTGACTTGATAATTTTTTCTGCAATATTTATTATTCTTTTGCAACATCCACCTGTCAATAATAACACAGCAGGAAGTTTTACTTCAATAAGTCGTAAAATAAAGATACATAGAAGTAACTTCTAGACACTTTATTACTGGAATAGAGTACCTACGTAGTTATCAGCATAAGAGTCCATTGTGTCATTTTATGTGTGAACGCGAATGATAGTAGTATAGTTTGACCTTTACAATAATAGGAATTTGAAGGTGTAGCTAAATACCACTGGCCGATGACGGGCAGTGCCATCACCGGAGTGATAAGCTAAGCCTTGCGATCGCTAACACATCTGCCCAGCGTGGCGATTGTGAAGCCTCCAGATGTTTCAACTACTGGAGAGGCCTATGTCCAGCTGTGGAATGCGATATGGTTAAAGAATTTTTATTCCCAATAAGACAATTTACAGTCACTTACATGATAACATTATTAACATTATGCAGAGAGGTAGGGCATAGCGAATCTTCGCTCGAATTGAGCCGCCCGTCCGGGGAAGGACCTCCACCCTATAGAATACCGCAGTCAAATGACCTCTGGGTCGTGTTTCTGCCGGTGAGTAGGGTTTCCGGAGCTCGTGGGGGGTTAGGGTTGGGCCGGCATGGCGGTGGCAACTGACAGGTAACTGAACAGTTACTTGCCCGTTGTCACAGCGACTTTCCATCAGGCGTAGGGAAGCCATTATGTCGTTGTCGAGCCACTATAAAAAAAAAAACTAAATATAAAAATATAGGTAGTACGTCGTTCGCGTGCGTGTACAAATATTAGGCAGGTAAATTCTCACCTAGTGCAATCTTTCAATTACGAGTAGGTATGACTAAGTACTTTTCAAAATATGTTGTGCAAGTTTAATTTTCAATACACTAAGTGAGCTCACATTTTTTATGTCTGAGGGTATTTCGTTATACAGCTGCGCTCATTCAAAAGTTATCATCTTTTTTCCATGATTGGTTCTTATTTTGGGTAGTACGAGAAAACTAGCGCGGCGAGTGCTCCGTTTGGTCACAGATTAATAAGTAACGTTTGGTGATGTGTTTTACAACATGATATAGATTAGATATTATATGCTGATGATAATTAATAGAAAGGAAACTAATGGATTCTATGAGTATGGTTACACTTTAATAAGCAATCAAAAGGAGTCTTCTATTTGTATCTATGCTTTTAAAACGTCTATGATTTATCTGTGGCGTTATCAAAAATGACAGTTATCCTTCAATTACGTTTGTCGGCGAAGTGAGGGTTGTAAAACATTTATAATAGTCGTAATATTTCCATGATTGAGTCTATAACACAAGTTTGGCCTCTGTTGTGGTAAATTAAGTGAAGTATGTGCATACATTGTCGTTGCAAAATAATGCAATACAGAAATGAAGAAAGAATGGGTAAGTTGTTCGCATCTTGTGCCATATAATCGTAACGAAAAGAACAAGACTGTGGTTTATATTTGTATGTAGAGGAGCGTGTGAATTTCCACTGTACTGTTCATTAAACAATGAAGTGTTTTGTGCCCTTGAAAACTTTTAGATTAATGGAAACTGATAAGAATTACGGTTTCATTGAGACTGTTTGCAATAATATGTGGTAACTGGTGAAATAGAAGTGCTACTTGTTTCTGAAATACACCAGCCATAGCTTTTTTTACTCTTTTTGTTAGAAAAACAAACTCTGCCTGAAAGCCAGGACGCTTTGTAGTGTAGGAACACCGAGAAGCGGTATCCACTCTAAAACTCGTTTAAAAAAGGAAATTTTCATTATTTTTTTTTGTATAAAATTTTGTATAAAATTATTAAAAAATTTTATATGTGAATCCTTCTTGTCTGACGTCACCTTTCCTACTTTCCAGTGACATTCGACGGCGAGACGATAGAGGGCGCGCCGCCGCTATGGTGCGCCGCCGCCGCAGGTCACCTGCCGCTGGTCAGGCTGTTGGTGCGCGCGGGCGCGAACGTCAACTCCACCACGCGGACGCACAGCACGCCCCTGAGGGCAGCCTGCTTTGACGGACACTACGATATTGTTAAGTTCCTAGTCGAGAATGGTGCCGGTGAGTGTAGACCTCTTTTGTTCTATACAAGGGTTTTGGTCGGGCTGTTAGTGCGCGCGGGCGCGAACGTCAGCTCCACCACGCGGACGCACAGCACGCCCCTGAGGGCGGCCTGCTTTGACGGACACTACGATATTGTTAAGTTCCTAGTCGAGAACGGTGCCGGTGAGTGTAGACCTCTTTCGTTCTATACAAGGGTTTTGGTCGGGCTGTTGGTGCGCGCGGGCGCGAACGTCAGCTCCACCACGCGGACGCACAGCACGCCCCTGAGAGCGGCCTGCTTTGACGGACACTACGATATTGTTAAGTTCCTAGTCGAGAACGGTGCCGGTGAGTGTAGACCTCTTTCGTTCTATACAAGGCTTCTAGCCTACCAAGAGTGGTATTCCACCACGCGGACGCACGGCACGCCACCACAGATGCTACTCAGGGCGGCGTGCTTTGACGGACACTACGATATTGTTAAGTTCCTAGTCGAGAACGGTGCCGGTGAGTGTAGACCTCTTTCTTTCTATATCAGGCCTCTAGACTAGTCTACCGCGTAGGCTCGGCAGCAAACGTCAAATCCACTACAAGGACGCACAGCTCGCATCAGAGCGGTGTGCTTTGGGTTTGTACAGAAAAGGAAGGAAGGAAATTGCTTAATATGATTGATTATACTTCTTTCTAAGCACCTTGAGTGCTACATAGCTAGACTGCTTCACTTTTTAAATTAAAGGAATCTTCGTAGTATGTCGTCCATTACTCGACTAAATTACCCATTTGTCAGTTAATTAACATCGCTTCCAACACGGAATTGCTTTATTAGAGCGCTATACCACCACATTTTGTCGTGACGTAAAATAACAGTCCGAAAATACTACAATTACAAAAGTCACACACTCGCTAATTACCGCACCGTTTAGCGTGATGCGATCAATCGACGTCACATTCCACAACAATTTATGCTTTTTTTTCTCATCGTAGCTCGGCATAATGGCTACCCTACGCCTGGTTGAAAGCTAAAGAGAAGTCCAAGTCGCTGTGACAACGACCAAGTAACTGGTCAGTTACCTGTCAGTTGCCACTGCCATGCCGGTCCAACCCTAACCCCCCACGAGTTCTGGAAACCCTACTCACCGGCAGAAACAACCCGGAGATCAATTGGCTGCGGTATTCTATAGGGTGGAGGTCCTTCCCCGGACGGGCGGCTCAATTCGAGCGTAGATTCGCTATGCCCTACCTCTCTTGTTCGTCAAATCAAAAGCTTACACAGAGTGACAGTGGCTTGAACCTAGCCATAACTAAGGCGATAAGGCCTTTGTCAAACCACGCTGGTTAATCCTTTGACTGCCGAGAAACGCCACAATAGGCCTGTTGCCGTAAAAAAATGTAATTAGTCCGTCTTTTAGATTGATCAAAAATAAAAGACACGTATTTTTTCTTTAGTAAATTAGACCAAAAATGACAAAGATATAGCCCGTTAAAATTACGCGTGACGTCAGAGAGTGGGAGTTTTTTCGCCATTGAGTGACGTCAAAGACCCCCACTCCTACATTTTGATGCCTTGTATCTTTGTTATTTTTTGTTTAAATGAAAAAAGGAAAAATACGTGTCACATATATTTTTATAATCTAAAATACGGACTAAATATAATGTCATTATTTTGACCCTGGAAACGTCCCTATTGTCGTCGCATATATGCGACACTAGATCGTCTCAGTTACTATCCACGGTCGCTCCAACTTACGTTCAACATTCTTTATTCCAGACATAGAGATAGCAAACCGACACGGCCACACATGCCTCATGATCGCATGCTACAAGGGGCACATCAGAATCGCGAAGTACCTCCTATCCCTGAACGCTGACGTCAACAGGAAGAGTGTGAAGGGGAACACGGCTCTCCACGACTGCGCCGAGAGCGGGTCACTGCACATACTCAGGATGCTGTTGGGTCACGGCGCTACTATGGACGTTGACTCTTATGGTGAGTAGGTATACTGCTAAGAGGCTACTTATAAATTACTTCACACGTTAAGGGCGGTTAGATTTAAACACTGATTTAGAATCTTGTTCTCGTATCAATGGAAATTATATTCAAGGGATTCAATAATATGCTTATAGCGACTTAAGCACCGCTATTGGTTGCCTCGTCGGCAGGTGAGCAAATGTTCCATTGTCCACAGTGGTATATCACAGTCGCAAGTGCCACGTCTCGTCGCTAAACCCCCATTTCACCAAATTGGGTCTACACTGGTCATTTAGAATGAAATCTGTCTGTGTAATTAAGTCAACAGTTTTAATTAAATTCTTCTCGGCGCTATAAATCGCTTACTATATGTTTCTGTCTAGGAGGAACTATGTACGCATTAAGCGCAGGCCACATCGCCAGCTGGCAGACGAAGCCGACGACATCGTTTCACCTGTTTTCATACTTCTGGTTGGGTTCACACTGCCAACTAACGAGCTAAACCACCCACCCTTCACCCGCCCGTTCCGCCCACTCCGTCCGTCAGCGGGCGGTGTCGCCTGCGCTTTAAGCGGTGGTATTGCCACCCAATGATCTTCACAAGTACATGAAGCACTAGTGTGTGGCTATTGGTCTGGTCTTTGTGGACTCTTTTCCTTTACCTATTATACTTGTGGGTAACGAACTAACTTCTATTTTGCAGGTATGACACCACTCCTAGCAGCGTCAGTGACGGGACACACGCACATAGTCGAGCATTTAATTAACGTCGAGTACGGATTAGTGACGAGACAGCAACGAATCGACGCGCTAGAGCTGCTCGGAGCGACGTACGTGGACAAGCGGAGAGATATGGTCGGAGCCCTGGCGTTATGGAAGAGGGCGATGGACGACAGGTGAGATTGGCAACACTATCTTATAGGACATCAAATACGGTTTAGTGACGAGACAGACAGCAACGAATCGACGCGCTAGAGCTGCTCGGGGCCACGTACGTGGACAAGCGGAGAGATATGGTCGGAGCCCTGGCGTTGTGGAAGAGGGCGATGGACGACAGGTGAGATTGGCAACACTATCTTATAGGATATCAAATACGGTTTAGTGACGAGACAGCAACGAATCGACGCGCTAGAGCTGCTCGGGGCGACGTACGTGGACAAGCGGAGAGATATGGTCGGGGCCCTGGCGTTGTGGAAGAGGGCGATGGACGACAGGTGAGATTGGCAACACTATCTTACAGGACATCAAATACGGTTTAGTGACGAGACAGACAGCAACGAATCGACGCGCTAGAGCTGTTCGGAGCGACGTACGTTGACAAGCGGAGATATATGGTCGGAGCCCTGGCGTTGTGGAAGAGGGCGATGGACGACAGGTGAGATTGGCAACACTATCTTATTGGATATCAAATACGGTTTTTTGACGAGACAGCAACGAATCGACGCGCTAGAGCTGCTCGGGCCACGTACGAGGCCAAGCGAAAAGACATGGTCGGAGCCCTGGCGTTGTGGAAGAGGGCGATGGACTACAGGTGAGATTGGCAACACTATCTTATTTGACACAATCGCAGGACGTAGCTTCTCGCTCCGGTGACTCTGCTGCCCGTCATCGGTCTATGGTATTTAGCTACGCCTTCAATTGTGATGGTTATACCGCCACCAGTCGATTGCCAGCGCCCCGTTTGTTGTTCGGCAGGATGCACTACGGGCAGGTGAGGTTGGCTTGGAGCGAAAAGATGATACGCCGCTTCCCTTACATCCTCATTAAGGATACACATGGGACTCTTTAAAATTACTATGTCTTTGGGACTTTTTTTGGAGACGTTTTTGCCTTTGGCATCCGTCCTAGCAAACGCAGTACCTTATCTAGTCCCATAGTACAAGCTTTGGCTTAGTTTGAGAACTTTGGGACTAGATGGCGCTGTGTTAAGTTATGTTAAGTATACAATCATACCTAACATAGCATCTTTCGTTACTAACGTACCGTTATCATTTCAGATTCCCAGCCGACGGCGGCGACCCCATCCCCAAACCGAAGGACGTCCCCCGCATAGAAGCGTACGACTTCGCGGTGGAGCCTAGTAATGCTCAGCAGTTGGAGGAGATACTCGCCGACCCCGACGCGATGCGGATGCAGGCGCTAGTCATCAGAGAGAGGATCCTAGGTGAGACCCTTGTACCAACTGCTGCAGTTTCAGATCAGCTAGGCATTTCTCTCCCAGAACTTCACTTCCGAATCAAAAGTCATCATCATCATCCTATCACAGTCCACTGCTGGACTTAGGTCCCAGTTGGTCGCCATTTTGGGCAAACACCTGGAATATTTACCCATAATAGCTAGGATCATGTTTGAATTGGTATTTATTTACTTTATATAATACGTATTTATTATTTACAAAAGAAAAGTATTAAGTAAGTTTACCAGTTGTCTAGTACCCATAGTTCAAGCTTCGGCTCAGTTTGGGGCTAGATGGCGCTGTGTGACCCAGCGTGGCATGCTTTGGGTAATTTGTCCGACTGCTTATCTCATACCGCTAAACCTGTTTCAGGCCCCGCCCACCCCGACACGTCGTACTACGTGCGGTACAGAGGCGCGGTGTACGCGGACGCGGGCCGGTTCGCGCGCTGCCGCCAGCTGTGGCACCACGCGCTGGACATGCAGCGCGCCGTGCTGCCGCCGCTGTCGCCGCTCACGCAGTCCAGCCTGTTCAGCTTCGCCGAGCTGTTCTCGTACATGCTCGCCGAGCGCGCGCGGCCGCCGCTCAGAGGTGAGTGTCGTATGACGCGGCCGCTGACTCAGCTGTGGCACCACGCGCTGGACATGCAGCGCGCCGTGCTGCCGCCGCTGTCGCCGCTCACGCAGTCCAGCCTGTTCAGCTTCGCCGAGCTGTTCTCGTACATGCTCGCCGAGCGCGCGCGGCCGCCGCTCAGAGGTGAGTGTCGTATGACGCGGCCGCTGACTCAGCTGTGGCACCACGCGCTGGACATGCAGCGCGCCGTGCTGCCGCCGCTGTCGCCGCTCACGCAGTCCAGCCTGTTCAGCTTCGCCGAGCTGTTCTCGTACATGCTCGCCGAGCGCGCGCGGCCGCCGCTCAGAGGTGAGTGTCGTATGACGCGGCCGCTGACTCAGCTGCGGCACCACGCGCTGGACATGCAGCGCGCCGTGCTGCCGCCGCTGTCGCCGCTCACGCAGTCCAGCCTGTTCAGCTTCGCCGAGCTGTTCTCGTACATGCTCGCCGAGCGCGCGCGGCCGCCGCTCAGAGGTGAGTGTCGTATGACGCGGCCGCTGACTCAGCTGCGGCACCACGCGCTGGACATGCAGCGCGCCGTGCTGCCGCCGCTGTCGCCGCTCACGCAGTCCAGCCTGTTCAGCTTCGCCGAGCTGTTCTCGTACATGCTCGCCGAGCGCGCGCGGCCGCCGCTCAGAGGTGAGTGTCGTATGACGCGGCCGCTGACTCAGCTGCGGCACCACGCGCTGGACATGCAGCGCGCCGTGCTGCCGCCGCTGTCGCCGCTCACGCAGTCCAGCCTGTTCAGCTTCGCCGAGCTGTTCTCGTACATGCTCGCCGAGCGCGCGCGGCCGCCGCTCAGAGGTGAGTGTCGTATGACGCGGCCGCTGACTCAGCTGCGGCACCACGCGCTGGACATGCAGCGCGCCGTGCTGCCGCCGCTGTCGCCGCTCACGCAGTCCAGCCTGTTCAGCTTCGCCGAGCTGTTCTCGTACATGCTCGCCGAGCGCGCGCGGCCGCCGCTCAGAGGTGAGTGTCGTATGACGCGGCCGCTGACTCGCGGAACAAAACATATGTGATGGAAATTAACTGGCTGGTTCAATTGGTAGTAGTAGCTCCTGCGTTTTGAACCAAGTGACGACCCTTGGTTCGATCCTCACTCGGGACAAACATTCGTGTGATAAACATTTGTGTTTGTTCCGTGTCTGACGTCTCACGTCTTTGACAAATATTTGGCAAGAGTTAACTGGTTTTGTCAAACATTCCAAGATGGATTACCTGTCTAGTCAATTTAGGATACATACTTTTTTGAATTTACAAGTTCATGGGTAGTCCTAGTTAGGTTCTCATAAAGAAATATCTAAAATTGCTTCTTTCATATTCCAGGTCGCATAGTCCCACCAGTTACGTTCGACGACGTAGACCCAGTATTCAGGAAGGCCCTATCCGAAATCCACCGCGGCATGGAGCTGCTCTCGTCCATGCTGAGCATCGACCGCGAGCAGACGCTGGGCACGCTGCAGCGGGTGCTGGTCATCTCGCTGCACCTGGCCACGCTCATGGCGCGACTGCTGGACGAGCCCGAGTGCACGGAGGAAGTCGCCACCAATATACACAAGGCTGTTTACTCGCTTGTGAAGTTAGATATTAAGGTGAGTACTTTATTGACACTCTGAGCACTCGTATCGCGCCATCGTACACTTTCGTCTCCCCACTGAACCCCGCGTCCCTACCACTGAGCCCCCGCGTCACTACCACTGAGCCCCCGCGTCACTACCACCGACCCCCGCGTCACTACCACCGAGCCCCCGCGTCACTACCACTGAGCCCCCGCGTCACTACCACCGAGCCCCCGCGTCACTACCACCGAGCCCCCGCGTCACTACCACTGAGCCCCCGCGTCACTACCACCGAGCCCCCGCGTCACTACCACCGAGCTCCCGCGTCACTACCACCGACCCCCGCGTCACTACCACCGACCCCCGCGTCACTACCACCGAGCCCCCCCCCCCGTCACTACCACCGACTCCCGCGTCACTACCACCGACCCCCGCGTCACTACCACCGAGCCCCCGCGTCACTACCACCGAGCCCCCCCCCCGTCACTACCACCGACTCCCGCGTCACTACCACCGACCCCCGCGTCACTACCACCGAGCCCCCGCGTCACTACCACCGAGCCCCCGCGTCACTACCACCGAGCCCCCGCGTCACTACCACCGAGCCCCCGCGTCACTACCACCGAGCCCCGGCACGCGCTCCGGAAATCCGTGCGGTCGGTCGTGCGTCCGGTTGAATTGAAATAAATAGGTCTCCGATATCATGTATGTTTATTCTGCTTTTATGTTTTATCATAACAAAACAAATTTGTCATTCAGGTACGACAAGGGCGGTCGGCGTTGCACGTGGCGTGCTCCGCGGAGGGCAGCCGCGCGCGAGGCTCCGGCGGCGGCGGCGCGTGGCTGCCCGCGCCCGGCGACGCTCAGCCGTGCTGCGCCGCGCTCGTCGCGCTCATGCTGCGCCTGGGCGCCGCGCCCGACGCGCGCGACGCGGACGGCAACACGCCGCTGCACCTCGTCTGCAAGGTACCAGCGACACAGCGACACAGTGTTACACCCTAGCGGCACAGCGACACAGCGGCGCGGTGTTATACCCTAGCGACACAACGGCGACGTGGTATACGCTATCGACACAGGGGCGCGGTGTTATACCCTAGCCGCACAGCGACACAGCGGCGTTACATCTACTTTATATTTTCTGCTTTCTTGCCTGTGTGGTTTCCGGATATAGAATAGGACCACCCCTAACTGCGTTCACTAACCCACCCGCCAAGAGTGGCCCAAACGATGATGGCCAGGCCGGCCTTTGGGCGGAAGACTCTCACCCCTAAAGAAATCCACCAAATTTCACCACATAGACAGCAGCGCCAACTGAGACATAATTGGTTCTTTTTGATATGTCACATCATCATCTGGGTACATATCAGTGGGTATGGTATACGAATGTAAAATAAACATAATCTCTCGTTTCCAGCTGAATCCCTGCCCCGCCGAAGTGGTCCGCGAGCTCTTGTCTCACGGGGCGCACATCGACACCGTCAACTACGAGGGCGAGACGCCGGAGGAGATCCTGAAGGGCACGCAGCAGAGCCTCGCCGCCATAGTCAACCCGCTGCGGTACACGACGCTCAAGGTGACTGCCCATATTTTTTTTTTTTGCTTATTGGTGGCAGACTAGCAAGCGGCCTCTCTGATGTTAAACAGTAACCGCTGCCTATGGACATCAGCAATGCTAGGGGCACAGCAATGCCGCTACCTACCGTGAGAAGAGAGCTCTCTTTAAACCTCGTTTGAAAAAGGACATGTCGTAGCGATCAGGAAACACCGCGGCTGGGAGGTCGTTCCAGAGTTCACAAGTCCGTGGCAGAAATGAACGCTGAAAACGAACGGTTCTGGAGGTAATTGTGATATATGACCTAAGACATGCCATGCAAGGCCACACAGCGCCATCTAGTTTTAAACTAAGCCGAAGCTTGTATTTTGGGTACTATACTTGGGTCTTTAGCAGTAGAAATTTTTTTTTTATTATGCACGTTAAATTAATCCAAATGAAGTCATTGTAGAAAAGTTTGCACTATAAATGACTTAAAGAAGAAGAGGTTGCAAACACAATGTTAGAAATATATGACCTAAGACATGCCATGCAAGGCCACACAGCGCCATCTAGTTTTAAACTAAGCCGAAGCTTGTATTTTGGGTACTGTACTTGGGTCTTTAGCAGTAGAAATTTTTTTTTTATTATGCACGTTAAATTAATCCAAATGAAGTCATTGTAGAAAAGTTTGCACTATAAATGACTTAAAGAAGAAGAGGTTGCAAACACAACATTAGAATAGTATGATATTTGACACGATAAAATAAACTTTGCATGTAATTTTTCATGTAATTACATATGTACTACAATACAATAAATAGACCTATTTTACGGCCAAAATGGTGGCTCTACTGACCAAAACCTTAGCTTGGCAAGTTGTTGTCGCACAACGATATATAATCTTATGCCTAACTTATAATATTTGTTTCAGTGCCTCGCCGCGCGTACCGTTATAAAAACTACCGATTGCCGTACAGGCACGTGGTGCCTCACTGCCTCCACTCAACCATCATCACCCACTGAGCCACGGTGGGGTCCCACAGGAACTACCGGTGACATTCAGGAACTACCGGTTACATCCAGAAAATACCGGTCACCTCAAGGAACTACCGGTAACTTTTAAGAACTACCGGTTACCTCAAGGAACTACTGGTACCGTTAAGAAATTACCGGTAACACCTAAGAACTTACAGTAACATCTAGGTAATACCGGTAACATCGAGGACTAAGTGTAAAGTCTACGTCAATCCGAGCTGTGCGCGTGCGCAACTCATAATGGGTATTATCGAGCTAATCGAGCGATATAATCGATTTCTCGTCCACAGGTGTCACATATCGATTTAATCGATTTTACGTCTTTGAAGTTTCAGTACATCATGTGGTGTAGTAGATTAGCTGATCGGCAAAACGATTAAATCAACATTGTCAGTATCAAAGTTCTTATAGGTTTTTAAAAACATGGAAATCGTCAAACTAGTGGTAACACCAGTTTGGTTCACGAAACTCTTGCTCAGTAGCATATATTGCTGTTTAATTTATGAAGCAGATTTTCTGTATTAATGCGTCTAGATTGTAAATTATTATGTAGCGTACCACATATCATTAATACCAGATTCAATCGAAGTCAAAGACGATTGTATCGCGCGATTGGTTTGGTAACACTTTGCTCAGTCACGATGTACGAAACTTTGCAACAGCGATATCAAAGTAGGTTTGCCATCTACATATTTTTCAGTGAAATAAAATTAATTGAAGCGAGCTTCATCAGCATTATAAAGGGCGAACCTTTTACAATCGCCAAATATTTTATCTTGAATGAAATGTTGACTTTTTCCGTAATAATGCCTCGTTTTTTTTTTCGTAAACAATCGCCTATTTTGGATATTTTTATTATTTACTTGAATTGCAACAATAAACAATATAGATAGTATAAATAAAAAGTACCTATTTTTGTTATTTTGTACGCATGGGCCTTGCCCAAAGATTTCCATAATTGCCGAATGTAGACCTACATATAACATACCTTTCCAGATCCATTTTGTATTCCATACCGCTTAGTAATTTTATTTCAATAACCTTTATCATTGTCAATGGCAAAAGCAGAAACCGTGCATAGACAATGAACTAAAAAAAAATTGATTGCTAAAAGTATTTTTGATACATGAAGAAATATCCGACATAATGTTTATGCAATATATCCATAGTAAGGTTGGCAAACCTATTTTCCAAAGAAAATTGGCGCAGTTACCGCGACGAGTCGTGACCGGGTACGCCAGTCGGTACGACATGCCATTAGTTTGAGACTTGTAGTTTTGTTTGTAGCTAAACGATATCGTAGTGTTTAGGTGGCGATGATATGGAATTGTTTTTGAGGCTAATTATATTGTTTATAGGGTCGATGCCGACGGAATTTTTTAAGACGTTCCTAAGATTCGCTTTTAACGTGACAGCGGTCTATAGGGAGTTTTTTTTTTGCATTAATGATGTCGAATGTCACAAGTTTGCTTCGTTTTTACTATATTGGTTTATTAAAGAGAAGCGTGGACCAGCAGGGCTGTTATTAAGATATCGAAGATCTATACTGATGCCTTGCCATGGTGTATAAGGCAGGTGAAGTAGAGTCGGTAAGATGTATTCACTTTTAAAGCCATTTCTACTTAGCCCGCACTACTTAAGCCGGTTTTACGGTACGCACGTTGATTGCAATAGCTTTTTACTTTACCCTGCCTTCGTTACATTAACGTTCGCAAATGTGTTTTTTTTTTAATAGGAAATTATTCATTTCGTCGACAAATGTTTGTACTTGTGAACTTTTTGATTTTGAATCTTATATTTGTGCATTGGTGATCTATTTCGTTTTGAGCAATATGTTTACTTTTCTTAATACATATATATATGTTTATAAAATTTAATACTGCCAGGAATTGATGATTGTTAAACAATATTATTTATTTAGTTAAATATTTTTACTATAGTTTATTGGGTTAGAATAGACTTTATTGGAATTGCAAAATAAATGTAAATATTATATTATGGAGAAATGTAAATTTCAGTGCTGTGCCGTACATAAAGAATTGTTAATTCTATATTTTGTATTATGAAAGCATTATGAAGTGAGCCAAGCCTGTATTATATAGATTTTATCGAATTAAAAAATTTAGTACCTACCTAAGATGCAATATTCGGATTACAAAAGTTATTTATACATATGTAACTGTCATCACAATTACTTTAAAACGGTCCCTAACCGTTTGTAAAGCATTAGATTATTTACCACTTCAACTATTGAAATTTTCTAGAGATCTTATTTTATTTACAAAACTTTCTTCCCTTTTTCTATTATAATTATGTGTACTTCTCGAAGTAAGTTTAAATTTTTCCAAAATCTCTATTGATGCCTTCTATAAACAGTTAAACTACAAATAGATAGGTATACCTAATGATCAAAAAGTTTGGATCGCTATAAAACTACACTAGCGTAGGGCATGGTACGACCACATCCTTCCTAGAATCTATGCATTCTTCAGGCGACAATGTAATATGTTATGGTTGTATGGACAGACCCTGGCTAAATGTTTAAGTTAATGATGCAATGCTCAAATTTTATTAGACCCAGACTTAATTAGAACAGTTCCAGAAACTTAATAATGTAAATAAAAACCGAATGCCTACAGTTAATATAATACATTTCATAGAAACATAAAGCAAACAAAGTATAAACATTGTACTAGTATTCAATACAAAGTTGTTTATTAAAGAAAACAAAGAAATTTATTGTTTACAAATTACAGAACGATAAGATAATGTGGATTCGGTCATAAATATTAGACTTGTGAATGTTAGTATGTGATACTTCACACATAATAGTGACGTAACTACCACAAAAACAAGCTGGACATGTTTTGAACACAATAAGCTATAATGTAACTCATGGCCAAACATTTAGACTACATAAATAAAGCAGGTAATACATATAGCTTGTCTTTTTTTAGAAATACGGAAAATGAAATGAATTAATAGAACTAAATATAACTGACATTTAAGGTATATCTATGTGATTATTACTTACCTATTGTTAGTTATTTTTAGCTCTGTTTAATGGTCAATTTCTAATCTAGGAGTTGAAAAAATGTTGACTCACAAAATGTTAGGTAACAAGCTTATAATAACAAGTACAAGTGTGTTTTGTTTAACGAATTTTACAGTATTTTGTTTCAAAGACGTGGTCTTCTACTACCGTGATCGACTTTACTTGAGTTATTCTAAAGCGAGTTAAATCAGTCGTGAAACTATAATGCTCATCGATCAATAGAATGTTGTATGACGTTGTATGTTGTTGTATGAAGTTAATCTAAAAATTTAAAGAATCTTGCACTAGGACGCAATTGTTGGAAACCGTTATATTTGAGTAAAGAAAGCCCGTTGCTGGTCTGTAGAAAGATGTGTATGGACGCCTTAATGTCAGCGCGTCCGCTATGTACGTACATGTATGCCAATACGCTATGCCATGTGTTAACAGTCCAATGAAATGTAACGATAAACCAACGGTCTGTGGAACTGTGAATCGGTTAGATCGAAACCGGTCGTTGTGACCAAGTGATATTTGCTTTTAGTTAGCTGAGCCTCCAGTCTTTATTAGGTTAATACACGCGAACTACATTAAGGGCTAGAATAACCATTCTAATCGTGTGTTGTCGGCTTCTAGTCCTATTTTGTATCTTAATACATTCTGGATAAAATAGTTTATATTATCTTTAAATGTTCGGTTAATTGAAATTGAACTAAAAGTGTCACCGAGTGAACACGCTAAATATGATGTAAAAACAAATTAGAAAGTAAGTAGAGTATTAGAAATTTAAATGATACGATTAAATTGGTATTGTATATTAGCTAGATGGTATATGACAAAGTAAACTATTAGAACTGATTTGAAAATAAAAAATGTTAATTTTATATACTTTAGTTTTCGACCGGTATGCTGTTATATATTGTGTGTATTTTGTCATAGTATATTTTGAATTTAGTAATACTGTGTGATTACATGATACTAGTTATTTTTGAAATTAAATAAAATGCTTTAAAATTATTTGCGTGTTTTATTAAATTTCACTTCACATAATATACATAGATCTAACACTACAACACTAGCTACACAAGTATAGTCGAAATCGATAATGTTAGTGTTGTAAATATATCGAATAAGATCAATTACGCTACTCCCGAGTTCAATACTAACGAATCACATCCCTTTTTTTAGACATGTAGTTATAGAAAGTTCTTGCAATGCTTTAGGCCCCACTTTAGGGACCATCCATAAATTGCGTCACATTTAGGGAGGGGGACCATTAAGTGTGACATTCAACGAAGAAGAAAGTCCCACAAAAGTGACCAGCTGTGACATTATTATATTATTACTCCTTAATAATCGAAAACGATCGTTCGAGGACGGGTTACGTATTTTTGCACCATAAATCCCTGGAATAGAACCCCCCCACCATAAAACCAGGGACAAAACAAAGATATACTCGCTCGAATCGACCCTGGGCTTATCGCATCCCGCACTTTCAAAAGATCTTGCGCAAATGGTCGCTCCACCTGGAATGAGGGTGTCCTACTAGTACTTACTTCATCATCATCATATTCAGCCGTAAGGGGTCCACTGCAGGACAAAGGCCTCCCCCAAAGACTTCCACAACGGCCGGTAACCGGTTGCAAGCTGCCCGCATCCAGCTCCATCCTGCGACTTTTATGATGTCGTCAGTCCACCTCGCTGGAGGGCGTCCCACGCCGCGTTTTCGGTCGAAGGGTCTCCAGTCCAAAACTTTTTGGCCCCAACGACCGTCTGTTCTCCTCACTATGTGCCCTGCCCACTGCCACTTCAGCCTGAAAAAGTATTTACTTAGCTAACCTAATTTTAGTGTGTTTAAATGAAACGACGATTTTGCCAACGAATTCGTTGATGTCAATTTTATTTATATTAGAATCATACACGATTGTCCTTTGCATTAAAGTCGATAAGAATACGAGTATATTGTAATCCTGATTCATAATAATAAAGTTTAGTTCCGTCAAGAGACCGCCCGATAACATAATCATTGCGGCGTTTCGGAAAAAACCTTCTTAAGTTCCGGCGGTGCTATAGAAAGCATGTCTTTTAGATTGGTTTTCACCGTGGGTAGTCCGAACTGCGTCCATAGTATGTTTGTCAAAGCGTAATTATTCATCAGGACACGAGCCATACGTTCGCCGTTATCGTTTTTTATTTTGGCTATCTTTATAACAGGAGGTACGGTGATTTTCTTCAGTTGTAGCTTTCTAAGCGCGGTGACCAAGGGGTAGAAGGAGAATTGAGGGAAGTGCTCTGTGCCGGACACGGCTGACAGGTACAGTCTGCAGGCTTGCTCGTCCTCATTGTTCCATACGAGGCCGAGAGCCATCGCCTCACTGGATTGGATGATGGGGAACCTGTTGAAGTTGTTTTGCGTTAATGACATAATCGTTTTAAGTCACTATAATACTTTAAGAGAGGCAGGTACGAATCTTCGCTCGAATTGAGCTGCCCGTCCGGGGAAGGACCTCCACCCTATAGAATACCGCAGCCAAATGACCTCCGGGTCGTGTTTCTGCTGGTGAGTAGGGTCTCCGGAGCTCGTGGTGGTTAGGGTTGGGCCGGCATGGCAGTGGCAACTGACAGGCTAACCAGTTACTTGCCAGTTGTCACAGCGACTTGGGCGTCTCTTTCGCTTTCCATCAGGCGTAGGGAAGCCATTACTATGAAAAAAAACTATCTACATTAATAATAACTATAAATATACATTTTGTATGTGCGTATGTTTGTAATGTATAAACCATTGTGCCGATTTCAAAACTTCTTTCACCATTGGAATGTAGGGTTCCACCCTGAGTGAAAGTTCGCCCAAGGCGCTAGTATGTATCTACTTCTAAAACTGCGTGGTGACTGCAGCAGTAATTTCAGCCAGGTAAACGATGCTGCCCGTTTCCTGAATATCCTTAGTCGTCTTCTACGACGGGATGAGTTGGGATGGTCCTATTCTAAATCCAGAAACCACAAGCACAGAATGTTGTTCAAGCATAATACTACCTGTGTCGATTTTCGAATGCATATGCAGCGACCAGCCCCGTCAGACGATTGTAAGTGAATTCGAAATCTTCCACCGTCACATTTGCGCCAAAAGTGTTCTTCACGAGTAACGGTGTACTGCGAAAGAATTGTTTATATGAGTCGCTTTCTTATACGAGTATGTATAAGTGCATCAAAATGACTGCGTCCTGCGTGATGTTACTCGTAAGAAGACGATGAAGTCAATAAAATGTACCTTGGCGATCAGTAGATCAGAGGCCCTTCGTTCGTTGAACGGATCGCGTATTTTTGCCCTATAAATCCCTCTCATTTGTCCCTCCCGTGTTCGAATATACAAACTAAAATTCGTCAACGTCGATTTTCAACAATTTAATTAATATAATAGAACACGGGAGGGACAAATTAGAGGGATTTATGGGGCAAAAATACCCGATCCGTTCAACGAACGATCGTTTTCGTTTTTTGTAGTAGGGCCCCAGGCTTAGGCAGACGCGGAACGGTCACACTATGTCGGATAGCGTAAATGCCGCTTCCAGCCCCATTTTAAAGACCCAAGAGTAGGTACTTATATAGTTAAGAAGAAGTAAAAAAAATATGTAAGAATGGTCTTATAGTCACTCCAGAAAAGAGCCTACCTATATGTCTATGAAATAATGATTTTAATATAATAATGCCTTTCGCGTCGGCTCGGCTCGGACGTCCCCGTCGCGACGCGAAACGCATGTACCTACTTATGTAAACGTAGGTACCTAGCTAGTATGGTGCTACACACTCGGCCGATTCCTCGTCAATAAATTTGGGATGACCCATAACTTGCAACCAATTTTAAATGTGATTTCTCATTAAAAACGACTAGGTAGGTACTTACTTCCGTTCCAAACACATTTTCTCTAGCACCACAGTCTCTCCCGGGGCCACCTTCTTCAAGCTCAGTCGTAACTCGTGTCCTCTCGCAAGAATCGTCTCAATGTTTTCGCTGCTGCGCAGAAATTCTGCCTCCTTGTAAATCTCGTAGAACGTGCGACCAGTGAATGTGGTCTCCTTTTTTTGGACGGGGGTGAACTCGAATTTCATCATGTTGGTGCTATAAAGATAAAAGTGCATGGTAGTACATAAAGGAAAGCCTAAGCCCATTGCTTACGTAGGTACCTAGCTGTAATAAATAAATATACATCATAATGGACTTTAAGGACGCATCATGTGAGTTTAAAATAGAATCCTATTTTTAATTTAATAACAAGGGATTCTTACAATAGGAATGTTTTGGGGGTCAAAATAATTACGTTATATTTAGTCCATAATTTTAGATCATAAAAATGTATTGGACACATTGTCATATTTTTCCTTTTTTCATTCAAATAAAAAATAGCAAAGATACAAGGCATCAAGAGTTAGGAGTCTTTGACGTCACTCCGTCCCGTAAAAATGCCACACCGCGTGACGCCACGCGTAATTTCAACGGGCTATAACTTTGTAATTTTTAGTCAATTTGTAAATTAAAAAATACGTGTCTTTTATTTTTGAATAGGGTTACGTACCAAAAGGTAAAAACGGAACGTTATTAACTAAGTAAGATCTCGCTGTTCGTCCGTCCGTCTGCCATTAGCCGTATTTCAAGACGGAGGCGGAACGTTTAAATACTGCCGCCATCATTAAAATGGCAATAATTTTTGAAACACTCTGGATTTTATTTATACAAAAAGTTGTTGTAACTTGTTCGTCTGCCTGTGACACAGGGGTGTTTTCTATTTTTTGTTTAAACGCAAAGTTCTTAAGTAGGTATGTTTGATCAAAATCGGTTCAGCCGTTTACGTCTAAGAACGCGACGATTTGTTCTCGGGGTTTTTTCAAATTATTTTGTACATCCTAACAAAACCATACCTACTGGTCATAGTAGCAGCAATACCTACTGATAGGTATTGGTATATGGCACTGACGTTTATCGTCTTCTTGTAGACATGTAGGTAGCATGGAAGTTTTGTACGTAGTACATAATACTTCCATGGTAGGTAGTTACCACAGTAGTTACGCTTAGGTACGCACTGTTTCAACCATAGATTTAGAAATACACCCTCACTTACAAATTCGAAAGGTGAAAGTGATGATAATTTAAAGTGGAGGTAAATGTTTGCGATTGATTAGTAAACGTGTAATGGATTTTGTGCTCACATTGTGTCTATGCATATCGGTATTTATTATCTACATAAATGTCTAGGTATAGTTCTAATCATTTAGTTAAAAAAATCATCATAAATACCAAAGACAATAGGACCTAGTACCTACCTATATATTCTTTAGCACCTAAATAATAAAAAAATCTTAACAATTATTGTTATGACGAAGGTGTAGAGGTGAAGGATTACCTATTGAAAACTGTAAGGTAGGTACTTGCTAAAAAGTTACGTAGGTAAGTAAGTTATGTACTTGATACTTTTTCCTGGTCTCTACTCGTATGGAAATAAAACTATTTATATAGCTAATCTAAGCGAGATTGTGATAAGGCAAATAAAAATTCTCACCCGTAAAATGATGCTTAAAATTGTCCCCAAAATAATAATTTAAGCGCTAAACACGCTTAGCAAACAAAATCGTGTTTTACCAAAGTAAACTTTCTTTGTTATTTAACAAGAACCACAAAACTTTGTTAACAATAGAACATTATCCACACGCCCATTAAGCAATATTAATTAATAGCCAGTTTACGCTACAACGGTCAATGAATCACTAACAACTAAATACTAATAAAATAACTGCTATAGATAGGTATCAAACAATATGGACTAGAGTTGCCGGGTAGACATATCGATAATATTCATCGTATTATTAGTAGTACAGATAGTAGTCGATAGTATTGATATTAGAATCTTTTGACTGGCCCGATGGCTCATTTGGTAGTGACTTCTGCCTTCTGACCAGGATATAGGTACGGATGCCTTGGTACATATGTATTTAACGAACCGATACTTCAGTACCACCAATATTCTCGATTATGATAGTATTTATTAAAAAATATTAATACAGCAGTAGTAGTACCTATTTACAAAGTAGATCGTTGTCTACACTAATATTATAAAGAGGAAAACTTTGTTTGTTTGGTTGTAATGAATAGGCTCAAAAACTACTGGACCGTTTTTAAAAATTCTTTCACCATTCGAAAGCTACATTATCCACGAGTAACATAGGCACAATTTTATTTTGAAAAAAAAAACTTTACGCGGACGAAGTCGTGGGCGGAAAGCTATATTAAATAAAACACTATGTGTGGCTTTTCAATATTTATTATGCCTGCGCATTCTACGGGAGTACGATTGGTGGTAAAGTAGGTACAATCGATAGGTAGTTTATACGATACGAATGTATTTATTGTCTGTCTGTATATTTATTCTTATTTGTAGTACCGATATCGAAATTAAACAGTGCGCTTGAAAACTTCAATGGAATCGATACATTGTCAATAGTGCTAATCAGGGCTTGGTAACGTTACCAATTTAACATTATAATAGCGGTAAGTAACGGTAATTTATAATGTTACTTTTTTTACCGGTAAAATAATTACCGGTAAGTCGGTAGCGATACTAAATTTTAACGGTAATTTTTACCGGAACGAAAACTTAACGTTAAGTTTCAGGTATCGATACTGCAATATAACGTTAAAAGTATCGATACCTGCTTTAGTTACCGGTAAAAGTAACGATACTTATTACGCTACTTTGCTGCATTGCCGCTCCGCACGGTTACCTATAGCAGAGCGGCAACTTCGCGACACGAGACGCATGAGACCATGTTGGGTGGGAGCGATAGAGACAGAGAATGAATTTAATCCAAAATTAAATAAGTAACGTTTGAACGTTTACCGATACTTTTTACCGATACCATCATGAAGGTAGCGGTAATTTTTAACGTTAAAAATTACCGCTACTTTAGGTATCGCTACTTAAAAAAGTATCGATACCTCGGCGAGGCAAAAGTAACGTTACCATATTTTTACCGGTATTCCAAGCCCTGGTGCTAATATTACCAATTAGTTTTCAAGGTCAACTATCAATAGCCAAAGTATCGATAAATATGCAACTATATAAGAAGAATGGACTGAATTACCGACCATAGACATAGATGCTTGGGGCAGCTTTATTTTGATAGACAAGATTACCTACATTTAAGCAGTTATTACACTACCCTAAATTCAGGGACCCTGACCCTGAATCAGAGCGGTCTGAATCAGTCAATACATCTCCCGAAAGTCAAAATTAGTTGTTGCGAGCATTGCCGTGACTACTACAGCAACTTTTTGATGTTTTTATAGTGACGGCGGCATGATGTAATTATTATACTACACTGAATATAGGGACCGATATTCAGTGTAGTTTAATAAGCGCCTTACTTGATTCAAAGAATTAGAATGCATCGTCTACGTTTACAATTGTTTCGTATTTGTACTTATCTGTTCACAAACAATGCAAAATATTCATGGAAGTATTAAGTACTACGTAAAATATCATGATCGCTAATGATAGGTGCTGCCATCTTGCGATTGGTTTCTGTTATCGCCTTCAAATTACTTATTATTTTGTATGATAAGACAACACGGTACGCTGCCAAAGAATAGTTTTTACGTTATTAAAAAACACGTTTTGATTTGATTACCAATTAAAAATGAACAAAAAAATTCAATGTCAATTTTCAACAAAACCTGATATGTTGTCGATTATCAATCGCTAGATGTCGCTACCAAGTGTGATAAAGTACGCCAAGTAAACACGATGTTGCAGATTTTTTACTAGGTAGCTAGGTAATTCAATTTTTATTCGAACTTCTATTTCATGCAAACTAACTTTCACATATAAAATAATAGGATATAGGATAATTTGTTAAGCGACTTCAAAAAAGGACGACTCAACTCGACCGACTTGTTGTATGTAGGTACTACCTATGTGTGTAGGTATACCCACGGTAATACCTCAAGCAAGACCCTACCTGGTACCTACTAGGTATGTCACATCTCCGAGATTTAAATTTGTGAACCGATTTTGATAATTCCTTTTTTGTAAAAGGGTGTAGGTACCTAGGTTTTTTTTTTCTAAATGACTACGATCATGGCCAGGCCGGCCTTGTCATCATCACCGGACTGTTGGGGGAGCGGAAGGCTCTCACCCCTAGCGGAAGGCTCTCACCCTAGGTGTACCTAGGTAGAACTCGTAGTTGGTCCCATGCATTGTCACCATATTGAAGTCGTTTTTTTGTTGCATGCTTAGTACCTACGGATAAATATTATTGTACCTACGTGCATCCGCTACGTTTTACGCACGGTATCCTCCTGCCAATCCTCTGTCGCGGCAAGACATGGGTGGATAAAATGAACACCTCATAAAAATGTATGAGACACGGCACGTATGCGCAGCTAACAAGAGCCGGACCATTGGGTTGTTTGCGCCGCGCTAGTTATTCCGCGCCGCCGCTCATTTTGATAAATGTATTCCTTTATACTTACAAAATAGGACTCGCTCTCAAGCCCTCCACTTTGGCCCGTCCCTGGACCACCATTAGTGGTGATACATAGATGTTTTTTTCGGTAATAACCTTATAATATGTTGTAATACTTGTAATAAGTGAAAGTCGAATGGTTTATTATTACCTACCTTTCTACAGAATAACCCAAGACATGCCACGCTGGGCCACACAGCGCTACCTAGCCCCAAACTAAGCCGAAGCTTGTGCTATGGGTATTAGACAACTGATAAACTTATTTAGATACATTTTTTTTGTAAATAAATACATATTATACATAGAAAACACCCAGACCAATACAAACAGATATGTTCATGAACACAAATGTTTGTACTGTGCGGGAATCGAACCCACGACCCTTGGCTGAGAGGGCAGAGGTCACTACCAAATGAATGATTAGTTAAGATAAGTAACATCGTAATTTGGGTGCAGGTACCTTATTATTTTATTTTTTTATGACTGAGGGGGCAAACGGGCCTGAAGGTCACCTGATGGTAAGTGATCACTTCAGCCCATAGACACCGCAACACCAGGGGAGTCACAGGTGCGTTGCCCGCCCTTGAGAAATCTGTAGGCTCGCTTCTTGAAGGTCCCTAGGTCGTATCCATTCGGGAAAATTGCAGCCAGAAGCTGATTCCAAAGAGCAGCTGCACGAGGCAGAAAATGGAGCTTCGCGCTCGCACTGTGGAAGACTTCAATCTGTCAAGATGATAAGGATGAAATCTTGGATTGGTGCGAGATGTACGATGATGAAAAATGGCAGCTGGTACCAGGCCAAACAATTCCTCCGAACACTCGCCGTGATAAATTCGGTAAAAAACGCACAAAGAAGCAACATCCCTGCGTAAAGATAGAGGGTCTAGCCAGGGCCGTCTTTAAACTATTTGAGGCCCTGGGCACAGGATCATGGGGCACCTGTGACCTAAATATCAGTTATCATTTGGTAATCTGGCAGGAACTAGGGGGCCCCATTCGATCACGGGGCCCTGGGCACGTGCCCATAGTGCCCAGTGGGAAAGAGGGGCCTGGGTCTAGCTTGTCTATAAGTTCTCGGTCGTCAACGATTCAAGCCGCTCTACGCTGGATACGTTCAAAAGGAAGGAGTTGGTACTGAGGTGCCCCGCTGCTATTGCTGGCCCGATGGCTCATTTGGTAGTGACCTCCTGAACCAAGGGTCGTGGGGCCAATCCCCACACAGTAACTACAAACATTTGTGTGCATTCAGGAACATGTCTGTTTGTATTGGTCTGGGTGTTTGCTATGTAAGCATAATGTATTTCTTCCCAAAAAGAAGTATATACGTGTGTAGGTAGGTACGTACGTTTATCAGTTGTCTAGTACCCACAGTACAAGCTTCGTTTGGGGCTAGATGACGATGTGTGGCCCAGCGTGGCATGTCTTGGTTAAAATACCTATTTAATTACTTAATTATTCTTGTGTATGTACACTAAAGTTCTTGTTACGAAATGGGCAACCTCAAGAACAAAATATCGAAACATAAAGACAAAAGAAACTAAAAGGTAGAAAGAGTCTTTCTTTTTGTTCTTGTCAGTCTATCGCTTTTCCAGTTCACCTCTCTGTACTTTTTACTGTTATTATTTTAAGTAATTGACGACCTTGAGGTAGCGCAATGGTTAGTTAATGCGAAGCCTAAATGCGCGGACGATCCGATGTTTCCAAATTTGATTCCCGGCCGGGTCAATTTAAGAAAGTACTTCTCTAAATCGTCTCGGGTCTGGGTATGGATAGGTATTGTTTACTCGTACAAGAAATTCTTAAAAACAATACCTATCTGTTAACAATTTTGTCATCACCAATATCAGTAGGTACACTCGGCGAAGAAAACATGTCGTAACAATCGTTAAATTTAACTGTGCCCTCCAATCCGATTCCGTCGCAATACCTAACGCTTTGCTGACAGTGCAATTAGATGACTTAATAATATCATTGTTCGGAGATTTGAGAGATTTTCATGTTTGCTTTTAATATAATTGTGTATCAGTTTATCTGAGGCTTAGAGGATTACCCGCGGGCGGCGGCCGACAAATTGAATTGTAATATGGTACCGTTATTAATAACTCCACCGGGTGCAGGGTTGGAGCAATTAAACTTTAAATTAAGCAGTCAATGATTAAGTTAACATGAGTGCTGATACTCAAAGACGTTTTAATCGTTACCCCATTTTTTCTGAGCATTAGATATCGTTAGAATCCATTTCAGCAAAAGCCATTAAATTTGTGCAAAAAAATGTAAGATTATATTGTTACATTCATTTTCCCGAACCAATTTCCGCCCGGATATTTATATTCATTTAAAAGATATTTATTTAAATAAAATTTAATTTCGCATGGTTAAGACACCGTTGTAATGCTCTTAATTCAGTACAGAATGTGGTGATACTAAAAAAGTTTTAGTGATTTTCGCAATAGATTTTGATAGTGATAAAAATAATATCTTCATGTAGAATGTTTATTTCTAATAAGCGATTCTAGATATTTTAGTTTTAACACAGGTAGGATCGATAAAATGTAAAAAAAAAACACTTTCTATGGCTTGATTTCCTCTTACGCTGGTGTCGAGCGAGCGTACCAATAAACACTAGTTTTTTTAAATGTTTTCCTAATGTTAAGGTATTATATTTTTCAGTGCGGTGTTTCATACAGTACCTACTTACTAGTGTATACCTACTCATATTGTAACGCTCAACGGAAGTCAGTCAGGGAAAGGAAGAAATAAATAAATAACCTAAGACTTCCCAAACGCTGGACCACACAGTGCCACATCTAGTCCCAAAGTAAGCCGAAGCTTATACTATGGCATAAGGGCACAAGACAACTAATAAACTTACTTAAGATGCTTTTTTTGTAAATAAATACATACATATTATACACAGCAAACACCAATACAAATAGAACGTTCATGTACACAAATGCTTGTGTACGGAGAACGAACCGCCTTGATTGAACAATGATAAGCATATTGTAGTCAATTAGGAAAAAAAGCCCGAATGTGCGAAATTCAGTCACAAGTATTTTATTGCTAAACAGATAACGATCAACGAAGTGTTAAAAATCAAACAGCTACAAACATTACGAAAAATCAAGCATCATTGTGTCAACTAAATTTTCAACGCTTTATCATCACAAATCATTACATCTCAACCCTACCTCGTCGCGAGCGGTCGTGTTCACCGGGGCGCACCACTTTTTTCCCCGCAAAATTTTAACCGTCTCCCTCCGTATTCCGCGAATCAGCTATATTTGTACAATAACTGCCCGCCTGGGATCGTTCCGGGCACAATAGCCGCTTTGTTTAACGACATCTTTCTATTGCGTCTACGCGTGCCGAGTTTTTTCAATGGGGCCTATTTGACCCGCCGTGTGGGTTTAGTTTTGCACATGGCTATTATAGGGTTGACATACGTTACGTGCTATTGTGTAACTTATTGCGGTTTTAGGGTTATATTACGTAAGTAGGTGATAGGATTAGTGATGAAGCAAAACAAATATACTTCTGACCGAATTTAGGTCCCGGAAATTAGCCTCCAGCATCTATTACTATCTATACTGATATTGACATAATATTAAATGAATAATAATAATTATATAACCCAACACATGCCACGCTGGGCCACACATAGCCATCCAGCCCCAAACTAAGCTGAAGCTTGTACTATGGGCACTAGACAACTGATAAACTTACATATTACACTATTCTTCTCTAATATTCTGACAAGTGTGATTATTACAGACGGAGGTGTTATATTTCCTTTGAACATGACTATCAGAACACCCAGACCCAAGTTATTGCATTTTTAAAAATACGAGTAGCCTATTGGCCGGACGTCAAACCTGCAACCTCTGGATCTTCAGATGAACAGCTCACTACACTGGGCCGTCGGAAAAGTTTGTAACTTATTGGTACAGTAAGCTACATACCAAGTAAGGTTTAAGTCTTTTGATGGCCCTTAAGTTGTATGCCATAAGGACTCTTTTCACACTTGTTTTGTATTTGTATGCTCAACTTGATGTGTTGCTGAACAGCTCACGGGTAGTACACAATAGGTTGCGGAGTGATCGCTCGCAATCCCATCATATTTACAAGTGCGTTCACGCGCGGGATGCGTGTAATCGGGTTAGGCTGGGCCAGTGTTTCTCAACATTATTGAAATCAAACCACAATCAAACCAAAATAAAAAAAGATCAAAAATATTTTTACTCATAGACTTGTCAATTACAGTTGTAAATTGTCAAATAGGTACAGTTTTCAAATTACTCTTATCACCACAACCCCTATTCATTCCGGCTTGTGGATCTTTTAGAAGTGGATTAATGTAGGCACTCATACTTCCACATGCTAATGGTAGTACCTTACTGCTTAGCCCAATGGTTGACTGGTAGAGAATGCCTATGTGGCATTAAGTCCGCTTTTTGTACACTCATTTACTGTGCAATAAAGATTAAATAAATAAATAAATACCTACCTTATGTTTTCTTTTAAATATTTATGAAAACTGGAAGAAATATATGGTTTATCTTTCAAACGACTTAAACTTCACATAATTGAAAATGTATTTAATTGGAACCTTCTAGCTGTGTTACTCTTATTAGTGAAAACCCGTTATTTTGACTACTTAATATTAGCTAAATTAATTGCCTCCAATGACACAATTGGAGAAAATGCATTTAGATAGTTTCAGTTAAAGTACCATCGCTTTTAGGAAGGAAATTAATGTATGAAGACCTTCACAACAAGTGAACGTGACGCTAGGGCGCCCGTCTCTGATGTGTCGCGACGCCAATAAAGAATACGGGCCCTAAACTCGGTTAGAGCTGCGGGTGTCCATGGGCGGTGTCGACTGCTTATCATTAGGCATCACACTTGCACGTCTGCCGCCTCTCGCATAAAAAAACAGATAGATACTTAAGTAAATACGGGTGCCCTGGGCAATCGCCTTGCCGCGCCTTATCATAGCACCGCTATTGCATTTAGAACTGGGGCTAAGACCTCCAAGGGGTCAACAAACCCCTCGCATCCCATTTTGAGTACCAGTGTATTAGTCTAACCAATGCTATTTGCCGGTCCACCGGCTGTCTGGGCTTACACGGGTAACTAACATAGCCCTGATTTGCGCTCGTCTTAAGACTCGACGATAAATAAACACGACACGGCCTTTAAATATCCATTACCCTGCGATGTTTCTTCCAGAGTGCTTATTTTTATCCTGTAAATACGTAGGTACCTGTACGTACGAAAATAATAATTAACTTAATGGTTAAAGTCGACGCCTTCTGGAGTAGATACGGTTTCTTGGCAAACTTCTTGGAATCATTCAGACCAGATGGTGTGACAATAGGGAATATGCATTAAAAATAGTTTCAGGTATTTACTAATTTATAAAATAGATCAAATCTACTACGAACAGTGAAAACAAAATCAAAATTGGTTAAAAATGGGCGAGATACAGTCGTTGAAAGCAAATATATAGATTTTTCTATGGAGTTAGTACGGCGCTCACGGTACGTGACGTCATCCGCCGCGTCGGATCTCTCTGTCTAAGCAATAACTTTAACGCTTTATAACTCGCTTAATAGAAAAGATAGTTTAAAAATTCTTCGATATTTATGTATCTGGAAGATAAAAGATCTCAATAAATCCATAAAAAAGTCATGCATATTCCCTATTCACGCAGGATGGCAATTCCTGGACGCGCGAAGCCTAAGATCGATCAAATATGTATGTGAGTAAGTAGATATTAGTTCAGTAAGTTAGGAGAAGGTGTGATGCTATGTAGGTATGTACTCGTATATATGTATATGTCGCAGTCATCTGGTTGAATCTGCTATTCAATTGAATGACTAGCGCGTTCATTGAATGACGACATTTAATTGAATGCCTAAAGGACAACTCGTCAAGTTATTGAATGAAACGTTCAACGTCTTGACTGAACGTCATTTTAGCATAGTCGTTGAATGGGTAAAAGCCGACTGTGTAATGTTTAGTTTATAATTTTTCTTTAAAAGTATCCGGAGGCGGCGTATTAATAGGTAAATCCATGCTGTCACACTATTTTATTACGTATAAGTAAGTTTAAAGTAAATCTAATCAAAAAAATATCAACACTCAGGTGATCATGTTCGACGCCATATTTGTTTTAGTGACTACTAACGCCGCGTGGGAAAAAAATGAACTAAATTACAATCACTTGACTGCTTTTACGTCCGCTCTTTTCAAAGGGCTATGTTTCAATCCGCTACCTAGTTGGACGTTAAGTGACGCGTGTTTAGTCAACGTTCGGTCTAGTCATTCAATTGAATGTCGTCATTCAATGAACGCGCTAGCGATTCAATTGAATAGGAAATTCAACCAGATGACTGCGACATATACGTTACGTTCTACAGACGACAAGTCGTCCAACATTCAACACAAGCCTGCAAACGATTTTATTTTATTGGTTCTATAATTTTACCATTTCACTGTTCTAACCTAGAAATAAAAATGTTTATACCTACCTACACACACAAAGACACATTATAATGTTGAAATAATGTACCTATATCGACTATGCATACATTCCGTCCAAGAACCCTTCAAAGAAAGCCTTTGGAGGGATGCGGATCCAAACTCCTATAAGACATCTAGCGATATTTAAGTACAAAACAACAGAATGCGACGTCGCAATTAATTCGCGCTAAACTCGTCCGGCGCGGAACAAGCCGCCCGTTTTAACTTTCCGCCTCGGTGCGGACGCCGCTACCATCTGTTGCCATGAGCCATTGTTGAGGTACTCCTCGCAGCGCACTCGTTTTGAGATGCGCACAAACTGTTCCTTGAACGGCACTTATTTTGTGGTGCACCCAAACTATTCCTCCACGGGCACTCATTTTGAGACGCACCCAAACTATTCCTTCAAGGGCACCCATATTGACGTAGTATAGATAGGTGAACCTATCTATACTGCGAGTATTCCTCAAAGCGCACCCATTTTGGGGCTCATCTATATCATTCATCGGTACGCAACTATTTTGAGGCACTCTTTGAATACTCACCGCACACAAATCTGCTCTCTGCATGATCTAAAGATTAACTGGTAGACAATGCATGCTCCTAGCATTAAGTTCGCCTTTTGTACCTTTTGGTGCAATAAATAAACTATTCACCAAACGCACCTATTTTGACGAGCACCTAACTATTCTTTTCTTTGAAGCGCACTCACTTTAAGGCGCATCTAAACCATTCCTCGAAGCGCACCCAACAATCAAGTTTGCCCTTTGTAACCTTTTGTGCAATACGTACCTAAGGTTTAACCAGATTAATAAATAAAAATTTATATTCCATTAAAAAAATTCAATTAAGACGTTTCTCCATCTACGGTTCTCCAGACCATCCATCGTTCGCAATGTCAAAAAGTTATAGGATCTCAATCATGTAGAAGCAAGCTTCTAACTTTACAAACCCTACAAATCTATACTTTAGCCAAAATTATGTGGCTTGGCCGTTTCACTACTGTCACAAGGAGTAAAGTGAAATTAATTAATTTAATAAGTACCGTACATTGTTCCACTGGTAGGGGCCGTCATTCAATTAAGTGGAGGCCCGTTGTGGAGCCTCCATACTTTTAGTTATGTCTGGTAGCGTCGGCAGCCACATTAACATTTGCCATGCCTTTATATAAGCCAGACGAATTTATTCAACGCGCCATGTTTGATAAAATATTTACCTATTCTCTACAGTTATGGTAAATTATGTAAAAGATGTTGAGTAATGGGATGTAAGGAAGCCATCCATCATCTTTTCGCTCCAAGCCATCCTCACCTGCCCGTGTGGAGCCTGCTGTATTCAGCCTAACAATACCGCAGCCAAATGACCTCCGGTATTTCTGCATAGCTAAATCCCACAGGCCGATGACGGGCAGCAGCGTCACCGCTGCTAGAAACTACGCCCTGCGATCGCCAACCTGCCTGCCCAGTGTGGCGATTATGGGCAAATCCCACAGATGTTTCCGGAGCTCGAGGGGGGTTAGGGTGTCGGGCCGGCATGGCGGTGGCAACCGACAGGTAACTGACCAGTTACTTGCCCGTTGTCACGGCGACTTGGGCTTCTCTTTCGCTTTCCATCAGGCTTATGGAAGCCATTATGTCGAGCTATTATAAAAAAGAAAGAAAAAAACAAACGAGGCTCTGAACGAAGGCATAGCTAAATACCACATCTCGATGACGGGCAGCAGCGTAACTGCAGCTAGAAACTAAGCCCTGCGATCGCCAACCTGCCTGCCCAGTGTGGCGGCAAATACCACAGATGTTTAACAAAGTGGCGAACAAGAGAGGCCTGTGTTCAGCAGGGGACGTCTGCAGGCTGGTGATGATGATGATGATAAAGTAATATTTTCTTTTAATTAAAGTTAAGTTACTTAGTTATTTTTTTCATTAAATACTAGTGTAGTTAATGGGCACGGAATGTTTGCGGCGGGAGGCGGTTCGGCACAGACGTGTGTTCGGCCACATCATTAACTATCCGCTGGGTCGGACGGTAACATCCCTGACAGGCATCTAATGTGGATTAAACTGGTACAGGTTAATTGCTTTGGATGCAACACTAGTGTGTCGACCTGGGTCCGCATGGGTGCCAGTTATTGTTGAAGGGTAGGTGGATTTGAGAAAATTTGACCTATGCGTTATTGCTATTTGAAAGAGGTATCTCAACTGTACGGATATAAACGTTTATTATTTATTGCACACCAAGCAGTTGACATAAAAATTTGCTGTTGGCAGGCTCGGGGGCTCAATTGGTAGTGACCTCTGTCTTCTGAGCCAAGGGTCGTGGGTTCGATACACACACTACAAACATTTGTGTGCATGAACATGTCTGTATTGGTCTGGGTGTTTTCTATGTATAATATGTATCTATTTATTTACAAAAAAACTTAGTTCGGGGCTAGGTGACGTTGTGTGGCCCAGCGTGGCAAGTCTTGGGTTATTTATATCCATAATTTTTTTTTTATAGTGGCTCGACATAATGGCTTACCTACGCCTGATGGAAAGCGAAAGAGAAGCCCTAGTCGCTGTGACAACGGGCAAGTAACTGGTCAGTTACCTGTCAGTCGCCACCGCCATGCCGGCCCAACCCTAACCCCCCACGAGCTCCGGAAACCCTACTCACCAGCAGAAACACGACCCGGAGGTCATTTGGCTGCGGTATTCTATAGGGTGGAGGACCTTTCCCGGACGGGCAGCTCAATTCGAGCGAAGATTCACTATGCACTACCTCTCTTAAATTGGTGCATTCAACAAAAAATAATGCAAAATACCTACTAGCGGATCCACTTGCGTGTATTTGATTAATAGCTGTCTAATGTGGAGAGCCCAATTAGGCCGCAACTTACACGACTCACCATTAGGTCGTTAAAATGTGAGCGAAAAGAAAAATCCTCATTTAATTGGCAGGAATACAAATAGCAGATTACGCGGCGCAAAATGATTGTTGCCCCATAAAAATATCTAAAAGTAAACTTCAGTTTTCGCCGAGTTTGAAACCAAAAGGAACCTTATTTATAGGTGATAAGGACATTTCTCGCATGTTGGCAAGTGGAAGCGTTTGAATATAATTTTAATACCGGCTGTGGTCGCGTGTGCGTAATTACTTGCGTATTTTGGTTCGGTCTTTGATTAAAAAGATACTTTTATGGACGACTTATTTTGTAAATAAGTAAATATAGCAATGTTTACTTTATACAATTTTATTAGAAAAAAAACTGCTTGAATAGAGTAGTAGAAGGTCCGATAAAAATGAATTAGTAAATAAGTTTATGACAACATCACAAATGTATATCTAATCAACATACCTACTTAAATTGATGCGAACATGTTACTTGCTTGAGCGTTCTTGCAATTTGTATCTAGAACAACGCAGGTGTACCAAACTAACACAAATGTTCATCCCATGATGACTGCAAGTCGAATCCATGTTATCCATGGCCCATAGTTTAGAAAGCAGTAGGTAGGTAGTAGGTAATATTCAAAAGTTGCGCGCAAAACTTGCCGAGAAAAGCCTTCCGACTATCAAGATGATAAGGATGAAATCTTGTATTGCTACGAAATGTACGAAGATGAAAAATGGCAGTTGCTATTAGGTGAAAAAATTACCTAAGTAGGTATGGAAGAATTACTTAATAGGTAAGTATAACACCTAAATCAAAACGACTATCGTTAATTAAATCAGAAATTAAAGGAAAGGGTACCTTAAGACCGGCATTATGAAATAACGAGCAGATGAAGGATTTATAATCTGTTGTAAGCTCAGTTAAAGTCCGCTAATGTTTTTCTATGAAATCGGCCGTAAAGGCATTAGGAATAAAGGGAGGATTAGCAGGCACAGTTGAACGAATGGCAGTAAGATTTTGAAAACATTATAATATGTATGTATATTTTATTTTGAACTTGTATGTACTTAAAGAATTTCAAATAGGACTGCCCCATCTTATCCCATGCCTCAAAAATTATGGTTGTAGAACATTAGAGAGTGGACGGGAATTGCGACGGCTGTTTCGACTCGCGCAGGACAAGGCTAGCTATGCAGAGATGACTGCCAACCTTCATTGATTGGAGATGCACTTGAAGAAGAAGTTCTCATCCCATGGTGATCCCTAACCATGATCTACCATGGTGATCCATCTGATGTTGATTTAAAATCGAGGAGTGAGGTGGGCAGACGACATAGCAAGAGTCGAATGATTGCGCTGGGTGCAGGCAACCAACGTGGTATTTGACGCCATAAATAATTTAATTGAAAAAATGGCTTAATAATGAACATCAAGCCTATTGTAAGATCTTATTGTCAGTATTCACCAGTCTAAGTGGTCTGGTTGGCTTCGCACCCCCTTACTTTTACAGCCATTTATTAAGATTTACAGGTTAATTAATTCATTAAGTACAGGTTCTCAAGGTTTCCTTCACCGCAAAAGCGTCGCACATACGTGCATATAATATGAACAAATATGAATTCTAAATTTGAAAATTTTATGTTTGTTCAAATATTACTCCTACATTGTGACAGTTGCTTCACTGTTACTCTGTACACTGCTGTATTAGTATAAAGGGCAGCTTACACCGAGTTAACGATACATGGTAAGGGCGCGCGCACACCGCGGCGCGTGCGGCGTGACGCCACTTCATTATGTCAGTATTGAGTGTGCTGGTCGCGTAGTGATGTGCTACCGAGCTTATTGAATATTATATCGATACTTGAGTCTTGGAATGGACACAGCTTTTAGGTAAACGTAGTGTAGGAAGCCCCATAGTCCGTTGGGCTAATGACCTTGTAAGAACTGCTGGTAGTGGCTGGGTGAGAGAAGCCCGGTATAGAGAAATGTGGCGCGAATTAAACGCCTAAGTTCAGCAGTGGACGGACCAGGAAGTTGATTGATTGTACATGTATATAAATGTAGTTTTAAGTCTTTAAATAACTGCGGTAACCGCTCAATATCGGGCAGGCCATTCGTAGGCTTGCCTGCCTTTTTATGTTACGACCGTGTACGTTATTGTGAAGTCTAAAATAATAGGGTTAGTTTAATTATTTTACGTTAAAAACACATTTATCCGCCCGACTTAGAAAACCAACCAGAAAACGTACCACAAAACTGCCCCTATTGAAACTTAAACAGTACGTACGATAATCGCAAGAAAAAAAAACTTATCAAAACGAAAGATAAAAATATATTTTTGACAAGCGTTCTATAAACACTTGAAACAAGCACTTAGAAGTGAATTCTCAAAACAGTACCTGAATTGAAATGAATTACACTACTTACTACCGGATTGTAGCTTCCATCGAGAAGAACCGACAAGAAACTCTGTACTTAGATACTCCTTTCAATGCCAATTTTTCTGATAATGTTTTTCATATTACATCATACTGCTCATACACACATTTCATTAAAATTATACTTATAATATCTGATCGACATCGACAAACGCGCAGCCATTGAATCAATTGTCGACGCAACAGGGGCCTCAACCCTTCAACACAGCTTAATTCTATAATTGAGGGTTATTCTACAATTGAGGGTTAAATCCGTCCGGCAGACGGCGTTGTTTATTATGACACCATCGCGGCCCGGTCGGGGAGCGCCTTATCTCGATGGCATTTCGGGAAACGTCCAAATCTGATGTGCGTTGAGCTTTAATTGGCAAAGCTTTTTAACGGTGGGAAATGTGGTGGGTGATTAAGTTGTATATTCTTTAGGATTCGTGGACTTTATGTGACCAATAAAGAAAAAAATGATTTTAATCGGTTTTAGTTCAGCGGAAAAGTATTACCTACGAGCATTCTACCTTGTTTTTTTGGCAAAGATTAATATAGAAATCTGTCAGATTTCAATTATATTTTGAAACGAAAGTAGCTTGTGTATTCTCAACAAACGTTTGTTGATAAGTAGGTATACACAGGCAGTGAAACAGACCATCAATTTTTTTTTTAAAACGTATTTTTTAAACTGCTTAGTAGGTATAATCAGCATCATCATCAGCCGATCTTAGTCCACTGCTGGACATACGCCTCTCCAGTTTGTTCGCCACTTTAGACAAACACCTAGAGGCTTTACTCATAATTATAATCGCCACCCTGGGCAGGGGGGTTGGCGATTTACAGAGGATATACGGATATATAAGGAGTAAGTTTCTGTACTTTACTGATTTTAATCTATACGAGACGAGACGCAGAAGATGTTGAAGATGTTGCAGATGTTGGAGAAAGAATATCTTCTCTAGCATAGTCAAAGTAAGTAGTGTTTGCCAAATTCAGTGTAAGACCCTGCTAAGTTATGTGATAAGGGTTTTAAGTTGTAGACGGTATCTCGCCTGAATGGGGCCGCCAATTAACAAGTTACAGCTCAATCTGTCTGGGTATGCCAGCCCGGTAAGCACTTACTTAATGTTAAAGACGGAAAAGGAAAAGGGAAGCTCAAAGGAAATCAAATATAATATAAAAGTAAAATAAAACAGAAACAAAAATAACACAACACCACGCACGACAGATTGGAAAGCACACCGACCGAATTTTCATAGCAACAAAAGCAAATCGGAAATGTAAAAAAGTATTACCTCAAAGGAGGTTGGCCGCCATGCGGCCAGTCCGTAACACTTAATGTCTGCTATAAACACTTATAAATAAATAATGTATTTAATAAAATAAAAATAAAATAAAATAATTTATTTCTGCAAATAGATTCACAAGTAAATTATTTTGCACGTCAAACTTTTTTTTCCCTACTAGCACTTCGACGTGGTTTCCGAGGCAAGAAACTCATCAGTTTTGCCTTTTTTTCAAAAATATACATAATTATCATACTTTTGATGTCATACATTAATACAATATTTGTTAAGTGCAGGCGAGCAGCTCATTATGTCCATGTAATATTATCGTCTAGGAAGTAAGTAATGTTTATACTGAAATGTTAAATGAATAAATAACCCAAGACATGCCACGCTATGCCACACAACGCTATAGCCCTAGCCCCGGCCCCAAATTAAGACGAGGCCTGTACCTATTACGGATATTAGACAACTGATCATCATTAGCATCAGCCTATTGCAGTCCACTGCTGGACATAGACCTCTCCAGTTGTACGCCAGTTAGGGCAAACATCTGGAGGATACATAATCGCCACGCTGGGCAGGCCGGTTGGCGGTCGCAGGGCGTAGCTGATCGCGCTGATGACGCTGCTGCCCATCACCGGTTTGTGGTATCTAGCTACGCCTTCAATAGGGACTATGCATGAAAAATAGTTTGATGTATTTACTAATTTATCGTAAAATAGATAAAAATATACTATGAACAGTGAAAACAAAATCAAAATTGGCTGAAAATTGGGCGAGATACAGTCGTTGAAAGTAAATATATCTGTCTCTCTTACGCCAAACAGATTTTTCTATGGAGTTTGTATGGCACGCACGGTACGTGACGTCATCCGCCACGTCGGATCTCTCTGTCTAAGCAATAACTTTAACGCTTTATAAGTCGCTTAATAGAACATATAATTTAAAAATTCTTCGATATTTATGTATCTGGAAGATAAAAGATCTCAAGAAATCCATAAAAAAAAGGCATGCATAATAGGGAATACTATTATTCAAAGTCAAATTCAAAACATTTTTGTTTATACTGCAGACAAGCACTTATACAATCGAATACAGTTAAAAATGACTCTACCACCGGATTGAAAACGTAGCTTATATCGAGCTTATAGCACGAGTACCTACTCGTATATCCGTACCCGTAGAATAAGTAAGCCAACGCCGAATACAGAAATAAATAGTACTACGAATATAATAGTACATACGTACTACAGAACATACATACCAACACTACACCGACCGCTAAATACATCCCATAACAAAGCGGCCACAACATAATGGAGCCGTGTTTTAATCGGCCGATCCCGCCAACAAATTAATGCCATCATACTTGTAATTTCAATCACAAAATTAATTCAGCCGCCTTAAATAAGTGGCGGGTAGTCCAATCGATAAGATGAGACGGTAAGGGCGGGGGCGGGAACGGTAAATAACGTTATAGGGCGGCTGTGATTGGGCGGGAAGGTGCAGGGGCGTGGCTAGCGAGGCGTGGCCCCATTGGCTAGAGCTTTGCGAAGCTCGCCAGTGTCGGTCTACCGTTTGCGAAGCTCGCTACACGAGTTATGTTTTGATTTTTGTGGCGTTTTTTTTCGGTCAGTCGAACTGTTCGGAGGTGAGTAGCGGTCGAATTAAGAATTTGGTTTATTTTTGCATTTTGTTTTTTTTTATTGGTGGCCAGTCCGTCTTGATTTAACGGGTACGTATGCCTGATCTTATTTGTTTAATTTTCTTTTAAATTTGGAAAATGTCAATAATTGTAAGGTTGTTTTATTTGTTTTTATGTATTGACAGTTTAAAAAATTTATATTTTCGTTTAAATAAAATGTAGTGCCATGACTATTTATGTCCTAGATATTATGTAGGTACTTTATGTGGCGTTTACTACTAGGATAGGACCTTATGAAAATGTAGGTATTGTTCCGTGTTGCGACCTATTCTTCGTTGGGTCATTTATTAGAGTAAACTTCTCATAATACCCAATTTATTTGGATTAATTGAGCTTGTAATCTAATAGTGTGTAATTAAAATAATCTTTTGCCAATTCCATGTAATCTGTGTCTTTATATATTAAAACATACCGCATAGAATACACTATTTTCACAAGTAAGTAATAAGGGTTCTTTATTAAATTGTCTAGATTTAATTCAATTTAGTAACGTTTAAACTGTCGCATTGCATGTAAGACATGGAATGTTCGGTATTTAACCTATTTTTTAGCCCGAACGTGACCACGGCCGAAACGTCGGGCTGAAAAGGTATGTAAGTATGTGCGCGTTAAAACCCGAACATTTCATGTCCTAACTCATCTGTCTATCTTCTTGGTCATGGTAAATTCAAATGTAGTGTAAGAAATACCCATTGAAAGTTAAGAAGATTTTAATTATAAATTTATTTAAATACATTTTACATTCATACCGTGTTTATCTTTAATTGGTAGATAATCACGCTTCAAAGTTGTTATACTGTTAGAAGTTTATAAGCATTAATTAATTATCTATTATGTTTTCTTATTTATTATGAAGTCTGTCTTTGTCCTACCTCTCATGGCCTGTAAATTCAGCCGCGATATTATAACTCTTCAGTGTGTGTGAGATATCTACCCACTTTTGAAGTGCTACAGGAAATGTCTTGTTTACAAAAAAAACACCTATCAAGTTTCTCTCCTAGATAGAAGCGATCTTTCGGCTCCGGCGGCAGATTCAGAGCCTTTTGAGATATTTTCAGAGGTGTCCGGGGAAAATACCATATTTCGCCCAAATGTCCGGGATTTTTGCCGTGCTTATACGGCGTCCGCAATCCCCGGCTTCGCACAGGTGAAATACTGTCGGCATATATCATACACATAAACCTTTCTCATGAATCCCTCTATCTATGTATTAAATAAACCGCATCAAAATCCTTTGCGTACTTAAAGATATAAGTAAGTAAGTATACCTACACAAGGACAGACGGAAAACGAAACGACTTCGCCATCATCACTCCGGGCACATTTAACCGACTTCCAAAAAAAAGGAGGTTCTCAATTCGACTGACTTTTTTTCTTAGATATTATGTTTGTTACCACATGTCCCCGAGAATTTCGAGCCGATATGAAAAAATCTTTTTCTGTTCGAAAGTTTACTCGGTCCCATTGTCACCATATTGTAGTCGTTTTTTTGCCAAAAAATGCTGTTGATTATTTTTCTCAACAGCCGAATGTGCTGAAGAGAAGAGCAGCCGAAGAGCTGTGATCTGTCTGGAACTACGCTTTTAGGTGCTAGTGAGCTCTTGACATTAAGCTGACATTGTGATTACCACCTATACCTACCTTATAGGTTAGGGGTTAGGGCTTTTGGATTCCCCGCTTGTCCGGTGGTGAATTCGATGACAATTTCGCCTTAGCTTCTCATGTCATCGTGGTCAGTAAAGAAAGTACCTTAGAAAAAAAGAAAGAAAGAAAATTCATTTATTTGGTACACACACATTAACGAAGATAATAATATTAAAAAAAAGAAAATGGAAGAAAGAAAAAAAGAAACAAAAAGACACAGTTAAAATAACATTATTGACAGCTTTTGACACGGTGAAATGAAAACATGAAGTATGTAAAAAAAACATGGTTGCCGGCTGTCAAAAACATGTTATGCAGCATGTATTTAGAGACAGAATATATATCTCACATTCCTTTCCATTAATGCAGTAGATATGCTATAAATTCCCATGTAACCTTAGGATGATTTTAATATAGAGTTAGTTTAACTAAAACATTTGTACACGTCTTTATATTAGCCCCATTTAATTGCGTTTAAAACCATAAAGAAAAAACGCTTTAAAAAAGACATTCTAAAACACTGGCACCAAACAATAGCAACATTCAAATCCCCAGAGAAAAAGAAATCACTGCACGCGAAAATTACATTCGCGCACGAAAGATAATCGGAAGATTTAATTTCTGACCTCGTTAAATATAGATGCGAGTCTTGTTGCGTTGTTTAAGGGGGGTGGGGCGGTCCCCAGGGACCTCCTAATTGAAAGACAAACAGGGGACGGGCGATTCGCAGCGAATTCATTATTTCTACATTAACTTCATGCCACCTGACTTCGCGATGTGGATTTTCGGTGTCGCACTTGTGTGCTTGGTGCTCCTTTGTTTTATTTGGTAGGTACTATGTGGGTAATAGGCGTCTGTGGACAAGAATATCGCAAGATTTGTTTATGGTTTTCGAATAGGCTTAATTGGACGGTAAATTTTCTTCGGAATTTGGAATAATGTGTGTTTTGTAATAATTTTCCTGTACGTACTTGGGCCTCTCTTTCGCTTCTATTAGACAATGAAAGGACACTATGCTGTACTACTATAAACAATTTTTTATCAAAATTAAACAAAACGAATTTTTATCAACCTCTTTGAAATATCTCAATTTCTCAATTGTCACCTTACCCTCTCTTTTATTTATCCTCTTCCCAAAGGTTGTCTGGAAGAGATAGCTGAAAGCGTTATTTGTACGTCGATTTATCATTGTAGGTACGTAGTTCTTAAGTTATCTGTTTGGTGTGCAATAAAGAATATCTATCTATCTCTTTAATATCTGTCGGTGTGTCTGTAAATTACTACTTGACATAAACTTTATTAAAAATATAACAAAACTTTCTAATAGGTATATTTCGGTAAGTTTGTCATAATATGTTATAGTTTTTACTGTTTCCTGTAGGTACATTATTACAAGGAAAAGTGGTACGAAATAATGGTGAACTCATGTTCAACATTGTATGTATGCTTTAAAATGGTTGTTTAAAATTAACCGTAACAAGTCACTTTTGTTGTTACAATCATTGAAGTAGAACAAATTAAGTCGATGTGAAAATCACGTAAACTTTCGAATAAAATTACTTGAACAAGCAATAATAACAATAAAACAGCATGTACAAAGTAATAAACAAAATTCGCCAAACGCGTTATTTTAATTTAACTTCTGTAAGGCAATGTTTAACTTTTAACAGAATCTCGGCACGCTCCCGGTCTATTCGAAGTTTCTTTTACGAGTTTCTTTTAGCATTGACTTGTACTAAAATTGCGTTCACAAAGATTTTTCATTGCAAATTGTTTGCCGACTTGTTCGCGATGTAAATGATTGGTTTGATTCAATTCGTTGTCGAAGCAAATTGATGAGATTTGGGAAGCGTAGCGCAGGAGCCGGCTTTCGTTTTAGGTACTTTTTGTTGCATTTGTTTTACATGCATACTTTTGCTCAATATGTAATAAATTTTATTTAAATCTTGTGAATGATTCGAAGAGAAACATTTTTTTTATAGTAGCTCGACATTATGGCTTCCCTACGCCTGATTGAAAGCGAAAGAGAAGCCCAAAAATCGCTGTGACAACGGGCATGTAACTGGTCAGTTACCTGTCTGTTGCCACCGCTATGCCGGCCCAACTCTAAACAAAAAACAATTATAATTTTCGACAAAATAATTATTAAATACATAAAATACTACAGACCGACAATGATCTTATGGCACAGGGGCGACAAAAAATTTACGTTTTCTAAAAGGGCGGCCTTTCTTGATTGCTTGTAAATTCTTTTTAACAAGCAATAGATATTTTTTAATTTTAATGCAAACTTGCTTAATCTCCTTAGTTATTTCTCCCCCACTTGTCCGGTGATGATGACAAGGCCATCTAAGGGGTCATCATAGTCTTTTGGAAATAACAAAACTAAGTCCGGAAAGAATTAAAAAAGTTGATTTCTCAACTTGGCCTCGTAAAGATTAAAACACGGGTTTTATCTTGATTAATATTCGTCTTAATCGTTTAAAACATTCTACAATGAAAGTAAATAGTGCTAAACTGTAAACAAAATAGGTACCTACTTAAAAAACCAAGAAAATAGCATGTAGGTAGGTATATGCTTGTCTTGACATTGTACAGATACTTCTCTCTTCTCTCTCCCCAGTGCGGTAAAATAAAAAACGATTAATAAACAAAATCATATTTAAATTCACCCTCGTTTTTCGTATTTGTAAGACAAGCCGCGCGGCAAGTCGATACAAGTAGATGCATTGTGCGCATTTTTTGCCAATTCTTTTTTTTTGTAATCCCCACTCAATATTGGGGGAGGGAGGTTCATAAAAAACACATAATGGCGATTCTCATCAAAACAGAATCGACAGCTGTCGTCATGGATAATAATATAATTTTGTATTGATTCCTTGGTGGCCTCGAGGTTGGAAATGCCCTATGAGTATGAATACTTATTAGATCAAAAAATCTTCGACTCGGAAAGCGGTCCAGAAAACATGTGTACCTACAATGTATACGTATAAAACATGTGGAGATGTTGATTGCCAAAATAATAATTAACTAAACTATGTTATGTAAAAAAATGGTTTTCTGAAACTCTATCCAATAATAATTTAAAAAAAAAAAGAATATTTAAATAGAATATAATATTTTCATTCAATTTAAAATGGATTTGCGCTTGTCCATAATTTCCTGATGATGACCATAATCCCGAATGATAGCTAATTAATTTACGGAACACAATCACCTACATCCTACATAAAGTTAAATTAAAGCACCTATTCAACAAAATAACATAAAAAAATATTACGTTCCTCCGTGTAAATACAACTGTACTCTCTACTTACATAAAATCTAAAAGAGGGGAGACTTGATAAAAAGACGCGCGTTGATTCTCATCAGAACAATCTCGACAGTTGTCGTTTTCGTCGCAACAACGATTCAATTACTTTTATAAGTAAATTCGGGGACAATTTGCATGTTTATGCCGCTTGTTTATTTGACTGGATTGTTTATTTAATTTTCAACATAGCTTTCGCTTTGGATATTAAAAGAGATGGGCAATGTCTTGACGGATTTGTTGAAATCTTTGAGCGCCCTGATATACAAATACAAAAGTTTTTACGATTACAACTGTACCTATTTAAAATTATAAAGACTTAGCGACCAAAACTCCCCTATAATTAAATAAAAATAAATATCAGACAACATCAGTCATATACTTACGTAGGTACATTGCTCCGATCCCATAGTAAGTAGCTTAAGCACTTGTGTTATGGGTATCAGAACAAGGAAGTTACCACAAATATACAATACTTAAACACAAATATAAACACTCAGACACGGAACAAACACAAATGTTCATCACACGAATGTTTGTCCCGGGAGGGGATCGAACCCACGACCCTTGGTTCAGAAGGCAGGGGTCACTATCAATTGAGCCACCCAGCCAGTCACTCGTGTAGAGAGTAGAGATCCTCACCTTTGAGATGGACGGACCAGGTAAAGGCATCAATGAAAGGCTCGGCAAAGGCTACTCGAATGCATGAGAAAGGCAGTATTCAGAGCAGAATGGCGGCGCGCTATGAAGCTTTCCAACGCCTGTTATAACGACCACGTTCACTCCGTCAAGAATGACATTAATGAACAAGGAGGAATAATTAAATCTAGCCAAGTAATCTGATTGATAAGCGTGCGAAGAAGCTCGGATGATGACTTACTTTGCGACGCAAGTCTGCAAAGTCTAGAACACCGTCGGAAATTCGCCTGTACCTATTCTTCTCCAAAATGACCTATCCTATAAACTTATCGGTTACATTTAGGAGAGTAAGCAACGCAGTTATTATTTAATTTAATTCCTCCCGCTTTGCTTATTTAGTATCCGAATAGCATGGATACGGCAAATAGGCACTGATATAATATGGCCTAGCTCTACCTCCATAGTGCGAACGGCCACACTTTAGAATTGTTTGCCGGGTTCCTTATTCCCCGAGAGATAATATTCCGATGTTCAGGGCAAGAGAGAACCGGTTTTCCTGGGTAAGCGAGTTCTAACGTAGAATGCGATATCGCTCACCATCAGTTGAATTGCAGCGAAGTGTGTGTGTGTATGTAATGAATAAATTTTGCCGATTCCAGAAATTCTTTCACCATTAGAAAGTTATATTGACCCTGAGTAGCATAGGCTATACTTAATACTCAATCATTTATTGCATCTATAATGTAGGTGCATAAATTATTACAAGATGTTATAGGTAAATTAGGTCATTATAGACCCTGAAAGGGTACCGCAATTGAAGAGAGGACGCTCAGAAGCTTTATAACTCTAATGAATGTGAAAATTTTGGTAATAATATTAGTATATGTATATATTAGTATAGGTATCTAGGTATATTATTTCTTTTATTTATTTTTTATATTCCTTCGTACTATATAGCTTTTATTTATTAAAAATTGTTTCAATTGTGCAGTAAATTGTTTAATTTTAGTATGTAATTTAGGCTATATGTGTTGCTAGAAAAGATATCCTTACTAAATCGCCAATAATGGATATTTATTACCCAATAAAATGTAGGTATATTTGAAATACCCGAAGCAACCGAGGGCGGATCGCTAGTTTCGTATAAAAAAGGAAACATATATGTACCTAAGCCATATTTTATCTACACACAGCGAAAAAGCTCGCAAAAATATGTACATAGCTGAAACAAAGCAATCTCCGTGACAATCGGTCGCAGTTTGCCGAGCGCGCTGCCGAGCGTTTTCAAACTCGAAGGCTCGTTAAATATTAATCGTCGAATTAACCCCATGTCTTGCCGGCTCCAATTAAGCGCACAAAGTACCAGAGTAAATAACGAACGTTCGTTGCGAATTAATTTTGTAGCGGGCTTTGGGATTCAGAGGCAGTTTGTTTAAAGGTCTCAGCGCGCGCTTTTGTCGGTGCCTTAGCGTTTAATGATTAGATTATGCTGGTTGAGCACGGAATTTAGCGATGAATATATTGTGCCTATGAATAAGTCAGTATGAAATGTGCGGCGGAGGAGTATGACAAATGATTTGTTGATTTGAGAGATTAATTTTGGTAGTGATTTTCGGCGCTGGAAATAATGTAGCACTATTTATAACATATGTAATGTACCTACTTACTTAGGCACAGACAGACATAAACTTGAATCAGACTTGTTTTAGACAGCTATTACTTAGGTAAGAACAGGATACAAGGCATAAGTTGCCCATCTGAACATCATAGCTTTATTTAGTAGCGCTTGACACGAACTTGCCTGATGGTAAGTGACGTTAAGAGACTCCGCAAACCACAGACTTTCTATCTGCCGATAGTTTGGTTGGGCTCATAATCAGTATGATGATATGTAAGTATGCAAGTCCGCACACTAAGTATAACCGAGTGATCTTCACTGATTATGAGCTCGACCAAACTATAAGCCGATAGAAAGTCTGTGGTTTACGCGGGGTCTTAGGCTTAGGTTCGACGGAGCGCGCTCACCCTATACAAACCGATTAACGCTCGCCTTGAAAATCTTAGTTTAGATAACTAGGGAGATCCCTAGAAACACGGATTCCGGTAAAGAGTTCCATAGTTTAGCCGTTCGCATTATGAATGTAGAGGCAAAGCGCGATGTGCGGGTTTTTGGAACCTGCACCATAAGTCTTGTGTCTCCTTACCGTTGACATTTAGTACTGAGGTCCTGTCCAATAGACGGACAGCTAGACATTGATTCGTTGCTAGCTAATAACTAATTAACGCTTGATACTGCAGCTGTCGTGGGCTGACATGAAGTTTAACAATATGTGTGTGTATGTATATGTACAATAATGTACATTGCTTGTCTCGTTACATATTACTATAAAAAGACCAATACAAAACACAAAACGCTTCAAAAGAATCTCGAACTTGCCCAGATGACGTCATTATACCAGCTTACGGGAAGAGTAGGTAGTCAATAGGTAGGAATCGACGATAGCAAAACAACCCAAATTGTATTGTAACTTTGTCAATACATTCGACATTGGTAGAAGTAACCCTCGTAGAATGGCTGGTTGCCATTTGCCATTGACAGAAAAAAGAGTTACAATCCGATTCTTTAAGAAGTCATTTCATGATATCTTGGCTGTCATTTGCACGCACATCGTTTCGGGACGATATGAATGAGAAAAAAAATTCAATATTAAATTGTAGTGCAATTAAGTTAGTCAAATAGGCTATATAAATTCATGTATTTTTTATTTAACTACTAAGCGCACGTTTGTCTTAAATGATCGGACACTTTTGACAAATTGAGTTCGTAGGTACTATGTACGTACAATGGAGTCTACTAGTATAATTATGTAGGTAAGTCGATCCGTATTAACATAAATAAAAATATCGCCGAGATGATGACGAATGCTTGACTAACGCGTCCAATTGTTCTTCAAAAGGTCTTAGTGTAACTTTAATTACGAAGGACCCTCGGTATAAATCACAAGTTTTTCCTCCTGAAACTATCTCACAGACCCCGGAGAATGACTAGAGCGGCAGATTAAGCAGATAGGGTCTCACAAAGCTGCTGCTTCGCTGTGAACACACACGACGGGGGTGGTGTGACAACACATTAACTAAGACAGGGACAAATAAGTAGATGGTTATAAAATAGAATAGAATATAATTTTATTGGCAACACACAGGTACAAGAACATTACAGATAGGTACAATACAGGTAGACATTTACATAAATAGAAGAACAATTAGAAACATATTGCAATAACAAGAACGATAAAATAAGAAAAGAAAAAATAAAGTTCAATTACAAATAAATAAAACAATTAAATACTTATGATGCAGTCAGTTTTCTCGTAGGCTTGATGGAGTGTCATCATGCCCACCACCAAATTAAGGGAGATATTAACACTACTGTGTTAATACCCTCCTGACAGAATTTCGACCATAGCAGGCAATCTCCAGGTAAACTAGCTGGTTGTTATAGTCCACTGGCATGTGCTTAAACACAGGTAAACTCCCTGTTAGAGAAGAAGAAGCTGTTACCTATTTTCCGATAAACAGATTGAAAACTTCCGAGTCGGTGGGAGACAGTAATCTCTTATGTTATGGATGAATAGCATATGGGTTCACTGTTCGATTTGACATTTTTGGTGGTATGTTTAGAATTATTTACGTGGTTTAAAAGTGAGCTCTTTCGTCTCGGCAGGCAACGGCATATTTGTGCCCCTGGCAATCTTGGCATTGCTAATGTCCATGGACGGCTGTTACTATTTAACATCAGACAGGCCGCTTGTTCGTCTGCTATCAACAGCAATAAAAAAATATCAAGCTAAATAAGACACAAAACTTATTACAAACCCACCCACTACAAACATTTGTGTGCATGAACATGTCTGTATTGGTCTGGGTGTTTTCTATATATAATATTATGTATGTATTTACAAAAAATATATCTAAGTAAGTTTATCAGTTGTCTAGTACCCATAGTACAAGCTTCGGCTTAGCTTGGGTTATTTATTTATTTATTAGATTCCCAAGCCAAACTCAAAATTCCTTCACGTATATCAAAATCAGTCATAATTTTTAATTCTTTGACATTAACATATGAAACTTCTCCGAAGCATATCAGTAGAAATAATTGACGCAATTTCGCCCTAAATATTGGCTACCCCACGGTCCCTCGCGCGCGCTCTTGACACAAACAGATAGTCGAGTGTCCCTTTTAGTTGCGGATTATCCCCGCAAATGCACAACGTGTTGTCAATGCGGTGATCGGCCGCGTCGAAATCCCGATACATCGATTTGTTTGGTCACCCTGCTTGTGTCGAGTGGGGGTTAGTTTTGGTGAAACGAATTGGTTTTCGTTTAATGTTGTTACTTCTATTGAGTAGGTTTAATATCAACCTGATGTTTGTATGTAGATTTTACTTAGTGATAGAAAAAGTGTGTAGAGTTAAAATAACTAATACTTTCTGTAAAAGTCCAATTTGTGTAATTAGGTAAACCTGTACTAATAATCTTACACTTGAGAGGACGGTAGGTAGAAAAGGAACAACATGAAAGAATGGCTCTATGATTACAATGATTAGATACAAAATCTAGAGTTATAACACTCCTTCTCTTATGAAAAGTAATTTAGTCACAACCAAAAACACATTTTCGCCTTAATAATAAACGGTTAAGTAATACCATTTAGTATATTAATAGACTAAAGTCAAATTTGACTGAACGTCCGTGATAGTTTCCGGATACGAGTCGAAATGGTTCCTGCACCCTTCCATGGTGTCACATGTATGTATATCTTCTATAATGTTCCATCTTTTGTCATTTTGTAATGTGAGAAGCAATATAATTTTGAATTTAATTGAATTGAATCTTCTACAGGCGTAGCTAAATACCACAGGCCGATGACGGGCAGCAGCGTCACCGGAGCAAGAAGCTCCGCCCTGCGATCGCCAACCCCCCAAAAATTTAGCACAGTGTGCACTAAATTTGGGGATATTAATTATATGACATACTGTACTCATCTTCCAAATGCCGTACCGACACAATGCGCAGATATGCATGACCGTTCGCGATTAGTTCCGAGGCAAGTGGCGCACATGCGCTCATCCCGTCCCATGGGTCACGGGCCCCGGCTTCAACACCATATGGCCCTTGTAAGGGAGTTGTAATTACAAGCGAATTTATCAGCCGCTTTGTCTGCGAGGCTGCTGGCCGGTGCGCCGTGAAATGCGGAATATGATAAATGTGACTGAACTCATTCAACAATTAGTCAATTATTAAGATAAATAGAGACTCTTCATTTTACACTATACTAAGCACACGTAGATATTCTTTATTGCACAACAAACAGTTGACTTAAAACTAGATACAAAGATATTGAGGTACAATTTAGGCGATCAGTCTTATCGCTTTAGCCGATCGTTTCCAGGCAACAATTCAAGGATAGAGGATATCTAATTGAAAGAAGGGTCCACACAATATTATTACTATATTAAATTAGTAGGTAGTAGTACTACCTACTACTAAGTAGGTATATCGAAATCGATCAGTAATACATACCTAGTAATAATTATAATCCTTCACGCGATAGTTAATAGTAGTGTCATAAAATATAATATTACGCTTACAATTAAGTAATAACTCTTAATAATAATAAAACTATTACAATGATTCTTCGTGCGTCCAAGTACATTAATAATTCAGTAACTCTATACTCAAACGACACAAGTTTTATTAAGCAAATACAATTATTAATAACTAGCTGTGCTCGCGACTTCGTCCGCGTGGAATAGTTATTTTTTCCCCGTTTTTTTTTTACGTTTTCCATTATTTCTTCGTCTAATAGCTCGTTCCTAATAGCTGCAGCGTGATGTTATATAGCCTATAGCCTTCCTCGATAAATGGTCTATTCAACACAAAAAGAATTTTTCAATTCGGACCAGTAGTTCCTGAGATTAGCGCGTTCAAACAAACAAACAAACAAACAAACAAACAAACAAACTCTTCAGCTTTATAATATTAGTTAAGATAATCCAATTTTCCTATTTTCTATTCCAAAAATAATAGCATCGAAGCTAATGACAATAAATAACGGTAGGCCATTACGGATAACACGGTATTACTGGTATCACTAAATCAGTGGCGAGAAGCGACAAAAAAGCAACATATGCAGTTATTACCATAATGTAATGTCGCTTAATCAATTATTTTGGCGGGCGCGCGCCCCGGCCCACTGTGCAGGGGACGCAATTGACTAATCACACCGTATAATGATCGTCCCGATCTGTCACCGGAGTTAGACAACCCTATGTTGATTCTTGACATTAAGAACGGTTTGTTTAAAGTGGCGATCTATCATTTGAGAGTGGTGACATGTTTTTGTTGCGTTTAAATTGTGGAGGGTGACTTTTAAAGGTCATAGTTTATAAAATGTTTGTTTATATTTTTCGCAGTTGTTATCTTGTGTATCAAAATCAATAGCTTTTTACTTCCCACGTCTTATTTTAAATTCTACTTACTATAAACAAATGTCTCAAGTCTAAAGGTCTTTATTTTTTTTTTTTATAGTGGCTCGACATAATGGCTTCCCTACACCTGATGGAAAGCGAAAGAGAAGCCCAAGTCGCTGTGACAACGGGCAAGTAACTGGTCAGTTACCTGTCAGTTGCCACCGCCATGCCGGCCCAACCCTAACGCTCCGGAAACCCTACTCACCGGCAGAAACACGACCCAGAGGTCATTTGACTGCGGTATTCTATAGGGTGGAGGTCCTTCCCCGGACGGGCGGCTCAATTCGAGCGAAGATTCGCTATGCCCTACCTCTCTTAATTTTGAAATAGTAGATAACAGTAGTTTAAACCATCTTGTATTACCACATGTATGCAATAAAATATTTGAATTTGAATTAGTGTTGATCAGTGAATCAATATTATAATCATCAATTTCTCTTCTAAAATTAAATTTTCTAATATTTAAGATAACACACTTATCTATTATAATATAAAAAAAATATTTACCATCATCTATACATCTTAATAACAAGTACTTATTTCAAAAGTCATCATTTAATTTTTTCAAAGTCATTATCTATCCAAGAAACGTTATCTGCATAAATAAACTAATATTTACCAAACTAATCAAAAATACAGTTAACACGCCCACTTTAATTAAAAACCGTTTTCAAATATTAGTTTAAAAGCACACATCATTTCAACAATATTAAAGTTAACAAAAAACCAACAACATGCTCGAAGTCACTTGTTGAAATTGTTAAAAAATGGGCCAATTTCCAAATCGAAACCGTCCATCCCTCACGGAGGGCGGCGTCCCTCACACTCCCGCCCTCGACTCAATTGATATTCGATACAGTAAATTCACACGCAAACTGCCTATTTGTATACAAAATGATCACTTTTGTCCCAATTTATTGGCCCTTTTCCCACTGTGCAGTTTTATCGGGCGGCAAAAGTAAATGTAGTCATTTTTGTCGTAATGTGCTCCTTTGTTTGGGCCCTTTTGTGTTGTTATTGGCTGCACGGTGTGATTTACCAATTCATTTTATTATGTCCCTGGTGTTTTCTTTGATGATTTGCGGTAAATAATCGGAATTATTTGTACGGTGAAACAGACTTTTTACTATAAAACAAATTCTTGCTTTTAAACTTACAATTTTAGGTGGAATGACATTCGAATGTGAGATTCTGAATGTTTTCCCTTAATTATTTGGACTAAAAAGTAGGTAGATCTAGTTAGTAGTAAAATCCGCTATACACAATAAGCCCTCTCAGGGTAGGGGAAAGCTTATCAAAAAAACAAAACTGAGCTGAAAATCAGAGTTGTCTGGGACGCGCTCCAGCAGTAGTCATCATCATCAGCCTATTGCAGTCCACTGCTGGACATAGGCCTCTCCAGTTGTTCGCCACTTAGGGCCAACATCTCCAGATGTTATCCTCCAGGATATACCCATAATCCACGCCACGCTGGGCAGGCAGGTTGGCGATCGCAGGGCGTAGCTTCTCGCTTCGGTGACGCTGCTGCCCGTCGTCGGTCTGTGCTATTTAGGTACGCCTTCAATTATTGTGATGGTTATACCACCAGTCGGTTGCCATCGCCTCGTTTGTTATTCGGCAGGATGCACCCCGGGCAGGTGAGGTTGGCTTGGAGCGAAAAGATGATGGGTCGCTCCCTTACATCCCAGCAGTAGTAACAACTGACTTCTCTAAGTACCTACTTTTGTCTATCTGTACGATGTAATGTGTTTCTATGTACTGTGTGTACTGAGAAGATAGTGAAGACATCCTTATAATGTGACTAGGGAGGGACTCGCTTCTCTCGCTTCGCTTCGGCATTATCTACACATTATACTTATTATAAACCTTCCTTTTGAATCACTCTATATATTAAGAAAACTGCATCCAAATCCGTAGCGTAGTTTCTAAAGATACATACCTACCTAGGGACAGACAGAAAACAAAAGTGACTTTGTTTTATACTATGTAGTGATAAGAAGAAGAAAATTCGGTGACGGATTTCATAAGCGCAATCTTTCTTCATCAGGATGGAGGCCACGAACTTAGCCATGTCGCCGAGGGACACTTTGAAGCCACGGCCCGAACACAAGGGCCTGCAACTGAACACGAAGCCTAATCAAGTAAGTGAACTAATGAAGTCTGTAGGTATAACGACATGACTAAGTGAACTGGTGCATCAAATTTAAGTTCTGTGTGCCTAGCACGAACATTTTCGAAAAAGTATGCGTAACGTTACCGTAAACATTTGTATGAAACTTGGTACAGCGTATCGTGCGTAAGAGGTACCTACTACGTTTACGTACGATAACGTAGTGAAAATTATCGCCCTGTTTGCGGTTACGTTACGCATACTTTTTCGAAAGTGTTCGTGCTAGGCACACAGTTGGTTTTAAGTAGTTTTCATTTGGTTATAATCCAGAAAACATCCAGATTAGAACCCATTCATTTACCAAAATATATACGACGGATAACGTGCGACCTTTACTGGCAGAAATAAAAACCCGTATACTTATTATTTAGGTACTTATTTAACACGTATTACAATTGTTACAATATTCGTGGACATATTATGTCAAATTTTAAACAACCACGGAGCTGAGTGTCCGTTGGCTTTTCACTGAATATTTTTTTTTGTCTTAATTCATCTCACTCTCTCTCAGTTTTGTATGTAGCTCACCTCACCCCCTTTATATTTCAAGTATCCTCTACCCTAAGGTTGTCTGGAAGAGATCGCTTATAGCGATAAGGCCGCCTAAATTGTGCAACGAGTGTCTGTTATACCTAGATTTAAGTCAATTGTATGGTGCGCAATAAAGAATATCTATCTTTCTATCTATCTATCTCACTCGTTTTCATCGTAAGTAGGTAGATGTTATTGGTTGACATTATCAAAATTATGACGTCTTTCATAATAAATATTCAGGTTTATCATTAATTCGTCTTTTTTAAAATCAATAAAATCATTTTTACTTGAATGAAACAAAAAACATTTGAATTCGCCAAGGTATGGCACTGATGAATCGGAGTATGGACCCTTTTTTGTTTTTTAGCCGTTGAAAATGCTTTTACGCATTCCCGCCGATGGGGGGAACGACGGGATATGTGGGACTCACGCCGCTCTCAGAAACGGAAGAGCGGCACCCTGCCTCAGATGGTAGGAGGCAGGGAATACCCACTAAAAACCCCGGCCCCTTCATCAAGCGCCATGGAGCGACGTCAGGGGTCCTAGGAGACCCATGCTGCCCTGACACCGCCAGCGCAGTCCACCCAAAATGGGCAGGCGCCTCAAACTCCCCCACTAGGGGGGATCGGAGTATGGACCCTGAAAATATTAACCGCTAAGTAATTTCCAGGTGGGCACAGTCCTCCTATACGGCGTGCCCATAGTCTCCCTCATCATCGAAGGCGTCGAGAGGCTGTGCCTGGCCCAGATCTCCAACACACTCCTCAAGCAGTTCTCCTACAACGAGATCCACAACCGGAGGGTGGCGCTGGGCATCACGTGTGTTCAGTGCACGCCGGTACAGCTGGAGATATTGAGGAGAGCGGGCGCTATGCCTGTGTCGTCGAGGAGATGTGGTAAGTACTGTGGAATGTAGGTCTTACGGTGTTTTGCCTTCGATGTTGTACACAATTTAAGGGCCCTTTCCCATGGAGAGATCTAATAGGTTTTTCGCAGGATGCCGCTTAGTAGACGGCACACTTTTTGTGCGATAGAGTCTGCGTCTGAGACATTTAAAAAGAGCGTCTAAGTCTGCCAACAGAATGATCGAAGATGTGCGTCGTGTCCGTTGAGTCTGTGAAATATCCGCGACAGAATTTTGCGCGTCGTGTGCGTTACTGCATATAATAGCATAGTCTGTCGTCTGCGCTGCCCCTTAGTGCTGTTATAAGCGTTTAATGTGCGTCCGTGTGGTTTCTGAATTTAAAATAGGACCCCCATCTTATTCCGCGAGTATCATAAAAGACGATTAAGGGAATATAAGGAAACATACGACTGTACGCTTTATGAGAAACTTCTTGGCTCGCGTGTCGGTTTTTTGGAACCAGTTTCCTGCGTCAGTCTTTCCGAAAAGCTACGACATGGGAACCTTCAAGAAACGAGCGTACTCCTATTTAAAAGGCTGGTAGCGATTGTTTTGGCGCCTTGTGACTTTGGTTGTGGCATTGAATAAGAATAAGAATACTTTATTACATCGGGACATCACAACATAAGAAATGATAACGTAACAATATACACAAACACAACATAACAATGACTAGACACATACATTTCAAATTCCACAAAAATAAAACATAACAACAAAGACATAAAACAGTCGGACCGGACGTGGTGTTGTGACGTCCAATATAAAAGGCCCCCCCCCCCACTCAGCATTGAGCCGTGGCCCGCGTAGCAAGCCACGGCGCTGGTTTTCAGTGAGTCCTGCTGAGTGACGCCCACGCATTGCTGACAGGTATGATAACCCGCCGCGAAGCCGAGCGGCTTTGCAAGTCGTTCCTGGGCGACAACGCGCCACCGCGCCTTCCAGACGACTTCGCGTTCGCTGTGCACCACGAGTGCGCTTGGGGCTGCCGAGGGGCGTTCTTACCGGCCAGGTAAGCAGCAAGGCACTTATGGATAAAGCAGTTGTATGAGACAAATGAACCCCTGTGTTCATTTGGCAGGACAATGTGATCCCAACTGCGATCGCCAACCCGCCTGTCCAGGGTGGCAATTATGGGTAAAGCCTCCAGATGTTTGCTCAAAGTGGCAAACAACTGGAGAGGCCTATATTCAGCAGTAAAAAGACTGCGTTAAGCTGATGATGATGATGAAAGCTACCTACCTACCTATAACACATGCAACTAGTAAATTAATAAAATAAATGCTCGATTCAAAAGACAATTCACATCATTTCTTACGCGCGAACCCGGGTGCACCAGTGAAAATTCTATTTCTTAAATTGAAATGCGGGTTCGTATCCGGAACTTCCAGATCGACCCGCCTGCCAAGGGTGATGACAATGGCAAATTCCCCAAATGGCATTTGCTGTGGACATCTTCAGGCTGATGATGATGATTAACTTTTCAACACTGTCTAGGTACAACTCATCACGAGCTAAGTGCATCAAATGCGCCTACTGCGGCCTCTTCTTCTCGCCCAACAAGTTCATCTTCCACTCGCACCGGGTGGGGCCAGGGGACAAGTACGTGCAGCCCGACGCGGCCAACTTCAACTCCTGGAGGCGGCACATGAAGCTCAGCGGAACACCGCCGGATGAGGTGGTGCATGCGTGGGAAGATGTTAAGGCCATGTTCAATGGTGGTACTAGGAAGAGGATGCTGTCGGCCGCTAGGTAATAGCATAACAATCTTAGTTCTTGACTGGATAAGCTATAATACAAGTAGAAGTTCTCCATTACAGTTTACGCATCTCTATCCATATGTGGTTCTAAGGCCCCTCACCCACGGCGACTTTTTGTAGCGATGCAGGCGCGCGTTTAGCAAATGCGCGACAGCATCTCTTCTAACGCGCGTTAGTAGCGTTTGTAACGCGCTACTGCATCGGGTTTGTATCGATACATACGCGCGACCGCGTCCGACGACATCAGTAGAGAGAACGGCGGGTACATTTACATGATATACGAACACTGGTCAAATTAACACACCTAACTAAAAAAAATCTATTCACAAAGTTCAGCCTAAAATTGTGCCACAGAAGAGTTCCTAATCGCAGGCCCGAGTCGGAGGTAGCCCCCGAGGCGAAGCGGTCCCCCAGCAGCCCCCCCAGTGCGCACGCGCCGGTCCCCCGGCTGGCCGACTACGTGTGGGGTGCGCGGCTACCCCTGCCCTATGCGATACCGTGGCTCAAGCCCACGCTTTGGACCCCAGGTAAGAACTAATAGAGGCCTCCTACAGATCTACAAGAACTCCCTACTCTACATGTGGGGTGCGCGGCTACCTCTGCTTTACGCGATACCAAAGCTCAAGCCCTCGCTTTGAAGCCCAGGTAAGAACTAATAGCGGCCCCCAACAGTCCATCGATAGCTCACGTCTGGGGTGGGTCGCTACCCCTTACGCATTACTTTTATCATTATGTATTTTTCCTAATGTTCTATTATTTAGTTAGCCCCCAGTTATACGTAGCACAATATCGTAGATACTCCTCGTAGACATGCTACGATTCGTAGGCTATTCGTAGCCTACGATGTTGGCGATCGCATGGCGTAGCTTCTCGCTTTTAGGGGTGTGAGCCTTCCGCTTCCCCAACAGTCCGGTGATGATGACAAGGCCGCCCTGGCCATCATCGTAGTCATTTAGAAAAAAAAAAATAGCTTCTCGCTTCGGTGACGCTCCTGCCAAGGGCAGGTGAGGTTGGCTTGGAGCGAAAAGATAGGCGAGCGGCCTTACATCCAGTCACAGTTTATGCCGGCTCCGCTATAACGGCGAATCACAAGTGTAGATGTTGTTCACGCTCTCTTGTGTTCCTCGATCGCTATCGGTATATTGGCCGCGTACAAGACATCGTAGCGAGCAGCAGCAGAAATACATTCCTAGTCAGGGCAGTCTTCAGTGTTCAATTTAGTCCTCTAACATAAGTCACCTATTCCCCAGGTGCCCTGACGGCTCTCAGCGGCGTGAGCGCGCTCGAGGAGCCCCGGGCCTTCCGTCCTGTGCGCGGGCACCGACTAGACTCGCCACAGCTCTCGCCGGCCCTGTCACCGCCGAGGTCTCCTGATAGGTTGGTTTAAACTGTACTGTTGTCATCATCATCACCCTATTGCAGTCCACTGCTGGACATAAACCTCTCCAGTTGTTCGCCACCTAGGGCCAACTTCTGGAGGACATACCCATAATCGTCATGGTGGGCATGCGGGTTGGCGATCGCAGGGCGTAGCTTCTAGCTCCGGTGACGCTGTTGCCCGTCATATCGGTCTGTTGTATTTAGCTACGCCTTTTATCGTGATGGTTTTACCGCCACCAGTCGGTTTGCCAGAGCCTCATTTGTTGTCCAGGATGCACCACGAACAGGTGAGGATGGCTTGGAGCGAAAAGGCGATAGGTCGCTCCCTTACATCCCATACGTAATTACAATGTAACTTCTTCCGGAGCTCGTTGGGTGAGATTCGGTAGCTGGGGGTTAGGGTGTGCAACGCGCGTGTAATGCTACTACAACTGGTGTTGCGGGCGTCCATAGGCTGCGGTAACCGCTTAACATCAGGCGCTTATCTTAACAATCGTAGCCTTGTTAGCCATCTTTGTGGTGTAAAAAAATCTTCTTGCAGCCGATTACACTTCGTTTTTAAGGTTCCGTAGCCAAATGGCAAAAACGGAACCCTTATAGATTTGTCATCTCTGTCTGTCCGTCCGTCCGTATATCACAGCCAGTTTTTTAAGCATTAAAGCAAGCAAAAAAGATTTATTTTATTATGCGCGTTAAATTAACCCAAATATACTAGTTTTTAAGCTTGAATACGGATGATGACAAGGTATGAAAATGAAGAAAATAATTAGTCCGTCTCTTAGATAATAAAAAAATATAAGACCCGTATTTTTTGTTTTGTCGAAATAACAAGAAAATACTTAGATATAGCGCATTAAAGTTACGGAGTGGGGGCTAACTACGTCACGTTAGAGTATATTTTGTACTCTAACGTGACGTCATGTGACATTTAAAATCAATGTATCTTCGTAAGTTTTTGAACAAGAGGCAAAATAAAAAATACGTATCCAATATTTTTCATTAATCTATATGATGGACATTAAATTATTTTTTTAGTCATCATCCCAATTATAAATTTATCTAAAGAAGGACAGATTGCAAACGTGAAACGAAATGTTTGATTCGTTTGACAGGGTATTATAACATTTGACAGGACTATATGTATATTGGGCATGTTTGGAAAAACTTTCCCTACCACTACTTATTTACTTACCAAATTTCTTATGCTAAAAAAACAAAGTACATAATAAAGTGATATTCATATTGTTATGTGTTAAAATATTCTCCTAGTTTTAAGAAATAGTTCTGAGAATATTAACAAACGGTTGTTAGCAGGTCACCACTAGCGACATCGCCGCGACAGACGCGTTCTCCGCTACGCTCCCCGCTTCGCTCCCCGCTCCGCTCACCCGCTCGCTCTCCGCTCCGCTCCCCGCTGCGTTCGCCGCTTCGCTCGTCGCCCGCTCGCTCGGCTAAGAGCGACCGGGACAGTGATGAGAGCGTAGACATCGAGACTACAGAAGAGGATCAACCTCGGGATGCGGTAAGTCCTATTAAACTTCTGTGCTACCGGTATCCCTGCAAGTTGTTGCCTACTGAACACACAGGGGGGTTTAGTGAGCATACTCACTTTAGAGGCCATAGCCTCCTATTCTGGCAGGTGTAAGTCCCACACACCACGCTGACTCTCCCCGGAGGAGGTTTGAAGTTGCGCTTACTGCATTCCCCTCTAGAAAAGAAAAGTTCAATTAATAATTAACCCAAGACATGTCACACTGGGCCACATCACGTCATTTAGTCCGACACTAATCCGAAGCTTTTATGTGGGCACTTACTAGACAATGCTAAACTAAATTAAACTAAATTAAATTACTGAGATGTGAACTAATAGATATTTCCTGACCGTGTTAGAAGGTACCTAACCTCGCACTTACTTTGAATGAACAGCAAGTTAATTTGAAAAAGTCTTTCAAAGAATGTGTCGTGTTGTACTTTTAAGTTAATTTTGGACATTACATATCAGAACCTAACCGGTGAAACTAACTTGAAACTTGAAAATAGGTTACCAGTAATGAAATGGTAATAAAAAATCGCCTAGACATCAATTTTAGTTTCTTAATAGGTACTATAAATCTACTAAATCTGTTAGAAATAACCAAGTATTTTACTGAGAAAACCCTACGATTCGATTCTATTTTAAGCAGTTGTTTACATTCCAAACAATATCATAACAGAATAAATAAGATCGGCTCAATCCCCGTTTCCCATTACACAACTAAACCCTTTATAACTGGCGTAAACGTTTCTCAAAGATGCAATTCAATACTCGTATTGAGCGAATCGCATTATCTACTGGCGTCTCGCATTGGGGCCAAACCGAGCTTCACTTGGATCCAATTTAAAAAGTTGGACCGGGAAAATTTTTCCAATCACCGTAGTTGCAGCCGGTAATCGGCGATTAGTGTTTTTGCTATTTTTTTGGTTGTAAAACGCGCGGTTTGTATGAATGCAGCTGGCGCCCATTTTGAATTTTATCATGGCGGGTGAAAAGATTGCGCGAGAGATATAGAGATAAAAGTGGAGAGTTATTAACTTTGATTTAGCGGGTTTTGTGTAATGTATAATTGATATGTGAAAACGAAATTGATTTAAAATAAAGTTGTTTGACCGAGTTTTGGACACAGCCAGGTGCAAGCATCCTTCGCATTCTTAGTCCCATGTATCGATAGTAAAGATCAGATACAATTGAGTTGGTATGTAGGTTCATAAGTACCTACTAAATAACTAAAAAGAGCAAGAGGTGCTAATAGGTAAGTACTAGGTATAGTAACCCGAAGTACCTAATCATAATTATTATATACCTACCTTGGTCGCGAGTACACTAGTTCTGTCTTCTATCTAGCCAGTCTGCCGCTGATAACAGCAGTAATGCGATCATAGAACTAATATACTACATGAACTAGGTACTAATGTAGAACCTAAGTCAAGGATCGACATCGGCCTTGTTAGGTTACTAGTGTTGCTGTACCACAAAATAAAAAAAGACTAGATTAAAAATGTTACCACCATTGAAAGTAACAGAGATTACGCGTACCCATCATGAATATTTAAATAAAAAAACTTTCCACTCAATCCTAACTAAGTCCTCTTAAAAGGCGAAACTCTAGTAATTAATGCATTGATTAATTTTATTCAGTTTCAAACATTGGCAATTTAAAATCGTGAGGTGTCGCTCGCTCCCGGCGGGACGACGACCATTTTACTAAAATGGCGGACATTTCGCTACGCTTTGGCACGTCGTAAACTGTGTAATTACTACCGGTTCCAATTCAAATGGACTTCATTTCGGTTTTAAATAAGAGGAAATGTTTAATGTGGGTCCGATCCAGTCGCACCAATTAATTGGGGATTTTCGTCTCGCTACCGTTTCCCGTGAATATCTCGTGTATTTTTTGATCCTTTATTCCTATGTACTGACCGTTGAATAAGTGTTTGGTGCTGTGATTATGTCCTTTTGCTCGCTTCGGGCTTTGGGTTGTCGTTAATGATGGGCTTTCGAAACTCGTATAGATGTATATTTGTACTTATCGGTTTTATTGATGTTGTCTACTTTGGAATTTACCTTCTCAAATGGTCTCTTTTCTTGTCAAGCCTATGCCCAGAAGCGGACAAACCTATGTCCTACTTCCAGTAAGTTGAGGACTGGGAGCGTTTCCCTCAAAACGTCAAACTCCATCAAAGACTGTCGGTTACTTTGGTAGTTTACTCTGTCAGAGAAACTCCAAGCATAGCTCTTCATGGCACGCTGAGCAACTTTAGGCTTGTGGACTAGCGCGTCCAGAGTCCACATCTCTGCATAATAGATCAAGATAAAACGCACTGCATAAAGACTTACAAAAAATCCGACGTTAATATGATGACAATAGGGCCTCCTTCCTCTCAAACAAAAAAAGAATTATCCAAATTCACAATTCTCGGAGATATCCGGCAACATTGCTTCTGTCGCAATTTTCTGCCGCGCACAACTAAGCTATGGAATGCTTTGTCGCCAGCGGTATTTCCGGACCGTTACGACCCCCAAATCTTCAAGAAAAGAGCATACCCCTTTCTTAAAGGCCGGCAGCGCAGCTGTAACTCCTGATGTTGCAGATGTACATGGGCGGCGATTATCACTTACCATCAGGTGAACCGCTTGCTCGTCTGCCCCCTATTCCATAAAAAAAACATACATACTACAACAATAAAAAGAACCAGTCTTGTTCTTCTTTTGAAGTCGGTTAAATAACGTAAAATTCAGCCATGTGTCAAATACACTGACCTCAAAACCATACACCGAAGTAACTATTCTTAAGTAAACGTGTAAATGAGGTGTCGCGTTATTTACAAGCGTCTCCCGGCGTAATGAAGAGGCGTAACTATGGCGATTAATTAACGCGCGGCGAGAGCCCTCGCCGAGCCCTCAGGACGGGTTGCCTTAACGACCCACTCATTATTTAATTAATCGTCGCGGACTATTGATTGGGTTTTAGTCGCAATTTCGATATGATCAAGAAATATCTTCAAGAAAAGAGCGTACCTCCTTCTCAAAAGACCGGCAGCGCAGCTGTAACTACTGATGTTGCAGATCTACATGGGCGGCGGTTATCACTTACCATCAGGTGAGCTGTATGCTCGTCGCCCCTATTACATAAAAAAAATGATACCAAACGGACGAAATATAATTATCTTACTATCTATACGCTCCAAGCCATCCTCACCTACCCGCGGTGCATCCTGCCGAATAACAAACGACGCTCTGGCAACCGATAGTGGCGGTTTTACTGTCACGATTGAAGGCGTAGCTAAATTCCACAAGCCGATGATGGGCAGCAGCGTCACCGATGCGAGAAGCTACGCCCTGCGATCGCCAATCTGCGCGGGTTGGGCCACCACCACCACAATCGAAAACGATCGTTCGTTGAACGGATCGCGTACTTTTTGTACCATCAGGGTGGTAGGGACCCAGGCGCCTAGCATGGCGATTATGGGCAAAGCCTCTAAATGTTTGACCAAAGTGGCAAACAACGGGAGAGGCCTATGACTGGGATAGGCTGATTACTCATACCTTATCTAGTCCTCAAAATCTGTGTCAAAATCTCACATGGCATCATTACCGGCACACACTAATGGGTCGATAGTTGTACCTACTAGTCGGATGGAGATTAAAACGGCAAATCGTATTGATGCAACTCTGTATCGGCTTACAACCGGCGCCGCGGGCGTTTCGGCTTATACCAAATTGATTGTTCGGTCGGTCTGTTTGTCCGGTGCGTTGTTTGAGCGGGGGCGGGCTGGGAGATACGCCCTCAGGTGGTTTTTATCCGACAACGGGAAAAATGAGGGTTATGTATTTCAATGTCCGTCTAGTTTCCGGATTCAGAATAGGACCATCCCATTTTATCGCATGGGTGTCATAGAAGATGACTAAGGAAATATCAGGAAACGTAACTGGATACAGATAAAACCTACTGCGGTCACCAACCCGCCCGCTAGGAGTAGTGACTAGAGCAATTTCCTCCAATTGACAACACATAACAATAGGCTATTATGGCTAAAAATTGTAATTAGTCCGTCTTTTAGCTTGTTCAAAAATAAAAGACACGTATATAATTACAATTTTTAGCCAAAGGTAAAAGCCTATTGTCATTGGGAAAGGCCTATGTCCAGCAGTGGATGTTTACAGGCTAATTATGATTTATCATGCTGGACCGGAAATATTGATCATCAGCATCAAATCTTAGATTACAGGATTGCACAGGTATTTAACTGACATCTGAAAGCTTTCAATTGAGATTTAATGGATGCAGCAACTTAAAATGAGTCTTGATCTAAGAACAGCCGTGTCCCTACGAACAATGGGAGTACTTCCTCCGAGCTAGGAGATCGTGCTCGGGGACCGCGGTCCAAAGTAGGGTACCTATCGAAGTAGGGTAGGGTAGGTAGGGTAGGGTATCTTGCTTTGAAATAAATTTACAACGCATTTGTAAATTTTTCGTTACCACTTTTCATTGAACTTGTATGGAGCACTTGTCGCAATGTTTAGAGATTGCAACAGTTATTTTCATACTGCAACTGCAGTTACTGCAGAGGATGTAAGGGAGCGGCCTATCATCATTTGGCTCCAAGCCAACCTCACCAGCCCGTGGTGCATCCTGCCGAATAACAAACGAGGCGCTGGCAACCGACTGGTGGCGGTATAACCATCACAATTGACAGCGTAGCTGAATAATACAGGCCGATGACGGGCAGCAGCGTCACCGGAGCGAGAAGCTACGCCCTGCGATCGCCAATCCGCCTGCCTAGCGTGGCGATTATGGGTATATCCTCCAGATGTTTGCCTTGTGGCGAACAACTGGAGAGGCCTATGTCCAGCAGTCCACATTGTGATAGGCTGATGATGATGATGATGATGAACTGCAGTTATTCGAGAAATCCATACACAATCGAAAAGTACCTAACTGTGAACACCCGCTTAACAAAGAACCTCTCAACATATTCCCCAAATTAAGGTTAACAAAACCGAAACATGATACAGTATTTTAATCGAATACCCTGAGCGGGTGACGGAGTGTCCTATTGTTTGCCAACGCACCCTAACTTTGAACACGGCGCGTGGCGTTGTCGCACACAACACTCCACTTTGCGTTCACGCAGTCGGCTAAACGGATCAAGTAATTCAATTTAATTTATTGATGACAACCATTAGAGGGCTTTGTAATGTGTTAATTGTAATGGGTGAATAAACAAATGTCTCCTGGATGCATCTGTTGGTCTACAATCTAAGGAATTGCATTGTTGAGAACCGTGAGAACGTTGTTGAGAAATAGATGCGTGTATCAAATCAAAGATGGAGACCTTTGTCCAGTGGTGGTGTATGATAGGTTGACGGTGATGAAACGATAAAAAGTTTAAGAATAAAACACCAAATAAGGTACATATTTAAAAGCCAGCGTAGGTACCTACTCCTATTTAAAGGCGCGACCCTATAATTCGATTTGAGTTGCGGGTGTCCATAGGCGGTGTCGACTGCTTACATCACATTTGCTCGTCTGCCGCCTCTTGCATAAAAAAAGACATTCATTCATTCATCTTTATACAAGCTTATATAAGCTCCCATACAAGGAGGCAGGGGATACCAGGGGGTATTTCAGTGGAAAACCCCGGTCAATCCGTCAACCTCCTTTTGGATGGTATGGAGCCCTAGTAACTAGGACTGCCATGGCATCCTTAGTTAGTCGACTCTTACTACAACTACGGAAAGAAACGTGGCGGTGAGTGGTTTGTTAAGTTTTTCTGTCACTGCCCGTAAAACACACTTACACCATTGCAATCTTAAAAAACACCAATTTTTTCGCCTTACTCGATGCGTGTCTACCTTCAATCACAGGATTCGTAATTCCGTGTGACAGTCCCAACATTTATAGTCCCGGAGCGGGCGCCAACCGCTCGCCATTCGCGGCACGTACCTAATAGATACTTTACGCGGATTGCGCAAACGATTCAATTGTTGGCTAGATGCTGTTATAAATCAGTCGCTGCAGGGGCCGAGATTGTGCCCCACTTGTACAGTAGTTGTATTAGTTCCCATCTTGTAATCGTGGCTCGTGTACTGATCGCTATGTGTGGGTTAGATTTGATAAGGAAGAAATATTTGATGTTTTAAATGCTATAAGTGTGGGATTTATCTTGATGATTTAGTGTACTTACTTAGGATACGTATCAGCATTATAATGCGTGATATTTTCTCTTGTCATACACCTATAGGAATGCATCACTATAGAAAGACTTATAGAAGCAGTTGCAGATATGAATCGAAATGTTTTTTAGTTTGACACTTGGCTTGTCACAACTGAAAATCAATCTTTTATTTATTCTAATTTGGCTCGCCTGAGAGCGTCCTACTACGATTGCGTACTTTCGCGCGGATTTGTAAATTTTCTGGCGCTATCATTCAAAGACAATATTTAATATAAGTACTTACATAATGAATGTCAATTCTGAATGATATTCATTCAAAGTTTCCAAATTCAATCGATAAGCCTTGTATATAACAGAACTCGTTTACCCCAACCAACCGAAGAACACTGCCACTTCAGCTTACGAACCCGGTAAGCTATGTCGATGACATATATTATCAAAAATTTATAAATAACTAACAGCATGTAATAACACTCTTGATTTCTTTATTACGACACAATTGACCCGATTATCTAGCGAAAACGTAAACATTAATCAATTGAATTGGCAAAGCGTATTCAAACGAACGCTATAGGTATATAGAGCTATTCCTACGGGACCCTGGCGCACGGGACTCCCAGTTAATTACACGCTCGACACACAGCCGGTGGACAATGCGTCCGTCTTCGTATTCAGTATTGACCACGGAAATGTATCAAGGATAGCACGGCCTACATTTTATTTTCGAACACATGCCAAGTGACTAAGTCATAAGTTCATACATTGTCATAACACCTGCACTGTACCTACACTTAGTAAGCAAATAAAGAAAAAGAAAAGTTTTCATTATAACTTACCATAATATACTTACTTACGACAAACCAAAGATGGTTTGTCGGATCGCGGTCCTCGAGCACGATCACCTAGCTCGGAGGACGTACTTCCACACCGCAGGGCGTAGCTTCTCGCTCCGGTGACGCTGATGCCCGTCGTCGGTCTGTGGTATTTAACTACCTACGTATATCGCCGCCTGTCGGTTGCTTGCCAGCGTGTTAAGCGTAAACATTCGTGTGGGGACCATTTGTGTTTGTTCCGTGTCTAGGTGTTTATATTTGTAGTGCTTTCATTGTTCTGATACTCATAACACAAGTGCTCAAGCTACTTAAGAACTGTGCGATCGCAGTATGTGATGTTGCCTGTAACTTGTACATTTATTTACATAGGATAGTTCGCTATTCTATTACCCTTTACAGCTTTACCTACTCCTCCCACCAAAACTCCATATTATGCAAGCGGTGCCCATATTTGTCATCTCCCCGGCTTGCCATATGACGGTCTTAGGTATGCTATTGTGTTTTTCCGGGCACATTTTATGTATTACACAATGGCCTAGGCCGTTGTGACCCGTTGGCCTAGATTTAGCGTTTTGAATAATTAGTGCTTCATGAAAGTTGGCGGAGAGATTTCGTAATTTAAATAAGAGATGAGGTTAGTCTGGCTTGGTTAGATAGACTAATCTAAGTACGTAGCCGTGGTAGTCGGCTAGAAATAATACCTACGCCTATTATAACTATCTCTGGACTATTTATAGTGCAAACTTTTCACAATGGTTACTTTATTTGGATTTTAAATTTTTAACGTGGTATGTTATTTTTTTATGCGAGAGGCGGCAGACGAACAAGTTTGATGCCTGATGATAAGCAGTCGACACCGCCCATGTGAAATGCCAACATCCATTATATGCCTATGTGTAGGTATTATATTAAATGTATGAGCTACTTAAATTACTTATTGCAAAATTATAAACCCGATCAGTTGTTATCACGTGAAAGAGCAATAAACATCCTTTCATCCACAACATTCATATTTATATTATCAGTAGAATTCTAGTGACCCCTAATGGGGCCAACTACAACAATGCTTTAATTTTTGTAAATTCCATTGTAAAAAATAATAGACCATAGATAATAAGTAAAACTCCACTTTGCCGCACGATCGTGTGTGATTATTTAAACTCGCAATCATCCGTGTCACAATCGAGTTACGTGCGAGTTGCGAGTGTCCCCTATCAGATGGGGCACGCGCTATCACTTAACTAATAATGACCGCGATTTGTACCGCTTCTCAAACTGTCAAGGGGTACAACTTAGATAAGACCTGTTAGATTATCGTACCTTGTTTAAAAAATACGTTGACGAGTTTGTACGTAAGTATTTATCATAGGTAAGTACTTACATAGTCTTATTTTTTCTTCTTTATTATTCTTGATGCATATACTACTTCTACTAATATTATAAATGCGAAAGTTTGTTTGGATGGATAGATGGACGGATGGATATTTGTTACTCTTTCACGCTAAAAGTACTGAACGGATTTTAACGAAACTTTACAGTAAATAAGCTATGTTTTACAAGAATATTCACGCGGGCAGAGCTAGAGCAGCTAGTGGTAAAATAAATTAATCTTGATCACCGCACAGTACATACGAGTACAAACGTTTGTGTGCATGAACATGTCTGTTTGTATATGTTTAGGTATTTGCTATGTATAATATGTATTTTTTTTTTTAAAGTCGAATCTTGTACTATGGATCCTAGACAACTACCCATAGTACAGACCTGGACTTAGTTTGGGATGGCGCTGTGTGGCACTGCGGGCATGTCTTGGATAATTAAAATATTATCTTACAATCGAGACACTGGAAAACAACCATCAAAAAGTAAGGTTCCATAAAATGGGAATTAAAAACTAAAAACAGAATCTCCTCCTTTTTTTTGAAGTCGGTTAATAAACGTACGTGACGTGCAGTGGCGTAACTATACCTGTGGCTAATTCATCGGATTTTCACTAAATGTGTAATAATAAATGTTGGGAGTTTGGATTCTCCTCTGACCGGGGGCCCCTTACGGCTGGGCCCGTGGCATTTTGCCGACATGCCACCCTGTAGTTACGCCACTGGTGACGTGTAAAGTTTGGGAACAATGGCTGTTGGCGACAGCGACGCGCGGTCACCGTTGTAGTGGCCACTACAGTCAAAGCTCGTGATAATTATTATTGTTTCATTTAAAAGCAATCGTTTGCCCATAGACCTATAAAAGAGCATAGAAAGGCTGCGAATTATAGACGTGAAACGAATTTATTCGCCTTTAGGACATGCTACATGCCACGCTGGACCACACAGCGCCACCTAGCCCCAAACTAAGCCGAAGCTTGTACTATGGGTACTAGACAACTGATAAACTTACTTAGATACTTTTTTTTGTAAATAAATACATATTATACATAGAAAACACCCAGACCAATACAAACAGACATGTTCATGAACACAAATGTTTGTACTGTGCGGGAATCGAACCCACGACCCTTGGCTCAGAGGGCAGAGGTCACTACCAAATGAGCCACCGAGCCTTTAGGAGGAAATTTTAGAATGATTTTAATTGAGAATGCCTCTGCCTCTCTGTGGCAGTGGCTTTAGTGAGAACCTCTCGATCCCAAGACGTGTAGTCGTAGGGCTAATGCCGCAATAAATAAATGGTTAAAACACATTTTAACCATTTATGCTAACTTTTACTGGTAACTCGCTTACCAATTCGTATGGTATAATTCGTAAGGCCTCATTCGCACGGAAGCTTTTTAAACGACCGTTGTAAAAACGATCAACGAACGATCGTTTTCGTTTTTGGCGGTAGGGGCCCAGTACCTACCTACAACAATTATCATTGGTAAAATCTTGTATGGCGGAAACGCACGCTTACCTATTCGAGGCAGGCAGCCCAGCTACGCACACACAATGATCTTTCAACCCTCTCTACCTAATATTTATTGGTAGATAATAGGAACAACCAGGCCCCTCTTTCCCACTGGGCACTATGGGCACGTGCCCAGGGCCCCGTGATCGAATGGGGCCCCCTAGTTCCTGCCAGATTACCAAATGATAACTGATATTTAGATCATAGGGGCCCCATGATCCTAAAGTGCCCACGGCTTCAAATAGTTTAAAGACGGCCCTGGGAACAACCATCTTTTATGCCTTCATTACAGATATCTACCATTTTGACAGTCCTCTCTATGACAGTTATGAATCTACCAAATACGTTTCACCGCACCATAAACAATTCACGATCGGTTCCGTATAATTATTTACGTAACGGCGACGCCCGTAATGGCCGCGTCAATAATAAATCGCCGCGTCTGTGTGCGCCCGCGCCCGATTAACATACATCCGAGCACGCGACTAGTTAACTAAATATTAACTAAGTATTTGTTGCGACAGAATATCATCATCATCATCCTATTGCATTTTACAGCTGGACATAATGCTCTCCAGTTGTTCTCCACTTTGGGCAAACATTTGGAGGCTTTGGGCCAGCACAGACGACAGAATATCCGTGACGCACTTTTTTGCAATTAAGTATGCAGTAACGCACACGACGCGCAAAAATCTGTCGCGGATATTTCACAGACTCAACGCGAATCAAAGGCACATCTTCGAATATTCTGTCGGCAGACCTAGACGCTCTTTTTAAAGTCTCAGACGCAGACTCTATCGCATAAAAAGTGTGCCGTCTGCGATGCACCTTTAAGATATTTTTATACTTACTTCCGCCCTACCTTGTAACCAATGTTAGAGATTGTGAGATTAGAGAGTGTTGGTAGAGATTGTCTAAACTAAAACGACGCCCCACTACTTAATTATTTTATTTAGTTAGACACCAAATAAGAGAATTGCGCTATTCCAACGATTAAATCTAACCGATAAATACTCGTAAATATCAGACAACATTACCTACATGCGTGCTCTAATCCCAAAGTAAGTAGCTTAAGCACTTGTGTTATGGGTATCAGAACAACGAAGGTACCACAAATAAATACTTAAATACAAATATAAACACCCAGGCACAGAACAAACACAAGTGTTCATCACACGAATGTTTGTCCCTGGTGGGAATCGACACCACGGCGCTTGGTTCAGAAGGAAGGGTCACTACCAATTGCGGCACCGAGCCAGCCCCGGATCTAGGGGGGGGCAAACCGGGGCACCTGCCCCGGGCGGCAGTTTCAGGGGGCGCCAAAATCATCACCACATAGTATAAAACAAAGTCGCTTTTTCTGTCTCTATATCCCTTTGTACGCTTAAATCTTCAAAACTACGCAACCGATTTAAAGGCGGTTTTTTTATCAGATTAAGAGTAAGGTTTATGTGTTATAATAATATGTAATATAACTCTGTTACCAAAGCGAAGCGAGGGCGGGCCACTAGTAATATAATATGTTAAAAATACGAGTGCGTGTATCAGTTTAAAAATATTTTTGTAGCAAATTTTTCGCTCTCATACATGCTGCGCCTAACGAAGTTTTACTTCGAAAAAAAAAACTTGTCTCACGAAGCATCTAGCATCCAGTGCGACGTAGTTCTATCGATTTTTCATTTGATTTTAAAACGCCCAGTTGGCTTTTGAACACATCGTAATTTATTTTGATATAATGAACGAATCGAGGTTTTCTACACACGCACCTGCAGCAGGAGCGATATTGGAGCTATCTATGACGTTAACCCTCGATCGCCTCCTGAATGGTTACGGGCATGCAGGAGCAAATTTTGTATGAAATACGCCCTTTCGGCATTGGAATTTTTTTTTTTTTCGTTTTTAGGCTTAGAAAATGTTTGCGAAACGTTTGGCATCAAAATAAAAAATTATACGCTCTTTTGGTTTTGAAAAGCCAAAAGGGCGTATAATTTTTATACACCCTTTTGGCATTTGGCACGCGATATTATAACATATTTTTTGAGCATTCGAACACCACAAAAAGTTAAATTAAATAAATATGAAATGAACAACTCCTTTATTTTAATTTGAAGGAACAGAAAAAGTTGTTCTTTAAATGAAACGAACAACGAGACTTCTGGGAAATTCTCCAACGTACATTTCATTTAAAAGGTTAAGATACCATAGACATTCTGTGGGAACTATTAATCTGTGCTCGAAATTTTGTTTTGCCGTTTCTAGCCATTGAAAATAAAACTGCCTTTGAGACGGACTTTGATGAGCTAATAGATTCTTTCGCAGAAAAGAAAGCACGCTGTGTCAAGCTGTAGTAAGATAAGAGAGAAAAAAAAAACGATGAGAAACATTGAAAAAATGTCTTGATTATCGGTTGCCTTGTTATATGATTGCTATATTTAATTTGATGTCACACCAAAGAAAAAGTTATTAGCTAATAGATAATAAAGAGTACAAAATTATTAAAGAGTATTCTTTAGATCACAAAAAATGCCACCTATTATATATTAATGTTTTAGAAACCAGAAGTGAGGTTAGTTTTAAATGGTTAACGATAAATTACTAGGCAAGAATTCAACAACAAAATAAAGATCATCCGTCCAGGACAACCACAAACCACCCAGGAATCACAACTACGACTATTCCTGGTCTTCAATCCGATATTCCAATCTCTCTCAAGGCTCGAGCCAAGTTATCCTTACACCCGCCAAACTCTCTTCAAACCAAATCGTCCCATAGACTGAACAGCAAGTCTGTCAACAGATACAAAAACCATAAAGCCAAGGAATCGGTAACACGGCCGTTCCTGACAGCTGCACGTCCTCGTCAGCGTAGTTTTCTTCAAATTGGACTTCGGCAACCAAGATGAAAACGCTTTCGTCTTCGGCAAATAGCTCTTCATTGACTCGCCAGGTCCTCGATCTATCTAGAACAGCCTACATAGAACAACCTACATTTCGACATTTATCATCATCAAAAAGCAAAATTAGAATGTCACACATCACATTATCATTTTAATACTTACATAGCCAAAATGTCGAGGCTAGAGCAAAACCACACAAGTCATAGTGTCACGGTCATAAATTATTAGAAAAGCCATAACGTCAGGGTTATAACATAATACACAAGTCGCATTGTCGGTCCACCGAGTACAAGAACACATAATACACAATCCACATTGTCAGTGCTACATGAACACACAATACATTAGCCAAATGATGGGGCCAAATTTATGTTTACACTTTTGCAATCATGGACAAACATAGATTAAGTTTTTTGTTACTTACCAATGGATCTGTATAAATGAATTCATCGTTATTATTATAAAAACACATAGTACATAGGCCAAATTGTGGGGCCATATATAAGTTTAGATTTTTGCAATTATGGACAAACATAGATTAAGCTAAATTTTGTTACTCACCAATGGATCTGTATAAATGAATTCATCGTTATTATGATAAGAACACATAGTCCATAAACCAAATTGTGGGGGCCATATCAATGTTTACATTTTTGCAATTACTTATGTACTAACATAGATCAAGTAAACTTTCGTTACTAACCATTGGGTTGGTATTACCTGAATAAATGAATTCATTATTATCATCACACACAGAACACAGAACACATAGTAGGTACATAGTAGCCAAATTGTCGAGACTACAAGAACACAATACATGAGCCAAATTGTCGAGGCTACAAGAATACGTAATACATGAGCCAAATTGTCGAGGCATAAAGAACACGCAATACTTGAGCCAAATTGTCGAGGCATCAAGAACACGCAATACTTGAGCCAAATTGTCGAGGCATCAAGAACACATAATACATGGGCCAAATTGTCGAGGCACCAAGAACACGTAATACATGAGCCAAATTGTCGAGGCCCAAAAAACACGCAATAAATGAGGCAAAATTAAATATGTCACCGATGTTGAGGGTGCGAGCACGGCGCGCACTCGGCCCAGGCGCAGCCACGCATATGGCACGCTATGAGCGCACCCGACAACACGGCGCGCTATGAGCGCAGCCGGCGACACGTGGCGGCCGTCTCGGGCGCAGCCACGCGTATGGTGCGCCCTGAGAGCAGCCGTCGACACGGCGCGGCCATCTCAGGCGCAACCACGCGTATGGCGCGCCCTGAGAGCAGCCGTAGACACGGCGCGGCCGTCTCAGGCGCAACCACGCGTATGGCGCGCCCTGAGAGCAGCCGTAGACACGGCGCGGCCGTCTCAGGCGCAACCACGCGTATGGCGCGCCTTGAGAGCAGCCGTAGACACGGCGCGGCCGTCTCAGGCGCAACCACGCGTATGGCGCGCCCTGAGAGCAGCCGTAGACACGGCGCGGCCGTCTCAGGCGCAACCACGAGTATGGCGCGCCCTGAGAGCAGCCGTAGACACGGCGCGGCCGTCTCAGGCGCAACCACGAGTATGGCGCGCCCTGAGAGCAGCCGTCGACACGGCGCGGCCGTCTCAGGCGCAACCACGCGTATGGCGCGCCCTGAGAGCAGCCGCGCGCCCACGGCGCGGCCGCGGAGCACCGCGCGCTCTCGTCGCAGTGGCGAGCACAGCGCGCCCACGCGGCGGCTGCGAGCACTGCGCGCTCTCGTCGCAGTGACGAGCACAGCGCGCCCACGGCGCGGCCGCGAGCACTGCGCGACCTCAGTGCAGCCGCGAACACAGCGCGCCCTCGAGCACTGCGCGCCCTCGACGCAGTGGCGAGCACAGCGCGCTCTCGGCGCGGCCGCGAGCACTGCACGACCTCAGCGCAGCCGCGAACACAGCGCAGACGCCTCCCAGACGCAGCTACGCACACGGCACAGCAACGCACACAGCACAGCCACGAGCACGGCACGCCCTCGGCTCTGCCGCAGCCCTGGATACGGCGCGACCGCCTCTCGGGCGCAGCCATGCATATGGCGCGGCGACTCTAAGCAGCCGCACGTGCAACGCTTGCCTGTCGACACAGCCACGAATATGATTAGCAAAGTACATTAAAATCCGACTCGGCCTTACCTGACCATGATCTCAATACACACTTACAAACAATCACAATAATAAGCACAACTAAAGATCATTTCCAGACCATATCAGCACACTCTCCACATCGTACGTACATCGTACACACGTATTGGGTGGAAATGTGGTGATTTGTATCACAATCAGACAAGTACGTAGGTAGGTACCCATAAAATCACTTTTACGTCGATATTCGAGCAGAGTTATCACGATCTCTAAACACATATCTAGAATCGACTAAAAGCAAAAACAATAACTGGAGAACTTATGAATGGTATGGCACAAGCGGTAAAACGGGGCGTATTCAATCCTATCCCACTTCTGATTTTAGAAACCAGAAGTGAGGTTAGTTTTAAATGGTTAACGATAAATTACTAGGCAAGAATTCAACAACAAAATAAAGATCATCCGTCCAGGACAACCACAAACCACCCAGGAATCACAACTACGACTATTCCTGGTCTTCAATCCGATATTCCAATCTCTCTCAAGGCTCGAGCCAAGTTATCCTTACACCCGCCAAACTCTCTTCAAACCAAATCGTCCCATAGACTGAACAGCAAGTCTGTCAACAGATACAAAAACCATAAAGCCAAGGAATCGGTAACAAATGTTAATCAAACGCTCACTTGGGGGGGGGGGGGGGGGGGGGCGCTATATCAAGTTCTTGCCCCGGTTCGAAAAAATCGTAGATCCGGGGCTGCACCGAGCCAGTCACGACCCAACTAAACGACCGAATAAACGACCAATTTAAGCTGCATGTTTACATTTTTTGTGTTCATCTTTGATATTTGTTTGTGTGCGTAAAAGCGGTGCTGGGGTGCGTCATTTTAGATTAGATGATCTCTACCTCAAATTCGAGTCTAACATTTGACACTACAGCCCTGGCTCTAGAGTCTACGGTGGTCGTCAGCCAGATTTTAATGATGGATTTAATATCGAAAATATAGACATGTGGTCTAAGTCCTTATCCCCAAAGTATATATCAGACAACATCACATCACATTTGTTTATTTGTTTGTTTGAACGCGCTAATCTCAGGAACTACTGGTCCGAATTGAAAAATTCTTTTTGTATTGAATAGATCATTTATCGAGGAAGGCTTTAGGCTATATAACATTACACTGCAACTATTGGGAGCGAAGAAATAATGGAAAATGTAAAAAAACGGGGAAAAAATAACTATGCCACGCGGACGAAGTCGTGAGCACAGCTAGTCTATAATTTATTATAAAGAGGAAAGATTTGATTGCTTGTTTGTTTGAATTGAATGGTCTCCGAACTACTGGACCGTATTGAATTATTCTTTTATTGTCGGAAATCTACACTATCTCCGGTGAACATAGGCTATATTATATTTTTATAAGAGTTATGCTTCCATGCTAAAATTCCAATAATGTTTCATAAGTCGTTCATTTCTTGAACAATGAATTACTTAAAGCTCATTGTATTTTGCAAAAATATCGAATGAACCAAATATTATATATTGTGAATAGGAAAATTAATGTTCCGCACACTCTGGCATCAATAAAAACGCGCCAAATGCCACTTGCCAAATGAGGTAAATAAAAAAGGGAAATGCCACCGCGACATTTACAACTAAGCCTATGGGCGATAAAATTCTGCACGATATTTAATACGGAAGCGTACCTATTGCAGTTACTGGGGATAATAAAGTAAGTATCTGTTATGATAGGTATCTAGAATTTCAATAAATGAAAGTTATCTCAAACGGGGGACGTAAGGGCGTTCCCTTACATCCCCCGTAAAAAAGCGAAAAGATGATAGGTCGCTACCTATTATCTTTTCGCTCCAAGCCAATCTCACCTGCCCGTGGTGCATCCTGTAGAACAACAAACGAGGCGCTGGCAACCGACTGGTAGCGGCATTACCATCACAAATAAATCCGTAGCTAAATACCACAGACCGATTATGAGCAGCAGCGTCACCAGAGCGAGAAGCTACGCCCTGCGAATGCCAACCGCCAGCCCATTGCAGCGTGGCGATTATGGGTATATCCTCTAGATGTTTGCCTTAAGTGGCGAACAACTGGAGAGGCCTTTGTCTAGCAGTGGACTGCGATAGGCTGATGATAGATATATCTACTCAGATTGTTGATGAAACAAAAGGTTCGCGTAGGCTTTAAATCGATAACTCGGCCTAAACTAAAACAACCGATATGCCACATTTAATATTATCCGATACGATCGCATTCACCGAATAATTTGATTATTGTCATGCCCGCTGAATTATGTACGAGTTTGGCCCACCTACGAGTATGAGTAATTGCTTTGTGTTTTAATAAAAGAGAAATGTTTGTATTTACTGACGCCATTTTATTCGGCCGCTTTTGTTTGTTTAAAATGTTACAATTATGACTTTTGAAGGACTTTCGAAACGATTCCGTGTTAGATACAGAGGTCGTTTTTGATGTTATCGTTTGGGTATAAAATGGGTTGAGGATTGGATATCTCATAGCTCAATGTTCTATCTACCTACGATTTTTGTTTTAATGTTCTTCTACGTATTATGTATTTTTTGATTTACCTACATGTGTTTTAAATCAAAATCAATAATAATCTCTTTAGGCATATTGAGACAAGCAGTACCTAAGTAAGACTTAGGTAAATCTCAATCAGATAATTAAAAGGAATAGGGTTATTTTCAGGGTCAAAATACTAACATTACCTATATTTAGTGTATTATAAAAAAATACCTACCTATTGTACCTAGTTAGGTACAATGAGTAGGTGTTTTTTGATAATCTAAAATACGAAAGAAAAACCGGGCAAGTGCGAGTCGGACTCTCGCACGTAGGGTTCCGTACCACTATACAGCTAAATAAATGTTTTTCTTTACGTTTTATTATATTGGAGTTAATTAAATGAAAAAATTAGGTAATTTGATTTATGACGTTTAAAAAAAAACTACTAGCTAGATTTGATTCAAACCAAATTTCGTTAGTAGTTTTCATAGTGATACACATGATATATTTTTTTCAGTTTTATCATGCCCATATTTTAGAAGTTACGGGGGGGGGGACACTCATTTTACCACTTTGGAAGAGTCTCTCGCGTAAACTATTCAGTTTAGAAAAAAATGGTGTTTGTAACCTCAACATTATTTTCAAATACCTATCCATAGATACCCCACACGTATAGGTTCGATGAAAAATTTTTTTTTCAGTTTCAGTTCTATGTATGGGGAACTCCAAAAATTTTGGATTTTTTTCTGGTTTTAATTTTAATGCGGTTCACAGAATACATCTACGTACCAAATTTCAATAATGTAGCTCTTATAGTTTCGGAATAAACTGGCTGTGACATACGGACGGACAGACAGACAGACAGACAGACAGACAGACATGACGAATCTATAAGGGTCCCGTTTTTGCCATTTTGGCTACGGAACCCTAAAAAATACAGGTGTTTTTTGATAATAAAGGTAGGTAGTAGGTAGTAACCTACAAGTAAAAACCGGCCAAGTGCGAGTCGGACTCTCGCACGTAGGGTTCCGTACCACTATACAGCTAAAAAATGTTTTTCTTTACGTTTTATTATATTGGAGTTAATTAAATGAAAAAATTAGGTAATTTGATTTATGACGTTTAAAAAAAAACTACTGGCTAGATTTCATTCAAACCAAATTTCGTTAGTAGTTTTCATAGTGATACATATGATATATTTTTTTCAGTTTTATCATGCCCATATTTTAGAAGTTACGGGGGGGGGGGGGGACACTCATTTTACCACTTTGGAAGAGTCTCTCGCGTAAACTATTCAGTTTAGTAAGAAATAATGTTAGTAACCTCAACATCATTTTTAAATACCTATCCATAGATACCCCACACGTATAGGTTCGAAGAAAAAAATTTTTTTCAGTTTCAGTTTTATGTATGGGGAACCCCAAAAATTTTGAATTTTTTTCTGATTTTATTTTAAAATCTTAATGCGGTTCACAGAATACATCTACGTACCAAATTTCAATAATGTAGCTCTTATAGTTTCGGAATAAATTGGCTGTGACATACGGACGGACAGACAGACAGACAGACAGACAGACAGACAGACAGACAGACAGACAGACAGACAGACAGACAGACAGACAGACAGACAGACAGACAGACAGACAGACATGACGAATCTATAAGGGTCCCGTTTTTGCCATTTTGGCTACGGAACCCTAAAAACCGGCCAAGTGCGAGTCGGACTCTCGCACGTAGGGTTCCGTACCACTATACAGCTAAATAAATGTTTTTCTTTACGTTTTATTATATTGGAGTTAATTAAATGAAAAAATTAGGTAATTTGATTTATGACGTTTAAAAAAAAACTACTGGCTAGATTTCATTCAAACCAAATTTCGTTAGTAGTTTTCATAGTGATACACATGATATATTTTTTTCAGTTCTATCATGCCCATATTTTAGAAGTTACGGGGGGGGGGACACTCATTTTACCACTTTGGAAGAGTCTCTCGCGCAAACTATTCAGTTTAGAAAGAAATGATGTTAGTAACCTCAACATCATTTTCAAATACCTATCCATAGATACCCCACACGTATAGGTTCGATGAAAAAAAAATTTTTCAGTTTCAGTTCTATGTATGGGGAACCCCAAAAATTTTGGATTTTTTTCTGATTTTACTTTAAAATCTTAATGCGGTTCACAGAATACATCTACGTACCAAATTTCAATAATGTAGCTCTTATAGTTTCGGAATAAATTGGCTGTGACATACGGACGGACAGACAGACAGACAGACAGACAGACAGACAGACAGACAGACAGACAGACAGACAGACAGACAGACAGACAGACAGACATGACGAATCTATAAGGGTCCCGTTTTTGCCATTTTGGCTACGGAACCCTAAAAACCGGCCAAGTGCGAGTCGGACTCTCGCACGTAGGGTTCCGTACCACTATACAGCTAAATAAATGTTTTTCTTTACGTTTTATTATATTGGAGTTAATTAAATGAAAAAATTAGGTAATTTGATTTATGACGTTTAAAAAAAAACTACTGGCTAGATTTCATTCAAACCAAATTTCGTTAGTAGTTTTCATAGTGATACACATGATATATTTTTTTCAGTTCTATCATGCCCATATTTTAGAAGTTACGGGGGGGGGGACACTCATTTTACCACTTTGGAAGAGTCTCTCGCGCAAACTATTCAGTTTAGAAAGAAATGATGTTAGTAACCTCAACATCATTTTCAAATACCTATCCATAGATACCCCACACGTATAGGTTCGATGAAAAAAAAATTTTTCAGTTTCAGTTCTATGTATGGGGAACCCCAAAAATTTTGGATTTTTTTCTGATTTTACTTTAAAATCTTAATGCGGTTCACAGAATACATCTACGTACCAAATTTCAATAATGTAGCTCTTATAGTTTCGGAATAAATTGGCTGTGACATACGGACGGACAGACAGACAGACAGACAGACAGACAGACAGACAGACAGACAGACAGACAGACAGACAGACAGACAGACAGACATGACGAATCTATAAGGGTCCCGTTTTTGCCATTTTGGCTACGGAACCCTAATAACAAAGAAACAGATACAAGGCATAAACTTTATGGAGTCTTTGACGTCACCCGTTGCGAAAATTTGCCACAAGGAGTGAAGACACACGTAACTTCAGCGGGCTATATCTATGCTATTTTTGGTCTAGTTTAGAAATTAAAAAATACTTGTCTCTTTTTTAGGGTTCCGTAGCCAAAATGGCAAAAACGGGACCCTTATAGATTCGTCATGTCTGTCTGTCTGTCTGTCTGTCTGTCTGTCTGTCTGTCTGTCTGTCTGTCTGTCTGTCTGTCTGTCTGTCTGTCTGTCTGTCTGTCTGTCCGTCCGTATGTCACAGCCAATTTATTCCGAAACTATAAGAGCTACATTATTGAAATTTGGTACGTAGATGTATTCTGTGAACCGCATTAAGATTTTAAAATAAAATCAGAAAAAAATTCAAAATTTTTGGGGTTCCCCATACATAAAACTGAAACTGAAAAAAATTTTTTTCTTCGAACCTATACGTGTGGGGTATCTATGGATAGGTATTTAAAAATGATGTTGAGGTTACTAACATTATTTCTTACTAAACTGAATAGTTTACGCGAGAGACTCTTCCAAAGTGGTAAAATGAGTGTCCCCCCCCCCCGTAACTTCTAAAATATGGGCATGATAAAACTGAAAAAAATATATCATATGTATCACTATGAAAACTACTAACGAAATTTGGTTTGAATGAAATCTAGCCAGTAGTTTTTTTTTAAACGTCATAAATCAAATTACCTAATTTTTCATTTAATTAACTCCAATATAATAAAACGTAAAGAAAAACATTTTTTAGCTGTATAGTGGTACGGAACCCTACGTGCGAGAGTCCGACTCGCACTTGGCCGGTTTTTAATTTTTAAGTAATCTAAAAGTCGGACTAATTACATTCATTCGGAATACAGCAACTATGGAGAACAAAATTTGTACGTGCAGAAACATCATTATCAAATTGCATTAACTCTCTCGGGATGTAAGGGAGCGACCTATCACCTTTTCGCTCCAAGCCATCCTCACGTCCTGCCCGTGGTGCATCCTGCCGAACAACAAACGAGGCTCTGGCAAACCGATCGGTGGCGGTAAAACCATCACAATAGAAGGCGTAGCAAAATACCACATACCGATGACGGGCAGCAGCGTCACCGGAGCAAGAAGCTACACCCTGCGATCGCCAACCCGCCTGCCCAGCGTGGCGATTATGGGTATATCCTCCGGAAGTTTGCCCTAGGTGGCGAACAACTGGAGAGGCCTATGTCCAGCAGTGGACTGCAAATAGGCTGATGATGATGATGATGATGAATAACTCTCATTACAGACTTGCTCGTGGTCCTGCCACGCCGCGCCTGCTCCGAGGGTAGACGACTCCTGCTGGAGCGGGCTGGTGCCGAAAGTGGAGCGCGAAGACGAGCGCGTGGAGCCCTGGCGCTTGCCCGACCTGCGCCCCGCCCTGCACTACATGCATGAGCGCGGTGAGTAAGTGACCCTCTATAGTTCATTCGCGTTAAGAAAATAGTGACTGACAGGTCACTGACAGGCCACTAGCCAATCAAAACGCTAGAAATTGAAGAAATTAAATTAAAGAAATTAAATTTCTAGCGTTTTGATTGGCTAGTGGCCTGTCAGTGACCTGTCAGTCACTATTTTCTTAACGCGAATGAACTATAATTCATCTTTTGAGGCCTACTGTGTGCCTAGCACGAACATTTTCGAAAAAGTATGCGTAACGTTTCCGTAAACATTTGTATGAAACTTGGTACAGCGCCCCTATCGTGCGTAAGAGGTACTACGTTTACGTACGTTAACGTAGTGAAAGTGTTCGTGCTAGGCACACTGGTCATCATCATGGGCCTATCGTGTCGGCATACACCCTCATTTGCATAAGGACGCCTTATGAGGGATGTAAGGGAGCGGCCTACCATCATTTCGCTCCAAGCCAACCTCACCCGTGGTACATCCTGCTGAATAACGAACGAGGCGCTGGCAAGCGACTGGTGGCGGTATAACCATCACAATTGAAGGCGTAGCTAAATACCACAGACCGATGACGGGCAGCAGCGTCACCGGAGCGAGAAGCTACGCCCTGCGATCGCCAACCCGCCTGCCCAGCGTGGCTATCATGGGTATATCCTCCAGATGTTTGCCTTAAGTGGCGAACACCTAGAGAGGCCTATGTTCAGCAGTGGACTGCAAAAGGCTGATGATGATGATGATGAGGGATGTAAGGGAGCGGCCTAGCATCATTTCGCTCCAAGCCAACCTCACCTGCCCGTGGTGCATCCTGCCGAACAACAAAAGTACCTACATTGTTAATTTTCGTTTTTTGTACTAGTGATGTCGCTGCGCACAGTGCGTCTCCTTAGGGACATATGCGGAAGACCAGCGTCACGGCGTCTCTTGTCGCCGACATATGCTGAGCATTTTGTCCTTTTCAGTGACATGTTATTGTATTAGCTATAAGTCCTATTATTTGTCACTGAATAAACATATTTTCTTTCTTTCTTTCTTTCAAATGATGAATCCGTTCAATGAACTATAGCTAATTAGGATAGTAGTAGGAACGTAGGAGCCCTGGTGTTGCAAGCGTTCGTGTGCTGCGGTAACCGCTTACCAATCAAGAGATGTAGGTCAGGTCAGGTAGGAGGGACATAACGAATCTTCGCTCGACTGCTGGCAAGACGGTGGCAACTGACAGGTAACTGACCAGCTACCTACTTGCCCGTTGTCACAGCGACATCAACAAGCCATTATGTTGAGCTATTATAAAAAAACCGGCATCCATTTTGCCACTTTCCCATTAATTTATATGTACTAAATGTTTTTGTCTTTATTTTATTACAGAAAGAGATGGCTGCGCAGCTTGTGTGGGCCCCCTTCCGTTATTGCCCCCGCCGGCACCCGCGCCACATTAACCACGCCTTACAAATAATTAATAAATATATCAAATATTACGTTACTTTAAACTGTAAAACTAAATCATATTCATCATAAGAATACAACATTTATTAAAATTGTGCTAAACAGAATTAATGCCCAACATTTAATTCAAACTTGTAACACGGTCAGTATTTTAAATTTGGCGGTCGATTCATGGATCATAGACAATACATTTTTCTTTCTTAATACTGACGGCCTTGGATATGAAATAAAATTTCTGCTTTATTTTTAATGTCATTATCTGTCAAAAGAGGAGTAAGTTGATGTACTTGGAAACACATTATGTTAGGTATTTAACAGAAAAGAAACAATAATTCTCATTACCTAAAAATGTGTTTTTGTATGTATTAATTATAACTTAATTTTGTTTCAAAATAAGGCAATGTAATAATATTTCTGGAAGTTTCACTTATAATTTAAAGTACCCATGATTGTGTTACCTACTACTTGTGCAAATTTGTAGATACTAGTCGTTATCGTAGGATAAGTCTTGAAAGCAATTGAAATGAATTCAATTCATTTAAAACGTAGTTAGTTAGGCATTATAATGTTATTAATTAGATACCATAGAAAATCGCAACTACCTATCTAGTCAATTCTAGTCAGTTTGTTTCGAAAAAGTAATATTAGTTTAATCTACAGATAGATTCAAAAACGTCTTGTACAAAATGATTTACATTCTATTTTTTAGAAGTCCTTATCTGAAGCTCATAGCATTGTAATAAGTTTACATTTAACCATTATTAAGTAATGAATAGTAACTTGCGAAAAGTTTTAAATTAAAGTAATGAACGCCAAAATTTGACATTTTACCACTATGTATTCATTATGATTTAGTTTCGATATTGTAAAAAAAATTAGAATATTTAGGATTAGCAGGACTTCTAGATAAGTACGTGATTTATAAATTAAAGCATGTATTACAATTGTAAATAGTTGACTGTCTAAATAATATGTAATAATAGGATATATTTACAATTAGAGATTACCCACCATATTGCAATTCTCTCTGTCTTACTAAAATATAGGTATGTATGTACATTAACTATGTGATGAAGTAAAATGTCTATGGAAAAAATCGCAATATGTATTAAGCATGGAAGTATCAAGTACTTCGTACAAAAGGAATGAGCTCTATCTATGCATCTTGCAGCTAAAATAAAGAAAATGAAACCTTATGTTAAGGTCGTAAGAGTCTTGTTCAAAATAAGTCTTGTCAAAATAAGAACGTAACCAATGAGAGGGAAAATAGTGAACAAAACGTCCCTTTCTAGCAGCGACTAGATTGCTAGATAGAGTACAAAACACCGGACCTGGGCCCCTACCACCAAAAACGAAAACGATCGCTGAGCCATGAATCCCTCTCATTTGCCCCCCCCCCCCCCCCCCCCCCCCCCGGTGTTTGAATATACAAACTAAAATTCGTCAAAGTTGATTTTCGTTAATTTAATTCATATATTCAAACACGGAAAGGAATAATGGGAGGGATTGATTTTGCAAAAATACACGATCCGTTCAACGAACGATCGCTCTCGAACCGGTGGTAGGGGCCCTGACAACTTCACATGACATCGGCGACTTTGACGTCGGTGGCGGGGATTTTTAATTTGTTATATTTTTCTTAATGTGTAATTAAAATGGGGAGAATTTGTGTCGGGGGGATTGTGAAAGCGAGTATTATCCGGATTGTAGTTTGTCTTTTCACAAGTAATACTTTTAAACATAATTTGTTAGTGAAGAATTAGGGTGACCATGCATGACTATCCAATCATAAAGTCCGTTGTTTTTTGTATAGGAAAACTAAAGCATGTTTCCCGATTCGTCTTCGAAGTTCTAAAATACACGTAAAAACTATTTATAACATTATCAAATCAATCATTAAAAAACGTAGGTACACAAAAATAAAACTACCATGTATGTTGTCCAAGAATTTTATAGCAAACAACATAGGTACATTGTTAGATCCACCACATCCTTCTCAATCTATATTTGAAGATCCACGTGATATTTAATTGGTAAAGGCATTAGCCATTTCATATTTAAATTTTCGCCATATTGAAGTCGGTTTCTTTGCAAAAAAAAGTGGTGTTATTTAGAAAACGATTACGAATAAAAAATATTTTGGCTTTCAATGTTGGCTGTTTTTTTTGTACGTATGTATTGTCATTGTCCTTAAATCATATTTTAATATAGTCACCCTATTCAGAGAGAGACAAAAGGGACATGCACTGGGCTTTCGTTCGGCTTCGATTTTCCGACAACAGCTTGTTCCTTATATGTTACTTCCATGGTATTATGAGATTTTCCTTCATAGTAACCGCCTGAATCTTAGTTTTCCATTTTTTAAAATACAGAAAAGCCTTGTCACATTAGTATCGCAGTATATTTTAGTTATTTTCATTGTGTTGTATAATTTTCCCAACATTTAAAATACCTACATAATATTTTGTGTGAGTTTACTTGGTTTGGCACCTGGCTGACATTGACATGATGGCGTTACCATGATACCTACTAAAATGTCAAATATTAACCATACATTTTCTAATGGATGGATGGAAATTATTCCTATTTCGGCATGTGCCTTGCCCACTTGCCTTAACATCCTTATCGGTCTGTAGATACTTGATACAATACCGTATGAATCACGGGTGTAAACAGATATTTTAGACGTGATAACAGAGAAACGAAATAAAGAAAAACAATTTTATTGAAAAAGCATGACCATGGTCTGCATTTATTAATCACACATTAGGTATACATATATTATGTCCTTACATTTTATATATTATGATATTATGTCATGTCATCTCTAAACATATCAAAAATGTAATTTAGTTAATAATTATGTAAATTGTAATTTTGTATTTACCTACTACTGTACTTAGCTATGTTTATTACTTGCACCATTAAAAACATTACCTACATATTTGTTTTATTTCAAATACAGAATTCGATATACCTACATAATTAAGTTGTAGTCATAATGTCAAATACTGTATTTAAATGATTGTAAAAAAAAATATTTATTTATTTTTAAGAAAGGGTTGACTTGATATGAGCACGCATAGGTACTTTCTTACTACAGTACTCAAAAACCTATAGAATCTTGGACACTGTGCGTCCGCGCGTCGCATAGTAACGTTTGTGAATACGGCCGTAACTAATTTGTGGCTTACGCGGACAGCGGAACTTTCTCCACGTCGCGGCCTGGAGAAGAACAAAAGTACGCTCCGCCTATAAAATCTCCGACGCAGATTTACCGCATACTCAATGTACACGGTGTGCGATTTTGTTGCCTGGAAATGAATGAGAAGTGCAGGCTATGGAAGCAAATATTCAGCAGGACTAAAGTCCGCTGTGTGTATTGCTGCTCCTAGTGACACGAGTTCTATCTAATTCGCGGTCTTCCCCATACTTTTGTCCGGTCCGCTTCCTGCATGTCCTCTGTAATTCGCAGGATTTCTTGTACGCGGTACTTTCTCTCGTTTGCATTACTCGATACAGTTGTAAGCGACTTATTTTAGCGGACAAAAATCCCTCGTCGCCGTAATGGTTATGGCAATAAAGATTTATATAAATCAAATTAAAAAAGTAAAAATATTTCTTTCATGACTACGTTTTAAATGAAATGAATAATAAATAATGTTACAATGTAAAAAACTGCTAGAAATATAACTAGCCACTATAATTGAAATCACGTAATATTTTAGATCTTTTGCATTTTAACTTATTTATCAGTTTAAACTCCATCCATTCCCAAATCTGCTTCATAGTCTATGATTAGATGTAGATTCAATGACCGAAGTGTACAAATCCGTTGCCATAAAGTCGCGTTTAAGAAGGTGAAACGTCAATGTCAAAAATCTGTCAAGCAAACTTGTCTATTCCTTTTCCTGTTAAATTTTTCTCCTGAGAGGTTGGTTTCGTGTTGACTTAAATCTATTTTTATCTGAAAAATTATCAAAAATCTTCTGAAATCCAATCATGGTGTTAAAAACACGAGTGTTTCCTTTATACACATACGTTTATTTCAAAGAAAAAGTGAAAATCTAATGTCGTAAAAGTTATAACCTATTTAGTATGGTGTTTGAAAGAGCCGCTCTGTTTCAGAAGCAAAATGGGTCGTTACTCTCGGGAACCGGATAATCCAGCTAAGTCATGCAAAGCGCGTGGCTCCAATCTTCGTGTTCACTTTAAGGTAAGTCTAAAAAAGCCACTATTATCTTGTCGTTAGTTCCACATGTACTATGTTTACTGCTACTTGCCCCTGGTGTACTTATTCTTGGTAGCTGGACTAATAAATAGGTTTAATTTGTGTTAGTTACACTATTTTAATATGCAGGCTGTATATTTATGCTAACCTACAAAATTGTAGCTGATGTAAACAAACAATTTCCGTGATTGAGGTTAGGATAATTTATTGTAGTCTTGAATCTCCGACTTCAGTCTGTATATTTATTGACGATAAGGTGGTTGAAGTGTCTCAAAGAGTGTGAAAGGCGTATGGGACTTATAAACTTAAGATACCTAGGTAGTCAATTTTTACTTTATGGTGTGAAAGAGTAAACTTGAACCCTTGGTGTTACAATTTACTAAGTTTTCATTATGCTTATTTCATAGTCTTTAATTGCTATAATTTCTATTCCAGAACACATATGAGACTGCTATGGCCATCAGGAAATTTCCCCTGCGCCGTGCAGTCCGCTACCTCAAAAATGTAGTCGACAAGAAGGAGTGCATTCCTTTCCGCCGCTTCAACGGTGGTGTGGGTCGTTGCGCCCAAGCCAAGCAGTTCGGAACCACACAGGGACGTTGGCCCAAGAAATCAGCGGAATTCCTTCTACAGCTGTTGAGGAACGCAGAATCAAATGCTGACTACAAAGGTCTTGATGTAGACAGGCTGGTTATTGATCACATTCAGGTGAGTTTTGGTTACTGTTTATTGAGTATTTTGATTTAGTAGATATCTTGGTCAGGATGCTGTAGTCTTTGGTTTTGAAATGAATGAAATGAAATGAAAATGAAATGAAAAGTGTTTACTTCGGACCACATAATCCATACGTGTTAGTATACAGCTTAAAAACTATGTTAGTATTATATTGTATAAAATTAAAATTAAAAGGTTTTGAGAGATGACAATGTTTAGTTGTAGAATCAGTAACAACGGGTGATGCACTTCTTAGTTAATAATTATTTTAGTTGTAATATTTCCTATTTGTAATAATTTTAGTTGTTAGTCTTTTCTTTATGAGACATTAGTCTGCAGACAGGATGATATTCTTGTAGTACCCCCTTTTCAGGAGTAAGTTACCAATGACAGGGAATTTTGAATAGATTTTTAATACAAGTTAATTCCCAATCAAGCATTTCAATGGCTTAAAATTGTATTAATAATGATACAATTAATATGCTGGTTTTCTAGTACTATACATATCCTGGAATAGTAGTGCCCTGGGAAGTACCGGATAGTATGCGGAATCCTAGCTTTTTGTTGGTCTTTGATGTCACCAGTTTCATCCTGTGATTGTTCCAGTGTCGAGATATTAAATTAGCTGGGGCTATAAAAAGAAACCTAGTATGTCCCGTTTCTAAAATTATTTGTTCTGGATTATTTTTCTTTTTCAAATACTAGTTATTTTAAATTATAGTTGCCATACCTACAGTATCCCATATTAAACAGGAGTTCTCTTATTGCATACACACCATCAGCCTGCAAACATGTACTGCTCCATACAGGGGATTGACTTTTATAACCATGCTTGGCAGGGTAAACACTGCTGTCTGTTTACTGATATTCCCTTAGACAATCTATATATATAAAAGGAGAAACTGACTGACTGACTGACTGACTGACTGACTGACATATCAACGCACAGCCCAAACGGCTAAACGTAGGCACTTGAAATTTGGAAGGGACGTAGCTTAGGTACCGTAGGGGTGCACTAACCACTCGAGTGACTGCGGTGAGCGCAATCTCCTCATTTTAGTGGCATTATATCTGACAGCGGGTAGGATATTCGCCACTTCGAAATTATACCTTCTCGCTTGAAGATTACGGTTTAAAGTCGCAAATGCGAGACGTCAAGCGCTTCGTTACATCACTAAGCATCTGTCAAACCATAATACGGCCAAATTCAATTGACCGAGAGCCAGAAAAAAAAAAGTGAAAAACAGTCTGTGACAAGTGTTTGTGCGTTGTGTTTGTCATCATCATCATTATTTTACAATTTAGAGTCAATAGAATATTAAGTGTTGCATATCAATCGAAAGGGCATATAATCTAGATTATTTATATATATCTTAAATGGAATATTCTTAAAGTTTCGTCTTTCAAATTCTAATTTTATTTTTGAGTAGTGAAAAAAGTTAATATCATGACTTTAACATTCTTTTTCTTATTTGCAACTAAAACTAACTGTAAATGTTTATGAGCAGTATTGTTCTGTATAGTTTTAGCTATCCAACACATATTTTAGTTTCTGGATACGTGGTGTAATTCGGCTGCAATTATTGTTCTTAGCGCAAGGTCCCATAACGCGCGCTTACCCGCCGATCGGGCTGACATGTAAGTATTGTTGTAAAAAATTCGCACCGACATTCGAGTGGCTAAGAAAGGAATTCCCGAAATTCCCACGGGAACGGGAATTAGCGGGAAAATCCTTTTGTATGAAAAATCTAAACCGCTTAAGTTAGACGCTTGAAATTTGGCATGCAGGTACCTTAGTAAATATAAAGTTTAGTTATGGCTGTATTTTGAGAAATTCCCACGGGAACGGGAGTTAGCGGGAAAAAACTTTTGTATGTATAAATTTAAACACGCGGACGAAGTCGCGGGCAAAAGCTAGTATAAACTAAATATGTCTTCCTATTTACCAAATTGTTCTATGTACAGGTGCAAGAGAGGACTTATTGCATAGGAATAGATTTAGTTTATTTAGTTATTAAGTAGTGCCTTTTTTGCTTGACAGTATGTTGCTCTGTGTACAGACTGTTTTCTAAAGGCAGACATCAACAGTAACAGAATTTTATAGATGGGAATTTACTTATTTTTCTGTTCATTATGTTACTTACATTATTGTTTGCTGTTTTTATTTTGGGCTTCATCATTTTAAGTAGATTTAATAGAGCTTAGTGTGTACATCTAAATTCCATTAGCCTAAGTTACAAAGTTCTTATACAGCCACTACCCATTCAGCAGTATTTAAACATGCTGGAAACAGAATCGAATTTACCGGAAAAGAAAGCAATTTGGTACTTAAGGCAAATTCGCTTCTGTTTGATATGTGTGCTGTATGTGTGGGGAGCAGTATTACAAAGTCATGGTGCGAAAGATCCTTGCCAAGTTATTCCAAATTGTTTTCTAATACTTGATAAATATGACCTACATCATATGTAAAGAGAAGTAGACAAAGCAAAGGTGCTCTTTTTTTCCTATACATATTTTTTATTGTATATAATCTGATGTGGAACAATTTAATTCCAAATGCTGTCCAGTCGATCCACACTAGTCATAAATGATCATTATAGTCACAATCATCAGGCAGTTGCCTGCAAACATCCACTGCTGGACATAGGCCTCCCCTTTATTCTTTTGCCATGGTGACTCCACACTAGCCACGCGGGTTGGTGACCACAGTAGGTTTTATATGTGCCCAGGTAAATGCTGCTGCCCATTTCCAGATATTCCCTTACTTTTAATAGACTTCAATAAATTGTGTTTGTTATTTATACGATTTTGATTACATTTCACATTTGATTCATAGAAATATGAGTAAACTTTGAATAAATGTTCCAGGTAAACCGCGCGCCATGCCTGCGCCGGCGCACGTACCGCGCGCACGGGCGCATCAACCCGTACATGTCGTCGCCGTGCCACATCGAGGTGTGCCTCAGCGAGCGCGAGGACGCCGTCGCGCGCGCCGCGCCCGCCGACGACGCGCCCGCCAAGAAGAAGCTCTCCAAGAAGAAGCTGGCGCGCCAGAAGGAGAAGATGATGAGGGAGTAGATGTTAAGGGTTAATAAACGACTTACCACACAGTTTGGTGTGTTATTGCTGAACCTTGGCGACGCAGGCTGCCTCATGTGTAGGGCGGGGCTAGATAAGGAGGATTAATAGCGGATGGAACACCTTGGCCAGTTCGGAACATTCTCGGCAGAAAGAAGTAAGATTATCGGGTGTGTAGTGGATACTAGGTACAATCTATAATCTAAATTAAGCCGAATCTTGTACTACATATGGGTAGCACAAGTTTCGGGTTAGTCTTGGGCAGTCTTAGGATTATAGATTGTGTAGCCCGGTATGCATGGCATGTGCAGTTTAGTCGGTTCGAAGTCCTAGACATTATTTGAAGGATAATCTTGCGAGATATATTATGTAGTAGTCCAATCTTATTAGAATTTAATTTTAAATTCGCTGTATAATTTATATGTGACTAGCTGTGCCCGCGTCCCTATTTTTCGCAATAAAAGGTAGTCTGTCCTTTCTCAGGGTAGATTGTCTGCCAAATTTCATCAAAATCGGTTGAGAGGTTTAAGCGGGAAAGCGTAACACACAGACAGTTACTTTCGCATTTATAATGTTAGTAAGGATTTGCACATAGAAAAATAATGTGAACCTGTATGTAGCGAAACGTTTGTAGGCATAACTTGCAATGAAGCAATTTTGCCTTTGAAATTTGAACTCAAACTCAAACATTTATTTGCACAGAATTAGGTATTCAGGATAAGACTTGTGTAAAGGAGGTAGTTGTATGTAAATAAAAGTCGTGATAATTCTAAAAGTAGATATTTTATTGAAATAAGCAGTAGGTAGGTACTTACAATTAATTACCTACTTATTAAAACCATAAATATATTTACGTAGGTACCTAAACGCAGTAAACTTTAGATAGGTAGGTAGGTAACCACAAAGATCTTTCTTGCTGTTTGCTTGTTGGCATTACCTACTGCAAATATAGAATGTGTCTTATATAGGTACTAACGTATATCCTATACGTATTCCTAGTACCTTTCACCTTTCCTAGTAATATAATAATATAGTACCTAATTCCTAGTAATCCTCCGTCAAATATGTTTATTACTTCCAAGCAATAAACATTCTCATATATAAAGATACTGAATTTAAAATCCTCTGGAATTATTTCCTCGAAATACTTCAGTAAGTAAGTAAAACATCAAATCTTATCAGGCTTTTTGTTAAACCTATACAAATCTTCAGTCCCGGACCACTGAAAAGAAAGAATAAATCAGTTGTAGAAAAGTAGACAACATGCCAGGTAAATCGCCAGAATACAAGTGCAACCGATGAAAAGATCAATCAAATCATAAAATATACGGAGCACAATATAGTCAAACTGTGTAACTACATACATAGTTACAGTTACAATAAAGATAAATAAGTTATCATACACATTTTTGTAATATAAATGCAAGTTCATCAGGGTCCAAAAGACGTTCAGAAAAAAATCAGATAAAGTTGACAAGAATGTAACATATTGTGAACAAATAACATCGTAGGTAAATTCCAATTTGTTAAACATTCACAACAAGGCGTGAAACGGCATCTCAGTGGGCCTTCAGGGTAAGGGCGACAGGCGCGGTGGGTATGCCCTATTGTGCCTGTCGACCTTACATTTGGACCTCACGGCCGCTTACCATCAGGTGGAGTGAGATCATCCTGAATGCTCTTTTTATAAAAAAAAAACATATTTTCAAAATACACCTGAAATGGTTATAGGTAGGTGTTCGCCTTATAGACGCCCGCCGAATGAATGAAAAGCAAAATTATCCCATAAAATGATATGATCTGTCAGAACATTCGTAGCAAACGTGGGATCACAACGGTTGGTCAAATTTATTTATTTAAACTTTATTGTACAAAATGGTACAAGTTCAATCATTATATCAGGCAATAAACTTGCTACATGCCTAATTATTAGGATTATTGACCACAAGTTGCAATAAATTCCAAGACTCCAAAAAGGGTAAAAGAAAAAATATTGTGCAATGCATTGGTTTTTTATACCAATAATATCAATCAATGAAAGTTTTCTGAAAAAAGAAATCCGCCAGATGGCGCCACAACCACAGCTGGTCTAACTGCAACATGATTGGTCATTATGATATAGCACTGACGTTTACATTGTAACTCCGATCACATGAATGAATGATTGTTGAAACTTAAAACTATCTATTGGGTATTTCATGCACCCTCATTAACTAGAATCGCTTCTGACATGGGTTTTTAAAACCATACAAGATTGTCAGAAAGTAAACAGAAAGTCAGATCGAGATAAACGATTTCTAAATCCTTGGAATCACATCACACACATACAATGATGTGATTAAAGAAATATCATAAAATACACTCCTCCCGCCAGAAAATAGAACCAACATCAATCTATTCGTAATTAAAGTCGTCTAGCAGGAATCCAATCCTTAAGATTCATGCTAGTAGTATCCATACAAAATGTATAAGAATCTTCTTTGTGACAAACATACAAGACTCGAGATTGCCTGCATAAAGGGTTACCAGGCCATAAAATGCAAAGGCCGGACTGCGCACTGTATAAAGCCAGACATTTTGCCCTAAAAGCCGAATATATTTTTTTTATTGCCAAACATAATGTTTTTACAGCTGGGCCGTTGAAAAAAGTAGGTATTTTATTTATACGTGATGTAAGATGCAGTTTGCTCTATTCCGCTCGTCCGCCCATCGTCGTACGAATTTCCACTCTGACAAAAAGCCTGACAAAATCGGACAGTCCAAACACGTACATATTTGGCCGGACGCGACCGCAAAAAGCGAAACATGTCTAGCTAAAGCCGGACACCTGGCAAGCCTGACACATATTGGCTTATCCATAAAGGACTAGGTTTTCTTCTGCAGGCTTTGCTTGCTTTAATGAGCAAGGAAAAAATACTTGGTTTAATAACAAAATCATTATCTCATTACCTTTGGCAGCATGAGTGTGAAACATGAAACCTCCTTAAGGTGCCTCAGAATAAACTTCAATACTTACCTTAGAGTGGGAGAAGGACATTGAGGAAATCTGCATTACGTTTAGGGTACCGTTTATTCCTAAAGAAATATGATGATAGCCAAGACGGCCTTTTTTTTTTGCCTGGGAAAATGCATTTATGCATTCCCGCTGCTTGGGGGAGCAGCAGGGTATGTGGGACTCATCCCGCCTCGAAGATGGAAGTGAGGCAGGAAATACCCACTAAAAACCCCGGCCTCTTCGTCATGCGCCTTAAAGGTGGTGTCGAGGGTCCTATTTGTATGTACACCAAGACATCACCGACGCGGCCTGGTCATGACAGGTCCCAACTGGCTCCCCCTTAGCCAAGACGGCCTGTTCATCATCATTGGACAACCTTGGGAGCAGGGCATCAAGCCAACGAAATACAAGATAGCTTTGATCGAATAAGTCTCTGTCTGGGATATCACCCTATCATCTTTTCGCTCCAAGCCAACCTCACCTGTCCGTGGTGCATCCTGCCGAATAACAAACGAGGCGCTGGCAGCCGACTGATGGCGGTATAACCATCACAATTGAAGGCGTAGCTAAGTACCACAGACCGATGACAGGCTGCAGCGTCACCGGAGCGAGGAGCTACGCCCTGCGATCGCCAACCCGCCTGCCCACCGTGGCGATCATGGGTATATCCTCCAGTTGTTTGTCCTGCCTATGTCCAGCAGTGGACTGCAATAGGCTGATGATGATGATATCTCAGTCTATAGTCGCAGTCTTTAGAGTAAAGGGTTGTGGAAGCTTGTGGAATTAGCTACCACACTGCTTTCAGGAAAACCCGAAGAGTAAACGCATAAGCGTAATTACGCTCTCTTGCGTAAATGCGTAACATGCAGGCCGTAAGACCGTAGACACTTACTTACCTTTTGGACTCACATACCTGAAAGAAGTACTTACCAGTGAGTGTACTTAGAAATATTTCACTTGAATCAACTGCCCGTCCACCTTTGAGCGGTCGAATAGTTCTGAGTTGTGCTAAGGAATATCATTTACATCCATACTAATATTATAAATGGGAAAGTGCGTCTGTCTGTTTGTTTGTCTTTCTTCTTTCACGGCAAAACGGAGCGACGAATTGACGTGATTTTTTTATTGGAGAAAGTTGAAGGGATGAAGAGTAACCTACGCTACTTTTTGCCCTTTTCTAACCCCCCGCTTCCCTAAAATTGGGGGTGAGAGTTTGTGTGGAGAATTTAACGCGAGCGAAGCCGCGGGCAAAAGCTAGTAATGCTATAAATGATGGAGGATGTGTATTGTGCCTGTCGACCTAACATTTGGACCTCACGACCGCTTACCATCAGGTGAAGTGAGATCATCCTGAATGCTATTTTTATAAAAAAAAAAATGTAAACAAATGAGGGTTTTCTGAAAAAAGAAATCCACCAGATGACACCACACAAAAGGCAGATCCAGCTCGATAGCTGGATACAGCTTATAAGAGAGGTAGGGCATAGCAAATCTTCGCTCGAATTGAGCTGCCCGTCCGGGGAAGGACCACCACCCTTTAGAATACCAGAATACCGCAGTCAAATGACCTCCGGGTCGTGTTTCTGCCGGTGAGTAGGGTTTCCGGAGCTCGTGGGGGGTTAGGGTTGGGCCGGCATGGGAGTGGTAACTGACCAGTTACTTGCCAGTTGTCTTGTCAGAGCGACATGGGCTTCTCTTTCGCTTTCCATCAGGCGTAGGATAGTCATTATGTCGAGCTACTATAAAAAAAAATCAACAGCACATTTCAGTCCTCTGCTGGACTCGCTTCTCAATGACAATGACCTCCGGGTCTCAATTGGCTGCGGTATTCTATAGGGTGAAGGTCCTTCCCCGGACGGGCAGCTCAATACGAGCGAAGATTCGCTATGCCCTACCTCTCTTGATGATGATGATGTCGTATTTCATAAAGGATACTGACACATCTCTCGGCGTCTTGTACTCTGCAAAAGCGGACGATAGCTTTGCCCCCGTGCGTCAACTCGACGAACTTATACTCTCCCACTTCGCGCATTTTGTTCTTCAACACTGACAGAGTCACGCTCGCCGGTAGCTGAAAGTTTATTTAAATCTATAATATTATAAATAATAAATAAATAACCCAAGACATGCCACGCTGGGCCACACAGCGCCACCTAGACCCAAACTAAGCCGAAGCTTGTACTATGGGTACTAGACAACTGATAAACTTACTTAGATACATTTTTTTTGTAAATAAATACATATTATAAATAGAAAACACCCAGACCAATTCAAACAGACATGTTCATGAACACAAATGTTTGTACTGTGCGGGAATCGAACCCACGACCCTTGGCTCAGAGGGCAGAGGTCACTACCAAATGAGCCACCGAGCCAGTTAAATATATTATGTTATGTACTTATAATAAATCTTTAGAGAAGTCAATTCTGTACATGAAATATTTTTTCAAAATAACTATGAGGGAATAATTAGTGATCGATAGTGATGCCAAAAATGCAATCAGTAAAATTTTTGTCTGTCTGTCTGTATGTTCGTTATAGAAAAAAAACTACTGGACGGATTTTAACGAAACTTGGTACGATTATACTGCATCTTCGAAAAAGGTTGGTTGTCATTATTTAAAAAAATAGTTATTTGTAACCAAAAAATACTAACATTATTGAAAATCAGCATATCAGTTGCTGTTGTATTCTTTTCTATCTCTTCAGAGTTCCTTTCACGCTGATCAAATCTACTTCTTTTATCTGTAACAAACCCAGCAAAGGTTATTTCTTTTAAGTACCTATCTTATCGTTTGTTGCTAAAATATATGTATAAAATACGAGTACAACATTGGATTGAAGTAATAAGAGAGGTAGGGCATAGCGAATCTTCGCTCGAATTGAGTCGCCCGTCTGAGGCAGGACCTCCACCCTATAGAATACCGCAGCCAAATGACCTCCGGGTCGTGTTTATGCTGGTGAGTAGGGTTTCCGGATCTCGTGGGGGGCTAGGGTTGGGCCGGCATGGCGGTGGCAACTGACAGGTTACTGACCAATTACTTGTCCGTTGTCACAGCGACTTGTGTTTCTTTTTCGCTTTCCATCAGGCGTAGTGAAGCCATTATGCCGAGCCACTATAAAAAAATAAAAGAGGACCAAAATGTCTTCCTTGTGGCAGAGTTTTTGATATAAAACTGTGTATGTATAATTGTATATGTCACCGGAAAATAGCAAGAATCGTAATTTGATCAATTTCCTAGGTAGTTGATTAACTTCCGGAAAATAATAAACGGCCGTTGAAATGTATTATTTAGCGTATTTATTTTAGTAAATTGATCATTTTAGGGGGTTTTGCCGTAAAATCATCCGACGAAGGTGAGGTGAAAGTTGATTGGTGCAATGGCTCACGTGGTGTTATCCCGGCAACCAATCAGGGAACAGTGTATTAAGTTACGGGTAATAGTGCACCGTTAATTAAAACATTGAGCAACGATTGGCCCATTTGAGGACGATTTTACTTGTGTCAAAATCGTAAATTATTAAACGACTGTCAGGCTACCGTAAATTGATCAACTAACTGAAATCCATTGCGTTAAATAACACATTTCAACTATCGTTTGTTATATTCCGAAAGTTAATCAACTACCTAGGAAATTGATCAACTTACGATTCTTGCTATTTTCCGGTGACTTATATAGGTATACCATCACAATTTATTCTGTTCGAATCCAAGAAAGATTGCATTTTATCTTTGCTGGATCCACTGTCTGATTGTGTACTGAGTTGCATTTGTTGCTGACCTGTATTCAACAGAGATTGAGAGTTCCAATTGCTTTGTCCAGTACCAAATTGTTGTCCAAATCCAACAAATGTCGGCGTCACGTTTTGAGTTTGTATTGCAACCTGGCTGCGCGTAGAAGTCGAGTCGCCACCAACATTCTGCTGAAGCAATCCTTGTATCACTTGCAGATTTTGCAAACCCTGTGTGTCAACAAACGGGTTCGCCGCTGGCATTGGTTGACTGAAAGGACTTATTGTATTTATATTCAATGGAGTCATGGTTTGCATATTCACAGATGCATTCATCATACCCAGACCATTTGATTGGTTCATATTGCTTTGCTCTGCGGAGGCTAATAAAATTTTTAGTTTCACAAGTTCCGAATTGAGTAGGTCTTTTAGCGGTTGGATTTCAGCGACATATCTCATGTTTCGCATCGGTGCTCCGTTGGGTCCTAAGCCAGGCCCAATGGATGCCAAGCCTTCTGGGAACGGTTTACTGTGACGGTCAGGTAAATTGTCTATTTGAACGAGCAGCTGACGTCCATACAGCTCTTGGTTGTGGAACATACATATAGCCTGTAAATATAAAATTAATTTTGTATTTTTATTATAAACTATGCAGCGGTGAATATGAGTGTTAGACGTTGGAAAAGAGGTTCAAGAGAGGTAGGGCATAGCGAATCGTCGCTCGAATTGAGCTGCCCGTCCACCCTATAGAATACCGCAGCCAAATGACTTCCGGGTCGTGTTTCTGCTGGTGAGTAGGGTTTCCGGTGCTCGTGGGGGGTTAGGGTTGGGCCGGCATGGCAGTGGCAACTGACAAGTAGCTGACCAGTTACTTGCCAGTTGTCACAGCGACTTGGGCTTCTCTTTCACTTTCCATCATTTTTTTTTCTAGAGGGGAATGCATTAGGCACCTTCATGCCGCCTCCCCCCGCATGGTGTGTGGGACTCACACCTCCCAAAAGGGAGGGCATACCCACTAAACCCCCCTGTGTCGCCAGTGGGCAGCAAGTTGCAGGTTACTGACCAATTACTTGTCCGTTGTCACAGTGACTTGTTCTTCTCTTTCGCTTTCCATCAGGCGTAGGGAAGCCATTATGTCGAGCTACTATAAAAAAAAAGGTCATGTCATTGAAGTGGAGATGGGCGGAACATTTGGTACGAGGGAAGGATGGAAGGTGGAGCATCCATTAGACAGTGGTGGCCAAGGCAGGGTAAGCGAAGTCGCGGACGTCCGCCCTGCAGATGGTCGGGTGATGTAAGTAGAGTGGCGGGGAAAACTTGGGTGAGAGTAGCGCAGGACGGTGGTGAAAGCAGGGCTTGGTAAAGTTACCAATTTAACATTATAAGTAGCGGTAAGTAACGTTAATTCATAATGATACTTTTTTTACCGGTAAGTCGGTAGCGATACTAAATCTTAACGGTAATTTTTACCGGAACGCAAACTTAACGTTAAGTTTCAGGTATCGATACTGCAATATAACGTTAAAAGTATCAATACCTGCTTTAGTTACCGGTAAAAGTAACGATACTTATTACGCTACTTTGCTGCGTTGCCGCTCCGCACGGTAACCTATAGCAGAGCGGCAACTTCGCGACACGAGACGCATGAGACCATGTTGGGTGGGAGCGATAGAGACAGAGAATGAATTTAATCCAAAATTAAGTAAGTAACGTTTAAACGTTTACCGATACTTTTACCGATACCATCATGAAGGTAGCGGTAATTTATAACGTTAAAAATACCGCTACTTTAGGTATCGATACTTTTTTAAGTAGCGATACCTAGGCCAAGCAAAGTAACGTTACCATATTTTTACCGGTATTCCAAGCCCTGGGTGAATGGCAATCAAGAGGCCTATGTCCAGCAGTGGGACCGATAGTAAAGGCTGATGATGGTGATGATGATTATGAACTACAAGCTGTGCCAGCGGCGTTGCACGCGTGGATGTCGGGTTCCAAAAATAATGGACTACCATAAAATTTTAAGTTAGACCTTTAGCAATTAAGGTGGTAAGCTCACATAAGTGACTGGATTGGTGGCTCAATTGGTAGTGACCTCTGCCTTCTGAGTCAGGGGTCGTGGGTTCGATCCCCACACATTACAAACAGACATGTTCATGAACACAAATGTTTACACTGTGCGGGAATCGAACCCACGACCCTTGGCTCTGAAGGCAGAGGTCACTACCAAATGAGCCATCGAGTCAGTCATTGTAAGTGAAATTAGTTACACATTCAATTCATTTACCTGAACCGCTTCCAAAGGATGATCATATTCGATTTTGGCCATTTTGGGCATAGTGCCCTTGCATAATATGAACAAGTCTATAATTTGGCCAGCGTTACTGAACACCTCCCGTAACTTATTTTCGTCTACATGTTTGGCCAACTGTAATTAATAAAAAATTGGATTATTTTTAGTTTATTTCTAGCAACAATAGATTTTACATGGAATAGAATAAACATTTGCATCTAGGCTGACGTTACTTAAATAAAAAATAATAAATAACCCAAGACATGCCACGCTGGGCCACACATCGCCTACCCCCAAACAAAGCCGAAGCTTGAACTATGTGTACTAGAAAAGTGATATACTTACTTAAACACATTTTTTTTGTAAATAAAGTCATTTTATAGATATTTGACACCCAGACCAATACAAGCAGACAAGTTCATGGACACAAATGTAGAACTATGCGGGAATCGAACCCACAACCCTTGGCTCAGAAGGCAGAGGTCACTACCAAATGAGCCATCAAGCCATTTTTTAGATAAGATTGATGTTAGCTGATCATCCTCTACCAGGTAAACTATTTATATATTAAATATTAATTTACATAAGATTATCAGTAAGTTCGATAGGTACTTATAGTACAAGCTTTGGCTTAGTTTAGGACTAGGTGGCGCTGTGGACCTCGAGTCTTGGGTAAAAGAGCAAAATTGGGGATGTAAATGAGCGGCTTATCATCTTTTCGCTCCAAGCCAACCTCACCTGCCCATGGTGCATCCTGCCGAATAACAAACGGGGAGCTGGACAGACCAATGACGAAAAGCTACGCCCTGCGATTTACAACCCGCCTGCCCAGTGTGGCGATTATGGTTTGCCCTAAGTGGCGAACAACTGGAGACGCCTATGTCCAGCAGTGGACTGCAATAGGCTGATGATGAAATGGGCAAAATTACCATTTTGCTCTTGTGGAGCTTTTTGTAATGTGGAGATGGAAAACTTACATTTGCAACAAAGATCTTATTTGATATTGGCAGCTTCACGCAAGCTTGATCCAAGAATTCCTTGCTCAATCCATATGTGTCCTGGCTCACTTCAGTTTTTGTTGGCAAAAATAACCTTTTATCTTTAATATATGAAGAAGATGACTTAAGGAAATAGGACATTGGAGTTCTGTAAAATGAATTTTATTAGTTGTTTTTCTTATTATTAAGATTGCACAAATATATAAGATGGGTAACAAATGTATGAGTATGTATATTTTACACAGACACGACACTAAGCAGAATAACAGAATAATATCATATAGGGATGATCGATGAACATCGATGTTCGATGATCATCGATGTTGAAAGCAAAAACATCGATGTTACCATACGAAAAATATCGCAACATCGATGTTAACTTACGGCCTCATCTCACGCACGACTCGCATGTCCAAAACCAATGTAACTTAGAAAAAAAATAGAGAAATAAAATTATTTTTTAAAAAAAAATTAAACCGACTTCAAAAAAAACACAAACGACCAAAACTAAAAAGCGATAAATAACGTAAGTAATTCTATCCTTAATACATAATTATTTAAATATTACAATTATCACTTATTTTTGAAGTCGGTGCCAGCCTCTAGGTACCTAACGTAGACTGTTGTTGTGTGACGCGCGCGGCCGGCAAATCCACACGACAATATACATTTATTTGTTTGACTGGTGAAAAAAATTCATGAGGGTAGCATCCTAGGCTGGGGGTTTTAAAAGTGTCCCAGTAAAATCCCGGACACTTTCGAAATCGAAACTCAAATTCGATAAGTCCACAATCAAGAAGGCAGGGCAAAATAATAAAAAATGAACGAAAAAATTATGTAGTGTCCAGGGGAAAACGTTATTTCGCCCAAATGTCCAGAATTTGCGCCGACAATTTAGGGGCTGGCGACCCTACATGAGGGCAAAGCGGTCTGCAGCTAATAAATAAAAACAAAACCTTACTTCCTCCAGGAGAGTCTGATGAATTTTCCTTCAATTTCCATATTTGTTATCACTTTTAGTTGTCCGTACGCCTCTCTTGCAATGCTGGGTTCGCCGTATATTACACAACACCCATTCACTGGATAAATGTCGGATGGTTCATATATTCTTATAAATTTTATATTACGTAATATTGACTGGAAATCAATTATTTATTTAATAAATACAATTGTATATTATGTAAGAGATTTAAGCGAGTGGTCTATCATCTTTTCGCTCCAAGCCAACCTCACGGGCCCGTGGAGCATCCTGCCGAATAACAAACGAGACGCTGGCAACCGACTGGTGGCGGTATAACCATCACAATTGAAGACGTAGCTAAATACTACAGACCGATGACGGGCAGCAGCGTCACCGGAGCGTGAAGCTACGCCCTGTGATCGCCAACCTTGCCTGCCCACCGTGGCGATTATGGGTATAACCTCCAGATGTTTGCCCTTAGTGGCGAACAACTGGAGCGGCCTATGTCCTGTCCTGATGATGAATAGTATATTTCTGCAAAAAGATAGTACTACTTTTGTTTTTATTTTTTTTTTATTAAGTTCGCTGCACAACAAAAGCCTCCGCTTAAGATTTCCGGTGGCAAGCTCCCCACATTCATGATCATCTTGCAGCTTTTATCATGTTGTCAGACCACCAGAGTTGAGGATGGGTGTCCTCCACTGCGTTTCTTATTCATCATCAATAAAGAAGTAGGTGCCATACTTAAATTAAAAAAAAATATATAAAAATACTTACACTGGAATTCGTTGCTTTTTTCATAAACTCTTTGACTTCTCTATGTCCCCAGAGGGCTGGAATATTCTCCATGTAAAACTTTACACGACTGCATGATGTGCGCGATTGATCGGCTGACGTGGGCGGTTCATCAACAGTGCCTTCTGAATCACTGTCAATCTCCTCCTTGCAGGGCTCCTGCCTGTCCTTCTGGATAGGTGAACGAGATCTACTCCGTGAAGCTAAAACAAAAAATAATACAATACTAATAGTGTTTACTTACTTCCATTTACATTTTATATTGACGATTCATAAAGTGCTTAGTTTAAGTACATATATATAAATAAAAATGTATTTTCTATTCTATTCTACATTCAAATTAAGAGCTCAGACATAGACTTGCGGAAAACGGCCCATTCAAATAACTAGTAAATAAAGTACATACATTCACCCTAGTGGTATTTTTATGTCAATTATCTGTCAGTAAATTTGGGGCATAATTTAACATTGGAAAAGTATAATGCTTTTCCAAGATGCTTTTCCACTAACAAAAAACATTTAGGTATTTAAAAACAATAAAACACACTCTTAATAAAATGATCTTCATTATTTTATTAATAGTGCAAAATTCTACATAATCCGATGACAGTTATTGATGAGGAAGTGTTACAGATTTTTTTCTGAGAGGTAGGGCATAGCGAATCTTCTTTCGTATTGAGCTGCCGTCCGGGGAAGGACCTCCACCCTATAGAATACTGCAGCCAAATGACCTCCGGGTTGTGTTTTTGCTGGTGAGTAGGGTCTCCGGAGCTCGTGGGGGGTTGGGCCGGAATGGCAGTGGCAACTAACAGGTAACTAACCAGTTACTTGCACAGGCTGTGACAACTGTGTCACAGCTACTTGGGCTTCTCTTTGGCTTTCCATCAGGCGTAGGTAAGCCATTATGTCGAGCTACTATAATACAAAAAAAAATTATAATAATATAAATATCTGTTTGGTCATTTCAGTCTTATCTGTCAGTTGTTATAAAACATTTATGTATTTTATTTTTCTGAACATGTTTTAATTGTAACTATGCTTACCTATGTTACTGGCAATCTGTACACTGATCGTATAATCTGAAATTACCTACCTATATGCAATAACTAGGCAATGTATCGAATACTTAAAACATATTAATTATACAATATTTCATACATAGGTACCTACATTGTGTAGTGTAGGTAATGTATGAAATATTATAAATTTAATACTTTGCTTATGTGTTTTATACAATACCGAATGCGCAGCTGGTGATGTATGAAAAAGATGAGAGCAAGGGAAGACGCAGGCAGGGCAGGCCTACGTTCAGTTATGGTACATCTTAATCTAAAAAATTTCTCTGAACCGTGAAATATTGTTATGAAAAATCTTACCAGACATATTTTCTCAAAATCCTGTGCAGATTTGTGGACGTATATTTGGTTAAATTATAAAACTTTAAATACTGTATGCAGGTGACAGGTCCACCGAGATCAAAATACAAAACATCCATCCATCAATATGTGAGTGAATGCATGCATGCATGAGTGAAATGTGAATGAATGATGAATGAAATGTTCGGTTTTTAATAAAACAATTTTACGGCTCTGGATCTGTGCCATTTTAAGACAAGGTTATTATTGTTTTTTTTAAAGACTTTTTAAACACAGTTACAGAGATTTCTCAATAAAATGTATTTGTAAATAGGTATTAAAAAGTTGGTGCTTGATAGCAACGACCCACACTGCAGAATCGGAACGTCCACTTTCCCCATTGGCCAAGGCAGAAAATAGATGCAAGAAAGAAAGAGAAAGACTTAGAAGGACATTATACCCAGCAATTTATAGAAAAAGTTAATATTTTGTTCTACGTCCATGAAATTGACGTACAGGTTCTTGAATGTGCTGTCCAGGTAAGAATGGAAATTGCTCCACCAATAAGAATGAGGCTCTTGATTAACCTAAGAGTCTTGAGTAAGGAACCTTAGACTTGGCACGACTTTGTCTAGATTTCATTACTTTTGATAACACAAGAATTGATAATCTGAAAGTATTTATTAACAGAATCCGATTACAAAAACTCATTCAACCAGAGAGAGTAATAATCGGCGGGAGCTCTATGACAGCTGTCAGTGTCACCGTTACGTCAAACTTCAATAGGGAATATGCATGAAAAATAGTTTCAGGTATTTACTAATTTATCGTAAAATAGATCAAAATCTACTACGAACAGTGAAAACAAAATCAAAATTGGTTGAAAAATGGGCGAGATATAGTCATTGAAAGTGAATATATCCGTCTCTCTCTCGCGAAACAGATTTTTCTATGGAGTTAGTACGGCGCTCACGGTACGTGACGTCAACTACCGCATCGGATCTCTCTGTCTAATCAATAACTTTAACGCTTTATAACTCGCTTAATAGAAAAGATAGTTTAAAAATTCTTCGATATTTATGTATCTGGAAGACAAAAGATCTCAATAAATCCATAAAAAAAAGTCATGCATATTCCCTATTGTCAACGTTAGTGCGGTGACTCTTGAGCGTGGCGAATAGTGCTGTGCCGCAGCTGTTGATTATTCTCCTCTAACACTTTTGAGAGATAAACAAGCAGTTCCATCGAGACTTGGCTAGTTTTTTACAGAATGTTTTTGGTGGGATTATATTATTGGTCTTTCCTTTCATACTTTTTTAATACCCTAATCGTTTAAAATATCATATACAGGACAACGTCTGTTGGGCCCGTTAGTATTCTATAAAGACACTACAGTGTAATATTTTGCATAATTTCATTTTGTAAAATAAATGTTGGAGAATCGATTTGAGGAGATTTAGCCTAGGGATGTATAGGCTAATCCGAAGTATAGTCCTAATTCGAGCGAAAATAAGTATTGTGATAGCCATGATAATTTCATATATAACGAAGAAAATCACATAACTTACTACACTTTTCTGAAAATACTTTATTTCTAAGTAAAGTAACAATAAGCCTGGCCGCCAGATTTGCAGAAATAATGCTCTTCTTGCATACAAAGCGCTCCAGCATGTTATATGTCAGTAGAGCATTATTTCTGCAAATCTAAATTTCAATTCGGAATTCCGAATGGGTGCGGCCCACCCCCCTAAGTTGTATCGTTACAGTTATTTTCGATGACGTATTAGAAATTTATTTTCGTCCCTTAAATTACTAACTTCACAACAGGCTTCACGAAGACAGTTTTCCATGTAAAAGTTGGCCTCCGCTAGTTTTTCCGCATTTTCACTGGCCTCGATGCGTTTTTTTCTTGATAAAGCTATTTGTTTGCGTAATGATTCATTTTCAGCTTCAAGCGTTTTTATTTTCGAATCATACATACGACGCATTTTTTAATCTTAAATTATTCTAATGTTCGTTATAAAATATAACATGAAGCGACTGTAACCTGCAAAAAATTAAGGATATGTGATTAAAAATAGGTAGGGGAGAGTGGGGGAAACGCGAACGCGGGGTAATGCCGAATTCAGTGGTTCTAATATGTTAGACAGAGATAGCCATATTTTACTTGCCGTCATTTCCTCAATCATGCCACCACTAGTGCCAGTCAACAACGCGGGAGACGCGGACGCACGTGCTTGTCAAGGTATGGAATTTTCAATATTTTGTATGTTTTTGATGTAATTTTTTGGTAATTTTAAGTTGGTGTAACTTTATTTCTATCTACAATAGTAATTTAGCTTTTACAGTGTGGATACATCACATATTAATCAACTAAATGACAACGACGCATTAGGCAGAATAAGTATAACTTAATTTGTTTTTTGCTATTTTATTGTTTTCGATCCCGTGGGGTAAATGCGAACACTACGTGTGGGGCATTTTCAAACGTTCGGTATTACCCCACTCCCTTTTGTTGGTTCTCCGTTCAACATTTTTTAATTATTGTTTCAGATGCCTAGTTCTTACAAAAGAAAGACCGAACTGAACCACTACCATTTTTGGCTACCTAAAGAAAAAATACGAAAGAAAAAGAAAGGGAGGAAGAAAAAGGCAAAATAGAAAATGAAGACTACTTTTATATTATTTGTAGTGTTAAATTTATAGATACCCCGCTGAAGACTGGATTAAGTGCTACGTGTGCAATAAATGGGCTCAGGAAAGTTGTACTGACGGACCGTCAACATCGTTAGGCTTTGAATGTGGTTTCCGTCGTTACTAATGTTAGTTCGTAATTAACCCACTTGGTGTTCGTATTTACCCGACAAATGTCGGTTAAATCCGAACACTAAAGGTTTCGTTTTTCTTTCATAATATTAATATTTATTAAAAAAATATAAATGTTGATTCGTGAATTCGTTAGACAGATAAGTACACTTTATAAATAAAAAAATTAGGAAACTCTATGATCAAAATCCACTGTGTTATTTAAGTTTTCCCTTAGGTGTTCGTATTTCCCCCACTTTCCCCTAAGTAATAGGTACTTATTATGACAAAATAACGAGTTAGAATTAAAATCATAATAGTAAAAAACAGGAAAAGAATTAGTAGCTAATACAAATCTTTAAACCTAACCTAACTTAGGTAAACCTAAATGTTTATATTGTGCCACGCGTTGCGAAAGCACGAACTTACGGCAATATAAGTAAAATGGAGGCGAGAATCTGCGTTTTTGCCGACGAACCGCGATACGCGCCGAGCGAAGCCCCATCATCATCATTATGATGATGTCCTATGTCCAGCAGTGGACTGCTATCAGTTGATCGCCACTTTGGGCAAACATCCGGAGGCTTTACCCAAAATCGCCAACCAAGCTGGGCAGGCGGGTTGGCGATCGCAGGGCGTAGCTTCTCGCACTGATGACGCTGCTGCCTGTCATCGCCCATATACATTATCTACAACTTCCCTCCATCGTGATAGTTATGCCGCCACCTAGTCGATAGCCAGAAGCCCCACGTTTCCTTATAGCTCGACTTAAATGCAACCGCTAACTTTTGCTCGCGGCTTCGCTCGCGTTAAATTCGGGGTGAATGCTCCATACAAACGCCCATTCCCCATTTTAGGGAAATGGGGGGTTAGAAAGGGGCAAAAAGTAGCCTATGTTACTCTCGATCCTTTCAACTATCTCCACTTAAAAATCACGTCAATTCATTGCTCCTTTTTGTCGTGGCCGTGAAGAAAGCCAAACATACCTACAGATAGACACACTTTCCCATTTATAATATTAGTACGGATACCCGGAAGAAGCGAGGCTACAATTTTCTCAAATGAATGCCCAACAAAAAATTATTCCATTCCAGCACCAATCCCAAAATACCCAGGTAGGTAAGTAGCTTGCACTTTATGTTATTGGTATCAAATCAACGAAAGTACTACAAATATAATACAAACACCCACACTGGGAACGAAAACAAATGTTCATGACATGAATGTATAACTCCTGAGAAATTAAGTAGGTAGCACCAAAAATTGCAGAAATAAAATAGATATAGGTACCTACAATCTATTTATAGCCTCTGAATATCTCTAATTCGGCAATTCAAGTCCCGCAATATGCAAGCCTCTTCCTTAGTTTCGTGTATGTGGGCCGCAAGCAGAATATTCTTCTCCTTCAACTGAATAGCCCTGGTCATTTCCTGATGCTGTTTGGTTGTCGCCTCAGCTAACTGTTGATGCAGCTTACGATTCTCGTCGACAGCCCTCTTTAGATTCACAGCGAAATTAGATGCAGACGTTTTCCTTCTAACCGAGTAAACCGATTTGTATTTTTTCATCGTTTAATTGTTACACTTGAGAATTTTGAATCAATTTTGAAATATTTATCAATGATGACTTTTTACGTTTTAAACTGTACTCGTATATTGGCAAGTAAACGTCCTTGTATATTAGCCATTGACGTATTTTGGCCATGGCATGGAAGTATTAAGTACTACGGGCCATGGACGTATTATACGTCCATGATATTGGCTGAATTAAGTGTGTTCCACATGGAAGTAATAAGTACGTAGTAATAAGTACGTAGTACTTAATACTTCCATGGTGTTCCACTCCAGTAACGGTTTGGGGCATAGACGTATAAAATAAGCATGGAAGTAATAAGTACAATGAATAAGCGACGTTTATTTTATACGTCCATGGTTTGGGCACAGATTAATAAATAGTTATTTGGTTTGGGGTGTGGTTTGGGGTCACCTAAAAACCGAGTAAGTATTATGCAAAGTTTGTTTGGATGGATGTTGGTTACTCTTTTGCGCGAAACGAATGAACGGCTACAATTTATCATCATCGTCATCATCAGCCTATATCAGTCCACAAGAATTACAATTTTTAAATAATAATAAAAAAATAAAACATGACGCAGGTAAAGCCGCGGGCTGTAACTAGGAAAGTTACGGGATACTCGTATTTTTAGTAAGACTGTCGTGAGTGCACTGGATGGTGGGGTTCGTGGTTATTTAGTTATTTAATATATTTTTGATTTGAATCAAACTCAAATAATCAATAAAATAAAATTGTTATTGTTGTGATTGTGGTGTTGCCGGTGGTTTGTGAACATAGGAACAAGATGTAAGGTAATTTAATAATTTTTCTGTACTCGCAAATGTAATGCATGCACGCTTCGCTCACGCATACCTACTGATTTTTGTTTTAAAGTTATAATCAATGTAACTCATTTTAAGTGAACATATGTAGTTCTTATGAGTAATAAAGTTCTTAAACCATAAACATTAAAAAGATTATGCTTATTTTGGCACGTGGCCGAAATCGGAACGAACGCCATCATCATCAGCCTATTGCAGTCTACATAGGTCATCCACGTGCGAAAACATCATTGTCGGTCTGTAGGTAAGGCTAAGCACTCACGGAGCGATTTTTACACGCGCCCCGCCGCGGCGCGGTAGTGGGCCTGCAGTTTCTGTAAAATGCAGATTTACGTGTAAATCGTTTTTAGCCCATAGTAAAATTTATAAAATATAACAGTTTTTTAAATTAATTGCAGACGTCTTTATAGTTTCTTAACCATTGTTAGGTCACTACCTGATTACTTTTTTTTTTATACCACTGGGTGGCAAACAAGCCTACGGCTCGCCTGATGTTAAGCGGTTACCGCAGCCTATGGACACCTGCGACACCAGGGGTATCACACGCGCGTTGCCTACCCTTTAAAAACCTCTTCACAACCTTTTTGAAGGACTGCTGTAGTCTCGGGGGAGAGCCTCGGCGGGGAGCATCAGCATTCCAAAGCCTGAGTGTGCGCGGCAAGAAGTTTCTGTTGAAACGTACCGTACGCGACCACCCAGGCTCTAGGGTATGAGGATGAATCCCCTGTCGACGGCGAGCGGTGCGGAGGTATAATGTCGCCGTAGGCATCATCTCAAACAACTCCTTGGAACACTCCCCATTATACAAACGGTAGAACACGCATAATGAGGAGAAATCTCTCCTCAGACTTAGCGGCTCAATACCGTTTGCGAGCTCGAGATTTCACTTTTAATGTGTGCGGCGTCGTGTATTTGGAGCCTAATCCCGATTGCTACATACGTAGCTACTGACGTCGCTACGCATCCCTTCCGCAGTCGCGCGCCGTAGCCGCGGGCCCAGTCGCCCGCATGTCGCATGCGCGCGGGTCGTGTATTTGGAGCCTAATCCCGATTGCTACATACGTAGCCGCTGACGTCGCTACGCATCCCTTCCGCAGTCGCGCGCCGTAGCCGCGGGCTCAGTCGCCCGCATGTCGCATGTGCGCGGGTCGTGTATTTGGAGCCTAATCCCGATTGCTGCATACGTAGCCGCTGACGTCGCTACGCATCCCTTCCGCAGTCGCGCGCCGTAGCCGCGGGCCCAGTCGCCCGCCAGCCGCCCGCATGTCGCATGCGCGCGCCGCCCTGCTAGTCGCGTGCGCGCTCGCCGCGGTCGCTGCGTCCGCGCCGCCCAGCCAACGCGCCCATAGGGCCGGGAAAGGTAGGTTTGTTAATGAAATTTACTCTTTTGTAGCGTTTTTAGCTGAGTAGGTTTTATTAATTCACCTGTTAAGAAAGAAAAAGAGAAAGAAGGAAGAAAAACGAACTAAAATCAAATTACATTATATTGAAATATAATACAAACGGATCAAAATTGTTAAGAACGAAAAGGGGAAAGTGGGAAGAAAAACGAATTCAAATCAAATTAAATTAAAGTTTATTACAAAATAAAATCTAAACACAGAACACGCACAAGGGATAGAATAAAACCGCCAGGAATTTTCATAGAAACAAAAGACAAACAGATATAACAAAGGAAAAAGTATAATAAAAAGGAGGTTGACCAAATTCCATGAACCCGATATCGGGTCCAACACAACCGATTTTCTATTATGTCTGGAATGCTGTTTAAGACTTTGGAGTTAACTTGAGAGGTTAACCTGAACCAATCACTGTTTAGAGTCTGTCAGGAGTCAGAGGAAAGTGCTATTCACATTCTGTGCTATGGGCACAACAGTAAAGTGTATCTAACAATGTTTTTTTGCTTACACGTAAAAAAAAATTGTAATGTTAACGAGACTACAGCATGATGTCAACGATGAAATAATATGCTTTAAACTTTAACAGTCTTAAAATAGATTAAAGTACCTTATTTGAAACAATTTATAATATGTAGTTATTTATTTTATTTCATAACTAGCTGTCGTAGAAAATGACTAAGCGTATATCAGGAAACGGGCAGCAGCATTTACTAAACCTACTGCGGTCACCAACCCACCTGCCAAGTGTGGTGACTGAGACACCCCAAATAACAATAATAGTCACTAGGGGAGGCCCTTGTCGTATACCTATGACCAGCAGTAGACGTTTTCAGGTTGATAATGACGATAATTAAAAAGACCTAATATTGTCTTAACATAACGCCCCGCCGCGACGTGAACTGAAGAGGCAATTTATCTTTTTAGTGGCCAAACTAGTGTTTCTTCGAACGAACGCGTTTAGGCCAAACCACGAAGCAAATACTTGCTCCGTGGGCCAAACGCTAAAACGCCTCTGTGTCCGCGATTGTAAGAGACACGGGGTGGCGCCAAACGGTATGTCGGTAATATCGTTGTTTCTTGAACGATTGCCATTCTCTTTAAAATTAAAATTTTAACCATTGTTATCGTCATGTATTGCATGACATCACACGTTCACGACTTAATGATCTAGCCTTTAGCGGACCTCATCATGCAACTTTAAAAAAAAATCGAGCATTTTCTTGTTGATCTACGAGAACCCCACAGCTTAATAATTTATGTAACAGTGCGACAGGCTGCAACTATTACCTACTAATAGTAGTAGAAATCTTGACTCTGTACGTTTTACTTACTAAGGTTCAAGTGCCCTAACGGGCGGCGAGTTCAACTCGCTTGTCACATGTGACAGAGAAACAGGACAGCAAATGAGGTCATTGGTACAGCGCAGATTCGGTCAACCAATCTACTGTCGTCTTTATACTCGAGTACTTAATACTAGGTGTTATAAATTTACATAGGTACATACCTATTCCTGGACAGAAAACTTTCGTTCTTACATTTCGTGTACGCAATAAGAAAATCTGTTATAGGTAGGTACTCTTAATAGGTCTATATCATCTTCTGGAATTTTGAAATATGCCGGAACAGGATGAATAATAATCTAATCCCCCCAAAAACATGCTCATGTAAAATGTAGCCAAGACGAGAGCGAGACCACATTGCGTGCACTGTCAAAAAGTTATCAGATGTAATGTGCCAAGCTTATTACGACTCTACACGCCCCCAATTCTACAAGCATCTTATTTCACAATCACAAACTGAACATCCTTGCCAAAATTATGTGGATGGCCCTTTTTCGAATATAATGAGCGTATTTTTTTCTTCCACAATAATTCTTACGAAAGCTCAACGGCCAAACCACATATTACGAGAAAAGGTAGGTACTTAGTGCCCTTGCTCTTCACTTGGCTCATCTTGGCGGGGGCACGACCGTGCCCCCAGATGAAATCTACTAAAGTTCACAAAAAAATTTCTCAAGGCATTGGCAGAAATTGTTTTCTCATATTTATAAGTCAATACAACTACAAATCGCAGTTATTGAGAATACCGTTCAATTAATCAATCAGCCTTGCTTTTTTACCAGTTACTCTTCTCAAGTTCTCCGTCGAAGAAATGATACAGATAAAAAATCTTCAAATCTGCATTCGAATCCACAAGTCACGCACGAACTATTCATATCTCGACGCATACATCGATGCACTCCAGAATGCGGTATGTAGATCATTGCCACGTTTGTATCTATGCGAACTCGGAGCGTTGACACGCGGCGCTTTTGATCGGCGCCCGCGCAGCTGACCCACTAACGGTAATGCAGTTAACACCGTCGCCGGATGCTGTAACAGATTCACCCTATTTTCGGACGTAATCGCTAGCTGGAGAGTGTTTTGGTCCTTTAATTGAAGGTGTGAAAGAAAATGGAAATACTTATATGTGCGTTCAGTTCTCAGCCACAATGGACCCGCAACCCAAAGAAGACAGGGAATGGATAGATGTGAATTGCACAACCGAGATGCTTGGTGTTATCAGGGCTCTACATTGATTGCAGGCATTGCAGAAAACTTTGCTGGACGTAGACATATTCTGGGAAACATTCTGTCTGTTATCGCGGTGGGCTAATCAGCTTAATTTTTTTTACTAATGGTACAGAAAGCAAGTAATCCTTGAATTGTTGCCCATAGTATTGATTTAAATTTTGCTATTCCATAAATTAATTCATGGCGCTTTATTCCTTGATCATGGCGCATGCAACAGTTAAGTACCGAAACACCCCGAGTGCAAAAAATCATAGTTCAATGAACGTATCATCTAGTTCTGCTGCTGACTGACAAACTTACTTAATGTGAACTTCTATTCTTAATACATATATGTACGATGTAAAGAGTCCGAATTGCACCTCTTCGAACTTAGTGGATAGTTCTGACTGTAACATAACTTACTGACTTTCACCGGAGGTAAACTGAAGAGCAAGGCAATGTCTTCTTACTTTTTGCCAGTTGTTTCCGGAAACTTTACGCCACGTTTTTGCCAAAAACACATAGGGCAGAGCCATGTGCCAACCGTGTGGAGAGAGCGCTCTTTAAACCACGTTACATTTGTTTTCATATTTAAGTATTGTGTATACCTACCTTCAATTAAGTGAAGAGTTATGCAGCCTACGCAAGGGCCTAGTCAGTACAAAGCAGGGCTTGGTAACGTTACCAATTTAACATTATAAGTAGCCGGTAAGTAACGTTAATTCATAATGTTACTTTTTTACCGGTAAAATAATTACCGGTAAGTCGGTAGCAATACTAAATTTTAACGATAAATTATAACGGTAATTTTTACCTGAACTCAAACTTAACGTTAAGTTTCAGGTATCGATACTGTAATATAACGTTAAAAGTATCGATATAGTAGAGCGACAACTTGGCGACACGAGACGCATGAGACCATGTTGGGTGGGAGCGATAGAGAGAGAGAGAATGAATTTAATCCAAAATTATGTAAATAACGTTTAACGATACTTTTACCGATACCATCATGAAGGTAGCGGTAATTTATAACGTTATAAATTACCGCTACTTTAGGTATCGATACTTTTTGAGTAGCGATACCTCAACCAGGCTGAAGTAACGTTACCATATTTTTACCGGTATTCCAAGTACAAAGTAACGGTAGATAAATGAAGATTTAGCAATCAGATAATTCGACCCGACCCGCCATTCGGCCACTGCCTACTCCACTTTTGCAAACGGGTCACTGTCACGGAGCAAAATTTTATTTATGCGTTCACGTCTGGGTGCCATTTACATGTCAATTGTGCGCTGTTTCCTTAACGTCAGCGACGTACACAGGAGCGAGTGCGTAGGATTGAAGATGTTGTCGGATTTGAAACAACGCCGATGTAATTGGACAATTGGCACCTTCAAATCGGTGGCTATGATGGCTTGTTTGTGCGGACATCCTAGTTTAGTTTTCTATTATAAATAAATAAATTTCAGACATCACATCGGAGCAATCCGATCCCAAAGTAAGTAGCTTAAGCTCTTGTGATAACACAAGTGCTTAAGTTATGTAGTTTGGTAGCGTTTTAGCAGCTGAAACCATAAATCATTAGGATAGAGTTATGAAGTAGATACCGCTATTCGGCAAATGTGACGCCCTCAGGACAGGATCTGGATGTGAGAAGGAATTGTAGAAGCCCATGTCCAGTGCGTCCGAGTGGTTTCTGGACTAGTAACACCCCAGCTTATGTCGTGGGTGTCCTAGAAGACTACTTAGGGAAGATCAGGAAACGGTCAGCTGCGCTTATTTACCTGGGCACAAATAAAACCTACTGCCGTTACCTGCCTGTTTGAAAAGCGCAGTAACTGTATAAGGCAAATTCCCGCAAATGAAAATTGTAATTTGGGAATTCTTATGTCCAGCAGTGGACGTTTGCAGGCTGATAACGATGAATACCTAAGACGTAGTAGTATGTTTTGAATATCACCAAAAGGTTTAAGTAGTTCCTCGATTTTGCCCCGTGCCATTAAGGCATGGAATGCCCTTCCAACTCATCTGTTTCCTTCCTCTTACAACCCTGGGTTCTTTAGGCGGGGCGTGAAACGACATCTCAGGGGGCCTTCAGGGTGAGGGCGACAAGCGCAATGGGTTTGCTCTATTATGCCTGTACACCTAACGCTTGGTTGGACCTCACGACTGCTTACCATCAGGTGGAGTGAGGTCATCCTGAAAGTTCTTATAAAAAAAATATCTCACTTCTAAATCTTCAGGCGTGCTGAATATTCTACACAATATTGCATCCATACAATTCCATGATCATTGCGAACGACATTGACATCATTTGTCTTTATTAAGTAGAAACGTACCAAGTTCAATTCTCCCGGTCGTGTGAACTGCAGAATTGTAGGGTGGAATAAATGGGAAGATTGAGATGTTTTGTACAACTTTTTCTAGAATAAATTGCGTTGCACTTATGTAATTTGCGCAGTAGATCGTGTAACGTAAAACTTGCATGGTGTTTTGGTGAGATTTTGAATAGATGTAGGTAAAGTTAGTTTAAAATTCACTGATAAATAAATATTTGAATATGAACTATTCTAACTAACGAATAGGTATAACTTCTATGAAGCTTCATGATAGACTTGTTATGTTGTATGTTCTATGCCGTATTAAGCCACTACAGGATAAACATTTTGGGATCTCCAATTCGAAGTTTGAAGTTCTGAAGATTTTACGAAAATCTGATCTTGGGCCAGTAGGTAAAATTGGACGAACTGGCGTATTTCCTTATGGGATTATGGCTCTTCTAGAACACCCAAATTTACATTAAGTATTATTTATTATGCTCCATTCTTGTCTGAACAAAGTAACATTAGAGTTCCGGTTTTAAGTAGAATAAGACCACCCCATTTCATATTGAGGGTGTCACACAAGGCCTGATTCTACTAGTGGAGGTATTCTTTATGTATTATAATTGCTTTTTCTTCTTTTTTGGCGTGTGGAAGTAAAGTGGCAGTATTTTCTTTGTAATAATCTCCTTGACTCTAATACAGATATTATGATATCTGTTTCATAAGCAGAGCACGTTGCACAAATGTGACTGCTCATACAACTGTGACGCAACCATTTCCATACAAGTTGCTTAAGTGGAAAATAGTGGTTTCCCACTCGACCGGGAAGTGGCGGAGAATAGAACAATCGCCAACATTTGATTTGCGGCTGCCGACGCGGAATATGTGAATATGATATGACGTCTGTAGTAATTGGTGGCGTGAATTGCAACGTGCGTCTACTGGACGGAGCAAATACAAAGAGGCGACGGCGTAACCAATATTTCCTTAGGAACCACGTTAGGAACAGTGCGTGTCATTTACAGGGGAGAAGAGGAGGCGCCTCTTACTTCATTTCTATCTGGTGGCTAGAAACAGAACTACTAGTCTCACCTTCTTATGTAGTTTAGCTATCGGGCAATAGGTTTCGCTAGCTATGTTAAAGCACCTGTAAAAGGGATGTACCCAGAATACACCTATATTTTAGGGCTTTAACGGAACTATCCCTCCGTCTCCTTACCTTTTAGGGTTCCGTAGCCAAATGGCAAAATCGGGACCCTTATAAATTCGTCATGTCTGTCTGTCCGTCCGTACTTATGCCACAGCCAGTTTTTAGAACAACATGACGACCAGCGTGATAAACCGACAAAAATTGGATTTTACTTGCTTTACTTTCAACTTACAACCTCGTATGAAAGGTGATGATGATGATGATGAATGTTTGTTCAGGTAGAATCTTGCAACTCAATTTTGAAGGAGGTATCTTCAACCGATTGAGCTGAAGTTTTGTACACACGTACTTTAACAATGCATGTTTAGCTGCTGTGTGTGACGTCATTTTAAATCCAATATGGTTGACATCCAAGATGGCCGAATAGTTATTCTTAATGTTCTGCTACAAAGATATGGGTATTCAATTATTAGAAATCAACAGCGTATCCATTCGTTTACAATAATTAGTATTGGTATTAATGTAAACTAAAGGCCAATTACAGATAAATAAATATAATAAATATGACATTTGGGGGAATTCTGCATAGTTACCATGTCTGGTAGATGGGTTGGTTACCGTCATCATCATCATCATCATTAGCCTATTGCAGTCCACTGCTGGGCATAGGCCTCTCCAGTTGTTCGCCACTTACGGCAAACATCTGAAGGATATACCCATAATCGCCACGCTGGGCAGGCGGGTTGGCGATCGCAGGGTTGGTGACCGTAATAGGTGTAAACGCCCGTTTCCTGATATTCCCTTAGTCGTCTTCCACGACACCTACTGGATGAGATGGGGTGTTCCTATTCCAAATCCGGAAATCACACGGACCAAACAATGACATGTCCGTCATTACAATGTAATCTCAATTGTTATCAACCGTGGAAACTTTTTCGATACACAATATGTACCTACCAATTTAGCGATACGTAATGAGTCTGGCATTGGGGCTTCCTAGCGTGGGCAGGAAGACGATCCCGTTATTATCTGCCCTAACACTTCCTGGTAATCAGGCGGATTGTGAGATGCACTCGTAAGTCGTAACCGGCCTGTTGGCGGTCCATTGCTAGCCTATTAGGGCAGGCGTAGGCAGGTTGTTGACATCAGACGTCGGTGTAGAAGTACATATACACCATTACATACAGATCTGTGTGGCGAAAGTGTCCAATCATAGGTGAAAATGAAAAAGGTTTATTTACTATCACAAATGTTACATTTGGCCTTTTTGCGATTGAGACCCCCTATTAAGTATGCGCAGATACTTGTGTCAGGAGGTCCCGCTCTTCCTATAACTAGTTGGTATTTTATATTGTGATATGTAAATATTCCAATTACAAAGAAAATAATAATAATTATAGGTAGATAGATATTCTTTAATGAACACCATAAAATTTACTTAAAGCTATTGCAGTTGAGAATGTCGATGTTCGTGCTACTGACAGCCAAGAGTAGACGATATTAAAAGTTGAACTCTAACTAAGCTGTAGTTAATAGGGAATATGCATGACTTTTTTTTATGGATTTATTGAGATCTTTTGTCTTCCAGATACATAAATATCGAAGAATTTTTAAACTATCTTTTCTATTAAGCGAGTTATAAAGCGTTAAAGTTATTGATTAGACAGAGAGATCCGATGCGGTAGTTGACGTCACGTACCGTAAGCGCCGTACTAACTCCATAGAAAAATCTGTTTCGCGAGAGAGAGACGGATATATTCACTTTCAATGACTGTATATCGCCCATTTTTCAACCAATTTTGATTTTGTTTTCACTGTTCGTAGTAGATTTTGATCTATTTTACGATAAATTAGTAAATACCTGAAACTATTTTTCATGCATATTCCCTATTATCATTGTCATTTGTTTCAGAGTCAAAAATGGTGCAACCGGAGAAATCCATAGTCGTAAGAAGAGTGCCGATTGCGTATTTCTACCCGTTTAGTCTGTGGCCTGTGCCCAAGTACCCACCAAAGGAAGGTTTGTACATAAGTATATTAGCTACTCATAAATAATAATATGTATTCTCGTATTTCTCTCATTCTCTCTCAGTCTCACTTTCGTGAGAGGCCTATGTCCAGCAGTGGACTGATATAGGCTGACGATGATGATGATACTCATTACCAATTTTGAGGGAAAATCTTAGAAGGAGACTAGTTAAGTTCTCAGGATAAACACAAGTGCACACAGATGCGCTCTCTGGTTCTTCACTCACATGATCCGATGATGATGATGATGATGATGATGTGGGACGATATCGTGTCGAACACGACCGAAGAGAGAGCGATTTTGTACTTAAGTGTATCTTCGATTATTTCTGATATCCATGCAAGTTTACACTGTTTACTTTGGAATTAGGCGAAGATTTTGATGTTGTTTGATATTTAATGCATTTAGAGATATACCTACATGATATTCAATCGTTACAGATGATACCCACGAGATATATCACTACAGAAGAAAAAATGTACAGCAAAATAGGAGATGAGACAACATACCTAGTAGAAATTAAGTCTATGCGCCTATTTTGCGTCAAGTAAAAGATAATTAAGATAAGTTACGATGTACGAATCTCAATTTTTCCTTCGACTAAAAATTGTATTATTAATGCGATAATATCATGCAAAATGTACCTACTAATTAAATGTTAAGAATATGTAATAGAAGGTTTGTTGTGTTATACATAACATTTGGAATTAAAAGTAAGTAGGTATTTATAGAAACAGTTTTTGCCCGTTTTAGAGACTTTTATATCTGTAAATGTAAACTATCTATTTTCATTTGTCTTTTTTCTCGTTATCTACGTAATTATGTGCTTATCAAGATTAAGCTTAATTTTTATAACTCAAATTTCAAAACCCGACCAGAATGACGATGAATAAAAAATGTATATTTATTTACCTATTTAACTTTTTGTGACGACAAATTAGGTCTTGTCAGAATTTAAAAAAATATTTGTAGAGATTTTCTTGAACATGAAATTCATTCCTTACAGGTACATAATGTTTTCATTTAAAATTA